>CM036206.1:28674792-28707385 GCA_020631735.1 Saccharum officinarum | reverse complement strand
ACACCACCAAAGCACCGCTGCTCTCTCCACCTTTTTCGCTGAAACCCTCACCACATCACCTTTAGCCGCGCCTACACAAACACTACCTTATGCACCTGTCCTTTTGGTGCAAATCTGAGTACACTCAGTTCTGAAAATAAGAGAGTTCAAATTGCATATTTGTACTACTTGTTGCAATCCTTATCCCTAGTAAAAGAAAGTCTATGCTACTTGCTGCATTCTTGTTTATAATCATATTGCAAAAGTTCAGTTTGTGCGCTACTTGTCGAAAGAAAAAGAAAAGAAAATAGAAAAGAAAAAGAAAGGAAAAGGAAAGAAGAAAGAAAGAAAGAAAGAAAGAAAGAAAGAAAGGTTAAGTTGATGCTATTTACTCTCATCATTTCCATTGTTTGCTACTATCCGGTGACAACATTTGTGTCTAGGCTCGCGTCTCTAGCACGGGTTAGCCTAGGACCAGCACGATACTATCTTTGAACACTTATTCAACTTGCATTGACTAACATGGTTCCAGTTGTACCTTGATTTTTTTAAGCCACCTACAGCTCCACAAATTATCTACAACGTCACAAGGCTCTACTTGCTACTACTTGTGTTGTTCTTGTCGTCGCCAACACCATCTGCATAGCAAGGTAAGGACATGTAAGAACTCGGTTGCACATGCTGAGAGAATGAAAATTGTTGCCACCTAATTCAGTTAGTTGGTAGGACATATTTTCTTGTGATTCCTTGCTACATACTAACCATGGTAGGAGAAGGTGAAGGACCCCTCCACAATCACCTCGATCAAAAGCCTTGCTGCAACACTTTGAACGCAAAGTGAGGCTCCATGCTGAACACCTTGATGAGGATGTTTGTGTCACCAATGAGCGCCTTGGTCAATTGGAGACGGCTCAGATTGAGACCAACACCAAGTTGGCTTCCTTGGAAGGCACTCTTGGTTCTGTTAATACATCTCTTGTAGGTGTCTTGGAGCGATTGGAGAGGATGGAACAGAATCGCTGTGTTGGTTTCGAACGACGCAATCACAACAAAACAACACCATGGGCAGTGCTGCTGGTCATGATGAAGAAGAATATGCAGCGGACACTGAGCTTGATGAGGAGCTGAATGGTCATCGATGCATCGAACAAACATCGCCGCCGCCATGAGACAGGTCCTCGCCGACCACGGCAAGAGGTACGTGCCGATGACTCATTTGGCAAGATTAAATTCACCATACCTGCTTTTGATGGGAGGTATAATCCTGATATGTACCTTAGTTGGGAATTAGCTGTCGATCAGAAATTTACTTGCCATGATTTCCCTGAGGACAAACGTGTTAGGGCTGCAACTAGTGAGTTTACTGACTTTGCCTCTGTTTGGTGGTTTGAATACCATCGTAAGAACCCAAATAACACACCAACTTGGGATGCTTTGAAACGGGTCATGCGGGCCAGATTTGTTCCTTCTTATTATGCCCGTGATCTTTTAAATAAGTTGCAACAATTGAGGCAAGGATCCAAATCTGTAGAAGAGTACTATCAAGAGCTACAAATGGGTATGCTTCGTTGCGGGCTAGAGGAAAATGAGGATGGTGCCATAGCTAGATTTATGGGTGGGCTGAACCGGGAGATTCAGGACATTCTAGCTTATAAGGAATATAATTCTGTCAATCGTTTATTTCACCTTGCTTGTAAAGCTGAACGAGAAGTGCAGGGACGACGAGCTAGCATGAGGGCTAACATTCCTGCAGGTCGTGCTAGCCTGTGGACACCCTCCAATGCTGCTGCACCATCAACGCGTGCACCCCTACAATCTTCCTCGACCATCAAGCCACGCTCCTCTACAACAAATTCTGTACCATGCCCAAGTGAACCAACTAGAGGAGCACGACTACATCTGCCAAGAGTTCACCCTCGGTGGTATCCACGGGGAGAACAAGGGATATTCAGTGCCTACGCTGCAAAGGATATGGCCACATACGCAAGGACTGCCCAAGCACACGTGTGATGATTGTGCGAGCTGATGGTGGGTATTCCTCTGCTAGTGATTTTGATGAAGAAACATATGCTTTGCTTGCTGCTAACAATGTAGCAGAAGGAGATTATTTCCAACAAGACGAAGAGCACATTAGGGCTGAAGCTGCTGAGCACTATGAGAGCCTCATGGTGCAGCGGGTGCTAAGTGCCCAAATGGAGAGGGCTGAACAAAATCAGCGCCACACTTTGTTTCAAACCAAGTGTGTGATCAAGGAACGCTCTTGCCGTGTGATCATAGATGGAGGAAGCTGCAACAACTTGGCAAGTGCTGAAATGGTGGAGAAGCTTTCATTGAGCACAAAACCACACCCGCAGCCTTACTACATTCAGTGGCTTAACAACAGCGGCAAGGTGAAGGTAACCCGATTGGTAAGGGTAGAGTTTGCCATTGGTTCTTATCATGATTCCATTGACTGCGATGTTGTGCCTATGCAAGCATGCTCTATGTTGTTAGGTAGACCATGGCAGTTTGATAAAGATTCCTTGCACTCTGGTAAAACAAATCAATACTCTTTCGTGCATAATGACAAGAAGATTGTGTTGCACCCCATGTCCCCTGAGTCTATTCTAAGAGATGAACTTGCTAGATCTGGCAAACTTAAGAATCAGGCTGTTGCTAGTAAAAATCAGATTGTCGCTAATGAACTTGAGAAACATAAGAAGAAGTCTAGCAAATTTGTTCATCATAATAAAAATGAGATCAAGCTGAAAGGCTCTTGTTACTTTGCCACCAAATCTGATTTGGATGAGATTGATGCTAGTACTACTGTTTGCTATGCTTTGGTTTGCAAAGAAACTTTATTTTCACTCGAAGATACATCTATTTCTTTGCCTCCTGCTATCACTAATCTTTTGCAGGAGTATGCCAATGTTTTTCCAAAGGAGGTACCACCAGGGCTGCCACCAATTAGAGGGATTGAACACCAGATTGACCTCATCCCTGGGGCTTCCTTGCCTAATCGTGCGCTGTATAGGACCAACCCGGACGAGACAAAAGAGATTCAGAGACAAGTACAAGAATTGCTCAACAAAGGTTATGTGCGTGAGTCTCTTAGCCCTTGTGCCATTCCCGTGCTTTTAGTTCCTAAGAAGGATGGATCATGGCGCATGTGTGTTGATTGTAGAGCGATAAACAACATCACAATCAGATATCGTCATCCTATTCTAAGGTTAGATGATATGCTTGATGAATTGAGCGGCTCAATTGTGTTCTCTAAAATTGATTTGCGTAGTGGTTACCACCAGATTCGTATGAAGCTAGGAGATGAATGGGAAACAGCGTTTAAAACTAAGTTTGGTTTATATGAATGGCTTGTCATGCCCTTTGCATTGACTAATGCACCCAGCACTTTCATGAGATTAATGAACGAGGTTTTACGCTCTTTTATTGGCAGATTTGTAGTGGTATACTTTGATGACATCTTATATATAGTAGATCATTAGAGGAACATCTTGATCATTTGCGTGCCATTTTCAATGCTCTTCGAGATGCACACTTGTTTGGCAATCTTGAGAAGTGCACCTTTTGCACAGATCGAGTCTCTTTTCTTGAATATGTTGTGACACTGCAGGGAATCGAAGTTGATCAAGCCAAGGTTGAGGCCATACACAGCTGGCCTGTTCCCTGCACGGTCACACAAGTGCGGAGTTTTCTAGGACTTGCTGGTTTCTACCGTCGATTTGTGAAGGACTTCAGCACCATTGCAGCCCCGCTGCATGAACTCACCAAGAAGGGTGCAACCTTCACTTGGGCTGCAGCCCAACAGGATGCTTTCAACACGCTCAAAGATAAGTTAACTCATGCACCTTTACTCCAGCTTCCTGATTTCAACAAAACCTTTGAGCTTGAATGTGATGCTAGTGGAATTGGGTTGGGTGGTGTGCTATTATAAGAGGGAAAACCTGTGGCGTATTTCAGTGAAAAGTTGAGTGGCCCTAGTTTGAACTATTCTACTTATGATAAGGAATTGCTTGCTCTAGTTTGGACTTTGGAAACATGGCAGCATTATTTGTGGCCCAAAGAGTTTGTCATACATTCTAATCATGAATCATTGAAACACATCCGTAGTCAAGCAAAACTGAACCGTAGACATGCCAAGTGGGTTGAATTCATCGAGTCTTTTCCTTATGTCATCAAACACAAAAAGGGGAAGGAAAATATAATTGCTGATGCTTTGTCTAGACGTTACACCATGCTTTCACAACTTGACTTTAAAATCTTTGGTTTGGAAACTATTAAGGAACAATATGCACATGACAATGATTTCAAAGATGTATTGCTGAATTGCCAAGAGGGGAAAACATGGAACAGATTCGTCCTCACCGACGGGTTTGTCTTTAGAGCCAACAAGCTATGCATTCCAGCTAGCTCCGTGCGTTTGTTATTGTTGCAGGAAGCGCATGGAGGACTCATGGGACATTTTGGTGTGAAAAAGACAGAGGACATCCTTGCTGGTCATTTCTTTTGGCCCAAGATGAGGAGAGACGTGGAGAGGTTCGTTGCTCGCTGCACAACATGCCAGAAAGCTAAGTCACGCCTTAATCCTCATGGTTTATACATGCCTCTTCCTGTTCCAAGTGCACCATGGGAAGATATTTCAATGGACTTTGTTTTAGGATTGCCTAGAACAAAGAAGGGGAGGGATAGTGTGTTTGTTGTTGTGGACAGATTTTCTAAAATGGCACATTTCATACCATGTCATAAGAGCGATGATGCTACACATGTTGCTGATTTGTTCTTTCGTGAGATTGTTTGATTGCATGGTGTGCCTAACACCATTGTTTCTGATCAGGATGCAAAATTTCTTAGTCATTTTTGGAGAACTTTGTGGGCTAAGCTAGGGACTAAGCTTTTATTTTCCACTACTTGTCATCCCCAAACTGATGGACAAACTGAGGTTGTCAATAGAACCTTATCTACATTGCTTAGGGCTGTTTTGAAAAAGAACATAAAAATGTGGGAAGAGTGCTTGCCTCATGTTGAGTTTGCTTATAATCGTTCACAGCATTCTATCACTAAGAAAAGCCCTTTTGAGATAGTTTATGGGTTTGTGCCACGTGCTTCTATTGATTTGTTACCTCTTCTGACCTCGGAGCGAGTGAACTTTGATGCTAAACAACGTGCTGAACTGATCTTAAAATTGCATGAAACCACTAAAGAGAAAATAGAGTGCATGAATGCAAAGTATAAACTAGCTGGTAGCAAAGGGAAGAAACATGTCATTTTTGAACCTGGTAATCTAGTTTGGCTCCATTTGAGAAAAGATAGGTTCCCTGATTTACGAAAGTCTAAGTTGCTGCCTAGAGCCGATGGTCCTTTTAAAGTGTTAGAAAGGATTAATGATAATGCGTATAAACTTGAGCTACCTGCAGCTTTTGGGGTTAGCCCCACATTTAACATTGCAGATTTGAAGCCATATTTGGGAGAAGAGGATGAACTAGAGTCGAGGACAACTCAAATGCAAGAAGGGGAGGATGATGAGGACATCCCTTCCATTGACACAACCACACCTACTGCACAACAAGGTCCGATGACAAGAGCTCGAGCACGACAACTTAATTATCAGGTAAAGTCGTTCCTCGCTGTTCATACAAACTCGTCTCAGAATTGGATGCTACTAAATCATGGTGATGATTGTCTTATTCTTAGGAATGTTGGTCAAGACTCCATTGCCTCATGTTTAGACCCCATGATGAGGATGGAGCAGCCGAACAAGTGGGAATCATCATTAATGGGGCGCACAG
Source organism: Saccharum officinarum (assembly GCA_020631735.1). NCBI lineage: Eukaryota > Viridiplantae > Streptophyta > Magnoliopsida > Poales > Poaceae > Saccharum > Saccharum officinarum. Next base: position 28,701,623 of record CM036206.1, on the reverse strand, counting down.
CTCATCTTGAGACAGCAGGGGACACTCCATTAAAAGTACCATAACTCCTTGATACGAGATCCAATGAAGCTGGTTTTGGACTTGTTGGAAAGAGCGCGTCGTCCTCTTTCACATGGGTCCAATCCCACTATCAAAATCTACCAAAGCTGTGTGCAGCAAGCCAAAGGACGCAGAGACCTACAGCTTGGGCCTGGGCCTTGTACTAACTACAACCCTTTGAGGGACGCCCAGATTAGGGTTTCCCACTCCCCCTTGTGCTCTCCTCCTTATAAATAGAGCCAGCAGCCATTAGAATGAGGGGGGTTTTGTTTAGATGCAAGATAGCTGCTGCTTCTTCCTTGTAAACGCGTGTGTCGGCTAGACCACCCGATTTGCTTATTTCAAGACCCCAACTTGTGATTCAGATTCAGCCTTTGGCTTAAATCCGTGAGTTATTTGCTTTTTCATCTTGTTCTTGCTTGTTCTTGGTTGCTTGCAGGTTCTTGGTGTTCTTGGCACGGCAAGAACATCACAAGCAGAGCCGGTGTACCTGTTGCTAAGGCGCAGCAACCTTGTGGTCGTTGTAGTCGGACAGCCAACGTCGAATCCACCACAAATCGAGTTTACCCACACTCACCAAAAGATCAGGAACAACCTCTAGTCTCATCAATCTCCAAGCAAACCGAAGTGAGCTTCCACTTGTCCCATGACAACTAGTTCCATCGGGTGCACCCAAAATGATTTCTGAGCCTACTGCATGAGCGCAAACCATGCACCTATCTTACATTGAGATTAACACTGTCTCCAAATAGACTGAAATGAGGTTCTATTTGACCCACGTCACCTCGGAGTTCCATCGGGTGTGCTCTAAATGATTTTTCCGAGCGTATGGTATTTCGTCCCATTTGGTGCACCTATCTTGCACCAAGATTAACACTATCTCCAAACAGACAGAAACGAGCTTCCACTTGACCTAGATCACCTAGGAGTTCCATCGGGTGTGACCAAAATGATTTCCGAGCCTATTGCACGTTCGGTGCAAACCGTGCACCAATCCTGTGTGGAGACTACCACTATCTCCAAATGGACCAAAATGAGCTTTCATTTCACCCACGTCACAAAGGGGGTCCATTGGGTGCGGCCAAAAAATTTCCATGCCCGTGGTACATTCGATGCAAACCGTGCTCCTATTTTTCACCGAGATTAACACCGTCTCTAAGCAGATCAAAGCGAACTTCCACTTGACCCACATCACCTAGGGTTCCATTGGATGTGCCCAAAATGATTTCTGAGCCTATTGCACGTTCGGCACAAATGGGGCATCTATCTTGCGTCGAGATTAGCACTATCTCCAAAGAAACCGAAATGAGCTCTCATTTGTCCCACGTCACCTAAGAGTTCCATCAGGTCTGCCCAAAAGGATTTCTGAGCATATTCCACGTCTAGCGCAACCGTGCACCTATCTTGCGTGTTGATTAACACTATCTCCAAACAGACCAAAACGAGCTTCCATTTGACCCACATCACCTAGGAGGTCCATCGGGTGCGGCCAAAAAGATTTCCTTGCTCATGGTATATTTGGCACAAACCGTGCACCTATTTGGCGTCAAGATTAACATCTTCTCCAAGCAGACTAAAGAGAGCTTCCACTTGACCTAAGTCACCTACGAGATCCATCGGGTGCGACCAAAATGATTTTCATGCCAATTGCACGTTCAGAGCAAACCGTGGTATCTTGCATCGAGATTAGCACTATCTCCATTGAGACCGAAATAAGCTTCCATTTGACCCACATCACCTAGGAGTACCATCAAGTGCGTCCAAAATGATTTCTGTGCCTATGGTACGTTCATCCCAAAGCATGCACCTAAGTTGCACCAAGATTAACACTATCTCCAAATGGACCGAAAAGAGCTTCCACTTGACAAATGTCACCTAGGAGTTCCATCGGGTGTGCCCAAAATGATTTTCGAGTCTGTTGCACATTCGGCACAAACCCTGCACCTATCTTGCATGGAGATTAACACTATATCCAAATGGACCAAAACGAGCTTTCATTTCACCCACGTCACTGGGGAGGTCCATTGGGTGCAGCCAAAAAATTTCCATGCCCGTGGTACATTCGGCGCAAACCGTGCTCCTATCTTGCTCCGACATTCACACCGTCTCCGTGCGGACCAAAGTGAACTTCCACTTGACCCACGTCACCTAGGAGTTTCATTGGGTGCGCCCAAAATGATTTCTGAGCCTATTGCATGTTTGGCACAAATGGGGTACCTATCTTGCGTCAAGATTAGCACTATCTCCAAAGAATCAAAAACGAGCTTCCATTTGTCCCACGTCACCTAGGATTTCCGAGCTTATTCCACATTCAGTGCAACGGTGCATCTATCTTGCATGTTGATTAACACTATCTCCAAACAGACCAAAGCGATATTCCATTTGACCCACATCACCTAGGAGGTCCATCGGGTGTGGACAAAAAGGTTTCCTTGCTCGTGGTACATTTTGCACAAACCGTGCACCTATTTGGTGCCAAGATTAACACCTTCTCCATGCAGATTGAAAAAAGCTTGCACTTGACCTAAGTCACCTACGAGTTCCATCGGGTGTGACCAAAACATTTTTCGAGCCAATTGCACGTTTGGAGCAAACCGTGCACCTATCTTGCATCAAGATTAGCACTATCTCCGTTGAGACCGAAACAAGCTTCTATTTGACCCACGTCACCTAGGTGTTCCATCGGGTGTACCCAAAATGATTTCCTAGCCTATGGTACATTCGTACCAATCCATGCACCTAGGTTGCGCCAAGTTTAACACTATCTCCAAATGGACCGAAACAACCTTTCACTTGGCTAATGTCACCTAGGAGTTTCATTGGGTCTGCCCAAAACGATTTTCAAGTCTATTGCACGTTTTCAGCGCAAATTGTGCACCTATCTTGTGTGGAGATTAACACTATCTCCAAATGGAGCAAAATGAGCTTCCGGTTGATCCACATCACCTAGGAAGTCCATTGGGTGCAGCCAAAAATATTTTTGTGACCATGATACATTCGGCGCAAACCATGCACCTACCTAACATCGAGATTAACACCATCTCCAAGCAGACCGAAGTGAGCTTCCACTTGTCCCACGGCAACTAGGAGTTCCATCGAGTACGCCCAAAATGATTTCCGAGCCTACTGCATGATCACAAACCGTGCACCTATCTTGCGTCAAGATTAACACTATCTCCAAATAGACCGAAATGAGGTTCCAATTGACCCATGTCTCCTCGAAGTTCCATCAGGTGTGCTCAAAACGATTTTTGAGCCTATGGTACGTTCATCCCATTCGGTGCACCTACCTTGCACCAAGATTAACACTATCTCAAAACAGACTGAAATGAGCTTCCACTTGACCCATATCACATAGGAGTTCCATAGGGTGCGACCAAAATGATTTTTGATCCTATTGCATGTTCATTGCAAACCATGCACCAATCTTGTGTTGAGATTAACACTACCTTCGAATAGACCAAAACAAGCTTTCATTTGACCCAGTCACCGAGGAGATCCATCAGGTGCGGCCAATAAAATTTCCATGCCCGTGGTACATTCGGCGCAAACCGCGCTCATATCTTGCGTCGGGATTAACACCATACCCAAGCGGACCAAGTGAACTTTCACTTGACCCACGTCACCTAGGAGTTCCATTGGGTGTGCCCAAAATAATCTCCAAGCCTATTGCATGTTCAGCACAAATGGGGCACCTATCTTGCATCGAGATTAGCACTATCTCCAAAGAAACTAAACGAGCTTCCATTTGACCCACATCACCAGGAGTTCCATCGGGTCAGCCCAAAAGGATTTCTGAGCCTATTGCACGTTTGGCGCAACCATGCACCTATCTTGCGTGTTGATTAACACTATCTCCAAACAGACCAAAACGAGCTTCCATTTGACCCACGTCACCTAGGAGGTCCATCGGGTGCCGCCAATAAGATTTCCTTGCTCATGGTACGTTTGGCACAAACCATGCACCTATTTAGCACCGAGATTAACACCTTCTCCAAGCAGGCCAAAGAGAGCTTCCACTTGACGTAATTCACCTACAAGTTCCATCGGGTGCGACCAAAATGATTTTTGAGCCAATTACATGTTCGGAGCAAACTGTGCACCTATCTAGCATCGAGATTTGCACTATCTCCATTGAGACCGAAACGAGCTTCTCTTTGATCCATGTCACCTAGGTGTTCCAATGGGTGTACCCAAAATGATTTCTAAGCCTATAGTACCATCGTCCCAAATCGTGCACCTAGGTTGTGGCAAGATTAACACTATCTCCAAATGGACCAAAACAAGCTTGCACTTGACCAATGTCACCTATGAGTTCCATTGGGTATGCTCGAATGATTTCCAAGCCTATTGCATGTTTTCGGCGCAAACCGTGCACCTATCTTGCGTGGAGATTGACACTATCTCCAAACAGACCAAAACGAGCTTTCGGTTGACCCACATCACCTAGGAACTCCATTGGTTGTGGCCGAAAACATTTCTATGCTCATGGTGCATTCAGCGCAAACCATGCACCTACCTAATGCCAAGATTAACACCATCTCCAAGCAGACAAAGTGAGCTTCCACTAGTGCCACATCAACTAGGAGTTCCATCGGGTACTCCCAAAATGATTTCTGAGCTAGTTGCACGTTCAGCACAAACCGTGCACCCATCTTGCGTTGAGATTAGAACTATCTCCATTGAAACTGAAACAAGCTTTTATTTGACTGACGTCACCTAGGAGTTCCATCGGTTGTACCCAAAATGGTTTCCGAGCCTATGGTACGTTAGTCCCAAACCGTGCACCTATGTTGCGCCAAGATTAACACTATCTCCAAATGGACCGAAACAACCTTTCACTTGACTAATGTCACCTAGGAGTTCCATTGGGTCTGCCCAAAATGATTTTCGAGTCTATTGCACGTTTTTGGCACAAAACCGTGCACCTATCTTGTATGGAGATTAACACTATCTCCAAACAGAGCAAAGTGAGCCTCCAGTTCACCCATATCACCTAGGAAGTCCATTGGGTGCGGCCAAAAATATTTCTGTGACCATACTACATTCGACGCAAACCATGCACCCAGCTGACGCAGAGATTAACACCATCTCCAAGTAGACCAAAGTGAGCTTCCACTTGTCCCACGTCAACTAGGAGTTTCATCGGGTGCGCCCAAAATGATTTCTGAGCCTACTACATGAGCACAAACCGTGCACCTATCTTGCGTTGAGATTAACACTATCTCCAAATAGACCGAAATCAAGTTTAATTTGACCTATGTCACCTCAGAGTTCCATCGGTGTGCTCAAAACAATTTCTGAGCCTATGGTATGTTTGTCCCATTTAGGGCACCTATCTTGCACCAAGATTAACACTATGTCTAAACAAAACGAAAGGAGCTTTCACTTGACCCACATCACCTACAAGTTCCATCGGGTGCGACCAAAACGATTTTCAAGCCTATTGCATGTCCAGTACAAACCATGCACCAATCTTGTGTGGAGATTAACACTATCTCCAAACGGACCAAAACGAGCTTCCATTTGACCGACCCACCTCACCGCGGAGGTCCATTGGGTGCGGCCAAAAAAATTTCCATGCCCGTGGTACATTCGGCGCAAACCGTGCTCCTATCTTGCGCCAAGTTTAACATCATCCCCAAGCGGACCAAGTGAACATCCACTTGACCCACGTCACCTAGGAGTTTCATTGGGAGCGCCCAAAATGATTTCCGAGCCTATTGCACGTTTGGAACAAATGGGGCACCTATCTTGCATCAAGATTAGCACTATCTCCAAAGAAATCGAAATGAGCTTCCATTTGACCCACATCACCTAGGAGTTCCATCGAGTCTGCCCAAAAGGTTATCCGAGCCTATTGCACATTTGGCGCAACCATGCACCTATCTTGCATGTTGATTAACACAACACTATCTCCAAATTGACCAAAATGAGCTTCCGTTTGACCCATGTCACCTAGGAGTTCCATCGGGTGTAGCCAAAAAGATTTCCTTGCTCGTGGCACATTTGGCACAAACCGTGAACCTATCTTGCATGGAGATTAACACTATCTCCAAACGGAGCAAAACGAGCTTCTAGTTGAACCACATCACATAGGAAGTCCATTTGGTGTGGCCAAAAATATTTCTGTGACCATGGTACATTCGGCACAAACCAATGACCTACCTGACGTCGAGATTAACACCGTCTCGAAGCAAACCAAAGTGAGCTTCCACTTATCCCATGACAACTAGGAGTTCCATCGAGTGCGCCCAAAACAATTTCTGAGTCCACTGCATGAGCGCAAACCTTGCACCTATCTTGCGTCAAGATTAACACTATCTCCAAATAGACCAAAATGAGGTTCCATTTGACCCACGTCTCCTCAGAGTTCCATCGGGTGTGCTCAAAACGATTTCCGAGCCTATGGTATTTCGTCCCATTCGGTGCACCTACCGTGCACCACGATTAACACTATCTCCAAACAGACTGAAACGAGCTTCCACTTGACCCACATCACGTAGGAGTTCCATCGGGTGCGACCAAAATGATTTTCGAGCCTATTGCACGTTCGGTGCAAACCGTGCACCAATCTTGTGTGGAGATTATCACTATCTCCAAACGGACCAAAACGAGCTTCAATTTGACCCACATCTCCTAGGAAGTCCATTAGGTGCGGCCAAAATTATTTCTGTGACCATACTACATTCGGCGCAAACCATGCACCTACCTGACGCAGAGATTAACACCATCTCCAAGCAGACCGAAGTGAGCTTCCACTTGTCCCACATCAACTAGGAGTTCCATCGGGTGCACCCAAAACGATTTTCGAGCCTAATGCACGAGCGCAAACTGTGCACCTATCTTGCGTCGAGATTAACACTATCTCCAAATAGACCAAAATGAGGTTCCATTCGACCCATGTCACATCAGAGTTCCATCGAGTGTACTCAAAACGATTTTCGAGCCTATGGTATGTTCGTCCCATTCGGCGGAACTATCTTGCACCAAGATTAACACTATCTCTAAATAGACCGAAAGGAGCTTCCACTTGACCCACATCACCTACAAGTTCCATCAGGTGCGACCAAAACGATTTCCAAGCCTATTGCATGTTCGGTGCAAACCGTCCACCAATCTTGTGTGGAGATTAACACTATCTCCAAACGGACCAAAATGAGATTCCATTTGACTGATCCACCTCACCACGGAGGTCCATTGGGTGCAGCCAAAAAAATTCCATGCCCGTGGTACATTCGGCGCAAACCGTGCTCTTATCTTGCGTCGAGATTAACAGTGTCCCCAAGCGGACCAAGCGAACTTTCACTTGACCCACGTCACCTAGAAGTTCCATTAGGAGCGCCCAAAATGATTTCCGAGCCTATTGCAGGTTTGGAACAAATGGGACACCTATCTTGCATCGAGATTAGCACTATCTCCAAAGAAACCGAAACGAGCTTCCATTTGACCCACATCACCTAGGAGTTCCATCGGGTCTGCCCAAAAGGATTTCTGAGCCTATTGCACGTTCGGCGCAGCCATGCACCCATCTTGCGTGTTGGTTAACACAACACTATCTTCAAATAGACCAAAATGAGCTTCCATTTGACCCACGTCATATAGGAGGTCCATCGGGTGCGGCCAAAAAGATTTCCTTGCTCGTGGTACATTTGGCACAAACAGTGCACCTATTTGGCACCGAGATTAACACCTTCTCCATGTAGACCAAAGAGAGCTTCCACTCGACCTTAGTCACTTACGAGTTCCATCGGGTGTGACCAAAACAATTTCTGAGCTAATTGCACATTTGGAGCAAACCATGCACCTATGTTGCATTGAGATTAGCACCATCTCCATTGAGACCGAAATGAGCTTCCATTTGACCCACATCACCTAGGAGTTCCATCGGGTGTACCCAAAATGATTTTTGATCCTATGGTACATTCGTCCCAAATCAAGCACCTTGGTTGTGCCATGATTAACAATATCTCTAAACACACCAAAAACAAGCTTCTACTTAACCAACGCCACCTAGGAGTTCCATTGGGTCTGCCCAAAACGATTTTCGAGCCCATTGTACATTTTCGGCACAAACCGTGCACCTATCTTTCATAAAGATTAATACTATCTCCAAACGGAGCAAAATGAGCTTCCGATTGACCCACATCACCTAGAAAGACCATTGGCTGCAGCCAAAAAGATTTCTGCGCCCATGGTATATTCGGCGCAAACCATGCACCTACCTGACACTGAGATTAACACCGTCTCCAAGCAGACCGAAGTGAGCTTCCACTTGTCCCACGTCAACTATGAGTTTCATCGGGTGCGCCCAAAACGATTTTTGAGCCGACTGCATGTTCCGTGCAAAACCGTGCACCTACCTTGTGTCGAGATAAACTTTATCTCCAAATAGACTAAAAGAAGGTTCCATTTGGCCCACGTCACCTCGGAGTTTCATCGGGTGTGCTCAAAACAATTTCTGAGCCTTGGTATGTTCGTCCCATTCAGTGCACCTATCTTGTGCCAAGATTAACACTATCTCCAAACAGACCGAAATGAGCTTCCACTTGACCCACATCACCTAGGAGTTCTATTGGGTGCACACAAAATGATTTTCAAGCCTATTGCATGTTTGGTGCAAACTGTGCAAAACGATCTTCCATTTGACCCACATCATTGAGGAGGTCCATCGGGTGTGGCCAAAAAAAATTCCATGCCTGTGGTACATTCAGCGCAAACCGTGCGCATATCTTGGCTGAGATTAACACCATCTCCAAGTGGACCAAAGAAAACTTCCACTAGACCCACGTCACCTTGTAGTTCCAATGGGTGCCCCCAAAACGATTCCCAAGCTTATTGCACATTCGGCACAAATCTCCAAAGAAACTAAAACGAGCCTCCATTTGACCCATGTCACCTAGGAGTCCCATCGGGTCTGCCCAAAAGGATTTTCGAGACAATTGCATCTTCGGCGCAAACCGTGCACCTGTCTTGCATGTTGGTTAACACTTTCTCCAAATGGACCAAAACAAGCTTCCATTTGACCCCATCACCTAGGAGGTCCATCGGGTGCGACCAACATTTCCATGCTCGTGGTATATTTGACACAAACCCTGCATCTATTTGGCGCCGAGATTAACAACTTCTCCAAGCAGAGCGAAGTGATCTTCCAAATGACCTATGTCACCTAGGAGTTCCATCGGGTATGCCCAAAATGATTTCTGAGCCATTTGCACGTTCGACACAAACCATGCACATATCTTGCATCGAGATTAGCACTATCTCCAAAATGACCAAAACAAGCTTCCATTTGATCCACGTCATCTAGAAGTTCCATCGGGTGTACCCAAAATGATTTCCGAGCCTATGGTAAATTCATCCCATACAGTGTACTGATGTTGCGTTGAGATTAACACAATCTCCAAACGGACCGAATCGAGTTTCCACTAGACCAACATCACCTAGGAGTTCCATCAGGTATGCCCAAAATGAATTCTGAGCCTATTGCACGTTCGCCACAAACCGTGCACCTATTTAGCGTCGAGATTAACACCTTCTCCAAGCAGACCGAAGCGAGCTTCCACTTGACCTTCGTCACCTAGGACTTCCATCGGGTGCGACCAAAAAACATTTCCATGTCCGTGGTACATTTGACAAAAAAACGTGCATCTATCTCCAAAGAGACCAAAAGGAGCTTCCATTTTACCCACATCACCTAGGAGTTCCATTGTTTGCCCAAAATGATTTCTGAGCCTATTGTGTATTAGTCCCGATCCATGCGCCTATCTTGCACCAAGATTAACACTTATCTTCATACAGACCAAAATGAGTTTCCACTTGACCCACGTCACCTAGGAGTTCCATCGTGTGTGCCCAAAACGATTTCTAGGCCTATTGCATGTTTGACACAAATCGTGCACCAATCTTGTGTGGAGATTAACACTATGTTCAAACGGACCAAAATGAGCTTCCATTTGACCCACGTCACCTAGGAGGTCCTTCGGATGTAGCCAAAAAAGATTTTCATGCTCGTAGTACATTCGACACAAACCATGCACCTATCTTGCGCCGAGATTAACACAGTCTCCAAGCAGACTGAAGGAAGCTTCCACTCGACCCACATCACCTAGGAGTTCTATCGGGTGCGCCCAAAAGGGTTTCTGAGCCTGTTGCACAATCGGCACAAATGGGGCACCTATCTTGTGTCGAGATTAGCACAATCCGCAAAGACATCAAAACGAGCTTCCATTTTACCCACGTCACCTAAGAGTTCCATCGGTTGTGCCCAAAATGATTTCTATGCCCATGGTACATTTGACGCAAACCGTGCACCTATCTTGCACCAAGATTAACACTGTCACCCTGCAGACCAAAGCAAGCTTCCACTTGACTCACGTCACCTAGGAGTTCCATCGGGTGCGCCCAAAATAATTTCTGAGCCTATTGGAAGTTTGGCAAAATGGGGCACCTATCTTGTGTTGAGATTAGCACTATCTCCAAAGAGACAAAACGAGTTTCCATTTGACCCACATCACAAAGGAGTTCCATCGTTTGCCCAAAATGATTTCTGAGCCTATGGTATGTTAGTCCCAATCCGTGCACCTATCTTGTGCTAAGATTAACACTATCTCCAAGCAGACCGAATCGAGCTTCCACTTGACCCACGTCACCTAGGAGTCCCATCGGGTGTGCCCAAAACGATTTCCAAGCTAGCAAGTTTGGCACAAAATCGTGCACCAATCTTGTGTGGAGATTAACACTATCTCGAAACAAAACAAAATGAGCTTCCATTTGACCCACGTCACCTTGGAGGTCCATCGGGTGCGGCCAAAAATATTTCCATGCCCATGGTGCATTCGGTGCAAACCATGCACCTATCTTGCGCCAAGATTAACACCGTCTCCAAGCAGACCGAAGCAAGCTTCAACTTGACCCACATCACCTAGGAGTTCCATCAGGTGCGCCAAAAACGATTTTTGAGCCTATTACATGTTTGGTATAAATAGGGCACCTATCTTGCATCGAGATTAGCACCATCTCAAAAGAGACCGAAACGAGCTTCCGTTTTACCCATGCCACCTAAGAGTTTCATTGGTTATGCCCAAAATGATTTTCGAGCCTAGTGCACGTTTGGCGTAAATCGTGCACCTATCTTGCGTGTTGATTAACACTATCTCCGGACGAACCAAAACGAGCGTCCAGTTGACCCCGTCACCTAGGAGGTCCATCGGGTGTGACCAAGATTTCCATGCCCGTGGTATATTTGGCACAAACCCTGCACCTATTTGGCGCCGAGATTAACACCTTCTCCATGCAAGGTGAAGCGAGCTTCCACTTGACCTGCGTTACCTAGGAGTTCCATCAGGTACGCCAAAATGATTTCTGAGCCAATTGCACGTCCGGCGCATACTGTGCACCTATCTAGCGTCGAGATTAGCACTATCTCCAAAGAGACCAAAACGAGATTCCATTTGACCCACATCACCTAGGAGTTCCATTGGGTGCGCCCAAAGCGATTTTTGAGCCAATTGCATGGTTTGCATAAATGGGGCACCTATCTTGCATTGAGATTAGCACCATCTCGAAAGAGTCTGAAACGAGCTTCCATTTTACCCACGTCAGCTAAAAATTCCATCGGTTGTGCCTAAAATGATTTCTAAGCCTATTGCACGTTTGGCTCAAACTGTGCACCTCTCTTGTGTGTTGATTAACTATATCTCCAAACAGACAAAAAATGAGCTTCCATTTGACGACGTCACCTAGGAGGTCCATTGGGTGCGACCAAGATTTCGATGCTCGTGGTATATTCGGCACAAACCCTGCACCTATTTGGCAACGAGATTAACACCTTCCCCAAGCAGAGCAAAGCAAGCTTCCACTTCAACTACGTCACCTAGGAGTTCTATTAGGTATGCCCAAAACAATTCTGAGCCAATTACACGTTTGGCACAAACCGTGCACCTATCTAGTGTCAAGATTAGCACTATATCCAAAGAGACCAAAACAAGCTTCCATTTGACCCCCGTCATCTAGGAGTTCCATCGGGTGTACCCAAAATGATTTCTGAGCCTATGGTACATTCGTCCAAAATGGTGAACCGATGTTAAGCTAAGATTAGCACTATCTCCAAATGGACCGAAGCAAGCTTCCACTTGACCGACGTCACCGACGAGTTCCATTGGGTGTGCTCAAAATGATTTCTGAGCCTGTTGCATGTTTGGCACAAATAGGGCACCTATCTTGCATTGAGATTAGCACTATCTCCAAAGAGACCAAAATGAGCTTCCATTTTACCCACATCACCTAAGAGTTCCATTAGATGTGCCCATAATGATTTCTATGCCCTTGGTACATTTGGCGCAAACCGTGCACCTATCTTGCAGCGAAATTAACACCTTCTCCAAGCAGACCAAAGCAAGCTTCCATTGACCCACGACATCTAGGAGTTTCATCGGGTGCGCCCAAAATGATTTCTAAGCCTATTACAAGTTTGGGGCAAATGGAGGCACCTATCTTGCGTCGAGATTAGCACTATCTCCAAAGAGACCGAAACGAAGCCAATTACGCGTTCAACGCAAACCGTGCACCTATCTTGTGTCAAGATTAGCACTATCTCAAAAGAGACCAAAACGAGCTTCCATTTGACCCACATCACCTAGGAGTTCCATCGTTTGCCCAACACGATTTCTGAGCCTATGGTAACATTCATCCCAATCTGTGCACCTATCTTGCACCGAGTTTAGCACTATCTCTAAACAGACCGAAACGAGCTTCCAATTACATCACCTAGGAGTACAATCGGTTGTGCCTAAAACAATTCTAGGCCTATTGCATGTTCGGCGCCAACCATGCACCTATCTTGCGTCTAGATTAACATTATCTCAAAAGAGACTGAAATGAGCTTCCACTTGACCAACGTCACCTAGGAGTTCCATCGGGTGCAGCCAAAAAGATTCCATGACCTAGTACATTCAATACAAACCGTGCACCTATCTTGCGTCAAGATTAACATTATCTCCAAAGAGACTGAAACGAGCTTCCATTTACCCAATATCATCTAGGAGTTCCGTTGGTTGTGGCCAAAAAGACTTCCATGCCCTAGTACACTCGGCATAAACCGTGCATCTATCTTGTGCCAAGATTAACACAGTCTCTCAATAGACCGAAACGAGCTTCCACTTAACCCATGTCACCTAGGAGCTCCAACGGGTGCGCCTATCTTGCATCGAGATTAGCACTATCTCAAAAGAGACAGAAACGAGCTTCCATTTGACCCACATCACCTAAGACTTCCATCGTTTGCCCAAAATGATTTTCCGAGCCTATGGTATATTTGTCCCAATTAGTGCACCTTTCTTGCGCCGAGATTAACACTATCTCCAAACGGAGCGAAACGAGCTTCCACTTGACCCACGTCACCTAGAAATCCCATCAGAGGTGCCCAAAATGATTTCTGAGCCTATTGCATGTTTGGCACAAATCAGGCACCATTCTTGTGTGGAGATTAACACTATCTCCAAACGGACAAAACAAGCTTCCACTTGACCCACGTCACCTAGGAGTTCCATCCGGTATGCCCAAAATTATTTCAAAGCCTATTGCATGTTCGGTGCAAACCGTGCACTTATTTAGCGTCAAGATTAACACCATCTCCAAGCAGACCGAAGCGAGCTTGAACTTCACCTACATCAGCTAGGAGTTCCATCGGGTACGATCAAAAACATTTCCATGCCCGTGGTGCATTCGGCGCAAACCATGCACCTATCTTGTGCTGAGATTAACACTATCTCTAAATGGACCGAAACGAGCTTCCACTTGACCCATGTCACCTAGGAGTTCCATCGGGTGCGCCCAGTATGATTTCTAAGCCTATTGGATGTTCGGTGCAAATAGTGCAACTATCTTGCATCGAGATTAACACTATCTCCAAATGGACTGAAATAAGCACTAGTTGACCCACGTCACGTAGGAGTAGCATTAGGTGCGTCCAAACTGATTTCTAAGCCTATGGTCCATTTGGGGCAAACCATGCACCAATCTTGCATTGAGATTAACACTATCTCCAAATGGATTGAAACGAGCTTCCATTTGACCCTAGGTACCATCGGGTATGGCCAAAACGAATTGCATACATGTGGTACATTCGGCGAAAACCATGCACCTATCTGACGCCAAGATCAACACCGTCTCCATGCAAACCAAAGCGACCTTCGACTTGACCCACGTCACCTACTAGTTCCATCGAGTGCGCCCAAAACGATTTCTAAGCTTATTGCACATTCAACGCAAACTGTGCACCTATCTTTTGTCGAGATTAGCACTATCTCAAAATAGACTGAAACGAGCTTCCATTTGACCCACATCACCTATGAGTTCCATCATTTGCCCAAAACGATTTCTTAGCCTATGGTATGTTAGTCCCAATCCGTGCACCTCTCTTGCACCAAGATTAACTCTACACCTAAACGAACTAAAACGAGCTTCCACTTGACCCGTGTCACCTAGGAGTTCCATCGAGTGTGCCCAAAACGAATTCGGAGCCTATTGCATGTTCGGCACAAATTGTGCACCAATCTTGTGTGGAGATTAACACTATCTCCAAACGGACTGAAATGAGTTTCCACTTGACCCACGTCACCTAGAAGTCCCATCGGGTGTGCCCGAAATGATTTTCGAGCCTATTGCACATTCGGCACAAATCGTGCACTAATCTTGTGTGGAGATTAACACTCTCCAAACGGACCAAAATGAGCCTACATTTGACCTATGTCACCTAGGAGGTCATTTCGGTGTGACCAAAAAGATTTCCATGCTAGTGGTATATTTGACGCAAACCGTGCACCTATCTTGCTCCGAGATTAACACCGTCTCCAAGCGGACCAAAGTTGCTTCCACTTGAACCATGTCACCTAGGAGTTCCACCGAGTGCACCCAAAACAATTTTTTGAGCCAATTGCATGTTCGGCACAAATGGTGCACCAATCTTGTTTTGAGATTAGCACTATCTCCAAAGGGACTGACTCAAATCACCTAGGGGTTCCATCGTTTACCCAAAATGATTTCCAAGCCTATGAAGTCCCAATCCGTGCACCTATCATATGCCGATATTAACACTATCTCCAAACAGACCAAAACAAGCTTCAACATGACCCACGTCACCTAGGAGTTCCATCAGGTGTAACCAAAACGATTTCTGAGCCTATTGCACGTTCGGTGCAAATCGTGCACCAATCTTGTGTGCAGATTAACACTATCTCCAAATGGACCAAAATAAGCTTCTATTTGACCCACGTCACCGGTCCATTGGATGCGACCAAAAAGATTATCTGTGGTACATTTGGTGCAAAAAGTGCACCTAACTTGCGCTAAGATTAACACCGTCTCCAAGCGGTCCAAATCAACCTTCCACTTCAATCACGTCAACTAGGAGTTCCACCGGGTGCGCCCAAAACGATTTCCTAGCCTATTGCATGTTCGGCACAAATGGGGCACCTATCTAGCATCGAGATTAGCACTATCTCCAAAGAGACCAAAACGAGCTTCCATTCGATCCACATCACCTAGGAGTCCATCGTTTGCCCAAAACGATTTCTATGCCTATTCCACATTCAGCGCAAACCATGCACCTATCTTGTGTTGAGATTAGCACTATGTCAAAATAGACCAAAACAAGCTTCCATTTGACCCACTTCACCTAGGGGTTCTATCTTTTGCCCAAAACTATTTTCAAGCCTATGGTTTGTTAGTCCCAATCCATGCAACTATCTTGTGCGAGATTAACACTATGTCCAAACGGACCGAAACGAGCTTCCACATGACCTTTGTCACCTAGGATTCCATCGGGTGTGCCCAAAATGATTTTCGACCCTATTGCACCTTCGGCGCAAATTGTGCACCAATATTGTGTGGAGATTAACACTATCTCCAAATGGACCAAAATGAGCTTCCATTTGACCCACGTCACCTAGAAGGAACATCGGATGTGCCTATAATGATTTCCATGCCCATGGTACATTTGGCACAAACCGTTCACTTATCTTGCGCTAAGATTAACACCGTCTCCAAGCGGACTGAAGCAAGTTTCCACTTGACCCACGTCACCTAGGAGTTCCATCGGGCGCGCCCAAAATGATTTTTGAGCCTATGTAAGTTCGGCACAAAGGCGGGCACCAATCTTGCATCGAGATTAGCACTATCTGCAAACAGACTGAAACGAGCTTCCATTTGACAACATCGCCTAGGAGTCCCATTGTTTGCCCAAAACGAGTTCTGAGCCTATTGCACGTTCATCGCAAACCATGCACCTATCTTGTGTCGAGATTAGCACTATCTTAATAGAGACCGAAACGAGCTTCTATTTGACCCACATCACCTAAGACTTCCATCGTTTGCCTAAAATGATTTCCGAGCCTATGGTATGTTAGTCCCAATTAGTGCACCTTTTTTGCACTGAGATTAACACAACCTCCAAATGGATCGAAACAAGCTTCCACTTGACCCATGTCAACTAGAAGTCCCATCAGGTGTGCCCAAAATGATTTTAGAGCCTGTTGCATGTTCGGCACAAATCGTGCACCAATCTTGTGTGGACATTAACACTATCTCCAAATGGACCAAAATGAGCTTCCATTGGACCCACGTCACCTAGGAGCTCCATCCGGTATGCCCAAAACGATTTTCGACTCTATGCACGTTTGGTGCAAATCGTGCACCAATCTTGTGTGGGATTAACACTATCTCCAAATGGAATAAAATGAGCTTCCACTGACCCACGTCACCTAAGCGTTCCATCCGGTATGACCAAAACAATTTTTGACCCTATTGCATGTTCGATGCTAATCAAAGACCAATCTTGTGTGGAGATTAACACTATCTCCAAATGGACCATAATGAGCTTCCACTTGATCCACGCCACCTAGGAGTTCCATCCGGTATGCCCAAAACGATTTCTGAGCCTATTGCATGTTCGGCGCAAACTGTGCACCTATTTGGCATCGAGATTAACACCTTCTCCAAGCAGACCAAAGCGAGCTTCCACTTCACCTACGTCACTTTGAGTTCCATGGGGTGCGACCAAAAACATTTCCATGCTCGTGGTATATTCGGCGCAAACCGTGCACCCATCTTGTGCCAAGAGTAACGCTGTCTCCGAATGGACCGAAATGAGATTCCACTTGACCCATGTCACCAAGGAGTTCCATCGGGTGCACCCAACACGATTTCCAAGCCTATTGGAAGTTCGGTGCAAACCGTGCACCTATCTTGCGTCGAGATTAACACTATCTCCAATTGGACCAAAATCAGCTTCTAGTTGACCCACGTCACGTAGGAGTACAATTGGATGCGTCCAAACTGATTTCTGAGCCTATGGTCTACTTGAGGCAAACCGTGCACCTATGCTGCATCGAGATTAACACTATCTCCAAATGGATCGAAACAAGCTTCCATTTTGACCACGTAACCCAGGAGTACCATCGGGTATGGCCAAAATGAATTGCATTCCTGTGGTACATTCGGTGAAAACCGTGCAACTATCTGATGCCGAGATTAACAACGTCTCCAAGCAAACCAAAGTGACCTTCGACTTGACCCACGTCACCTAAGAGTTCCATCGGGTGCCCCTAAAATGATTTCTGAGGCTATTGCATGTTCAGCACAAAATGTGCACCTATCTTTTGTTGAGATTAGCACTATCTCTAAAGAGACCGAAACGAGCTTGCATTTGACCCACATCACCTAAGACTTCCATCGTTTGCCCAAAACAATTTCCGAGCCTATGGTATGTTAGTCCCCATTAGTGCACCTTTTTTGCACCGAGATTAACACAATCTCCAAAAGGATCAAAACGAGCTTCCACTTGACCCATGTCAACTTGAAGTCCCATCGGGTGTGCCCAAAATGATTTTCGAGCATGTTGCATGTTCGGCACAAATCGTGCACCAATCTTGTGTGGAGATTAACGCTATCTCCAAATGGACCAAAATGAGCTTCCATTGGACCCACGTCATCTTGGAGCTCCAGCCGGTATGCCCAAAATGATTTTTGACTCTATGCACGTTCGGTGCAAATCGTGCACCAATCTTGTGTGGGATTAACAGTATCTCCAAACAGACTAAAACGAGCTTCCACCTGACCCACGTCACCTAAGCGTTCCATCCGGTATGACCAAATCAATTTTTGACCCTATTGCATGTTTGATGCTAATCAAGCACCGATCTTGTGTGGAGATTAATACTATCTACAAATAGACCAAAATGAGCTTCCACTTGATCCACGCCACCTAGGAGTTCCATCCGGTATGCCCAAAATGATTTATGAGCCTATTGCATGTTCAACGCAAATCGTGCACCTATTTGGCGTCGAGATTAACACCTTCTCCAAGCAGACCAAAGCGAGCTTCCACTTCACCTACGTCACTTGGAGTTCCATGGGGTGCGACCAAAAACATTTCCATGCCCGTGGTATATTCGGCGCAAACCGTGCACCCCTTTTTTGCCGAGAGTAACACTATCTCCGAATGGACCGAAATGAGATTCCACTTGACCCATGTCACCAAGGAGTTCCATCGGGTGCACCCAGTACGATTTCCAAGCCTATTGGAAGTTCGGTGCAAACCGTGCACCTATCTTGCATCGAGATTAACACTATCTCCAATTAGACCAAAATCAGCTTCTAGTTGACCCACGTCACGTAGGAGTACAATTGGATGCGTCCAAACTGATTTCTGAGCCTATGGTCTATATGGGGCAAACCGTGCACCTATGTTGCGTCGAGATTAACACTATCTCCAAATGGATCGAAACAAGCTTCTATTTGACCACGTAACCTAGGAGTACCATCGGGTATGGCCAAAATGAATTGCATGCCTGTGGTACATTCGGTGAAAACCGTGCAACTATCTGATGCCGAGATTAACACTGTCTCCAAGCAAACCAAAGCGACCTTCGACTTAACCCCCGTCACCTACGAGTTCCATCGGGTGCCCCTAAAACGATTTATGAGGCTATTGCATGTTCAGCGCAAAATGTGCACCTATCTTTTGTTGAGATTAGCACTATCTCAAAAGAGACCAAAATGAGCTTACATTTACCCACATCACCTAAGACTTCCATCGTTTGCCCAAAATGATTTTCGAGCCTATGGTATGTTAGTCCCAATTAGTGCACCTTTTTTGCACCGAGATTAACACAATCTCGAAATGGATCGAAACAAGCCTCCATTTGACCCACATCACCTAAGACTTCCATCATTTGACCAAAATGATTTCCGAGCCTATGGTATGTTAGTCCCAATTAGTGCACCTTTTTTGCACCGAGATTAACACAATCTCCAAATGGACCAAAACGAGCTTCCATTTGACCCACATCACCTAAGACTTCCATCGTTTGCCCAAAATGATTTCTGAGCCTATGGTATGTTAGTCCCAATTAGTGCACCTTTTTTGCACCGAGATTAACACAATCTCCAAATGGATCGAAATGAGCTTCCACTTGACCCATATCAACTAGAAGTCCCATCGGGTGTGCCCAAAATGATTTTTGAGCCTGTTGCATGTTTAGCACAAATCATGCACCAATCTTGTGAGGACATTAACACTATCTCTAAATGGACCAAAATGAACTTCCATTGGACCCATGTCACCTAGGAGCTCCATCCGGTATGCCCAAAACGATTTTTTACTCTATGCACGTTCAGTGCAAATCGTGCACCAATCTTGTGTGGGATTAACACTATCTCCAAATAGACTAAAACGAGCTTCCACCTGACCCACATCACCTAAGCGTTCTATCCGGTATGACCAAAACGAATTTTGACCCTATTGCATGTTCGATGCTAATCAAGCACCAATCTTGTGTGGAGATTGACACTATCTACAAATCGACCAAAATGAGCTTCCACTTGATCCACGCCACCTAGGAGTTCCATCTGGTATGCCCAAAATGATTTCTGAGCATATTGCATGTTCAGCGCAAACCGTGCACCTATTTGGCGTCGAGATTAACACCTTCTCCAAGCAGACCAAAGCGAGCTTCCACTTCACCTACGTCACTTGGAGTTCCATGGGGTGCGACCAAAAACATTTCCATACCCGTGGTATATTCGGCGCAAACCGTGCACCCATCTTGTGTCGAGAGTAACACTGTCTCCGAATGGGCCGAAATGAGATTCCACTTGACCCATGTCACCAAGGAGTTCCATCGGGTGCACCCAGTACGATTTCCAAGCCTATTGGAAGTTTGGTGCAAACCGTGCACCTATCTTACGTTGAGATTAACACTATCTCCAATTGGACCAAAATCAGCTTCTAGTTGACCCACATCACGTAGGAGTACAATTGGATGCGTCCAAACTAATTTCTGAGCCTATGGTCTATTTGGGGAAAACCGTGCACCTATGTTGCGTCGAGATTAACACTATCTCCAAATGGATCGAAACAATCTTCCATTTGACCACGTAACCTAGGAGTAGCATCGGGTATGGCCAAAATGAATTGCATGCCTATGGTACATTCAGTGAAAACCATGCGACTATCTGATGCCAAAATTAACACCGTCTCCAAGCAAACCAAAGTGACCTTCGACTTGACCCGCGTCACCTACGAGTTCCATCGGGTGCCCCTAAAACGATTTCTGAGGCTATTGCATGTTCAGCGCAAAATGTGCACCTATCTTTTGTTGAGATTAGCACTATCTCAAAAGAGACCGAAACGAGCTTCCATTTGACCCACATCACTTGAGTTCCAACGTTTGCCCAAATTGATTTCTGAGCCTATGGTATATTAGTCCCAATCCGTGCACCTATCTTGCGCCAAGATTACCTCTATATCTAAATGGACCAAAACATGCTTCCACTTGACCCACATCACGTAGAAGTTCCATCAGGTGTGCCCAAATGATTTTTGAGCCTATTGCACATTCGACGCAAATGGTGCACCAATCTTGTGTGGAGATTAACACTATCTCCAAACAGACCAAAATGAGCTTCCACTTGACCCATGTCACCTAGGAGTTCCATCAGGTGCGCCCAGTACGATTTCCAATCCTATTTGACGTTCGGTGCAAACCGTGCACCTATCTTGCGACGAGATTAACACTATCTCCAAGTGGACCGAAATAAGCTTCTAGTTGACCCATGTCACGTAGGAGCACAATTGGGTGCGTCCAAACTGATTTCTGAGCCTATGGTCCATTTGGGGCAAACCGTGCACCTATCTTCCATCGAGATTAACACTATCTCCAGATGGATCGAAACGAGCTTCCATTTGACCACATAGCATAGGAGTACCATTGGGTATGACCAAAACGAATTGCATGCCTATGGTACATTCAGCGAAAACCGTGCACCTATCTGACGCCGAGATTAACACCGTCTCTAAGTGAACCAAAGCGACCTTCGACTAGAACCAGGTCACCAACGAGTACCATCGGGTGCACCTAAAATGATTTTTTGGGACTATTGCATGTTCAGTGCAAACCGTGCACCTATCTTTTGTTGAGATTAGCACTTTCTCAAAAGAGACCGAAACGAGCTTCCATTTGACCCACATCAACTAGGACTTCCATTGTTTGCCCAACACAATTTCCTTGCTTATGGTATGTTACTCCCAATCCATGCACCTATCTTCCACCGAGATTAACACTATCTCCAAGTGGACCAAAATGAGCTTCCACTCGACCCACGTCACCTAGGAGTTCCATCGGGTGTGCCAAAAACAATTTCTGAGCCTATTGCACGTTTGGCGCAAATCATGCACCAATCTTGTGTGGATATTAACACTATCTCTAAACGAACTGAAATGTGCTTCCACTTGACCCACGTTACCTAGAAGTCCCATCAGGTGTGTCCAAAACAATTTTCGAGCCTATTGCACGTTCGGCACAAATCATGCACCAATCTTGTGTGGAGATTAACACTATCTCCAAATGGACCAAACTGAGCTTCTATTTCACCCATGTCACTTTGGAGTTCCATCCGGTATGCCCAAAATGATTTTCGAGCCTATTCGACGTTCGGCGCAAATCGTGCACCAATCTTGTGTGGAGATTAACACTATCTCTAAATGCCCCAAAACAAGCTTTCACTTGACCCACATCACCTAGGAGTTCCATCCGGTATGCCCAAAACAATTTCTGAGCCTATTGCATGTTTGGCGCAAACCGTGCACCTATTTGGCGTTGAGATTAACACCTTCTACAAGTAGACCGAAGCGAGCTTCCACTTCACCAACATCACTTAGGAGTTCCATCGGGTGTGACCAAAAACATTTGCATACACGTGGTACATTCGACGCAAGCCGTGCACCCATCTTGTGTCAAGATTAACACTCTCTCCAAATGGACCGAAATGAGCTTCTAGTTGACCCATGTCACATAGGAGTATAATTGGGTGTGTCCAAACTAATTTCTGAGCCTGTGGTCCATTTAGGAAAAACTGTGCACCTATCTTGCGTCAAGATTAACAGTATCTCCAAATAGATCGAAACAAGCATCCATTTGACCGCGTAACCTTGGAGTACATCGGGTACGTCCAAAATGAATTGCATGCCTGTGGTACATCTGGCAAAAACCGTGCACCTATCTGACACTGAGATTAACACCGTCTCCAAGCGAACCAAAGCGACCATCGACTTTACCCATGTCACCTACGAGTTCCATCAGGTGCGCCCAAAACGATTTTTAAGCTTATTGCACGTTCAGTGCAAACCGTGCACCTATCTTTTGTTAAGATTAGCACAATCTCAAAAGACACCGAAACAAGATTCCATTTGACCCACATCACCTATGAGTTCCATCGTTTGCCCAAAACGATTTTCGAGCCTATGTTATATTAGTGCCAATCTGTGCAGCTATCTTGCGCCAAGATTAACTCTATATCTAAACGGATCGAAATGAGCTTCCACTTGGCCGACGTCACCTAGGAGTTCCATCGAGTGTGCCCAAAATGATTTTTGATCATATTGCACATTTGGCACAAATCATGCACTAATCTTGTGTGGAGATTCACAGTATCTCCAAATAGACCAAAATGAGCGTCCACTTGACCCATGTCACCTAGAAGTTCCATCGGGTGCGCCCAGTATGATTTTCAAGCCTATTGGACATTCGGTGCAAAGCGTGAACCTATCTTGTGTCGAGATTAACACTATCTCCAAATAGACCGAAATAAGCTTCTAGTTGACCCACGTCATGTAGGAGTACAATTGGGTGTGTCCAAACTAATTTCTGAGCCTATGGTCCGTTTGGGGTAAACCATGCACCTATCTTGCATTGAGATCAACACTATCTCCAAATGGATCGAAAGGAGCTTCCATTTGGCCACGTAACCTAGGAGTACCATCGGGTATGGCGAAAATGAATTGCACGCCTATGGTACGTTCGGTGAAAACCTTGTATCGATTTGACGCCGAGACTAACACCGTCTCCATGTGAACCAAAGCGACTTACGAGTACCATCGGGTGCGCCTAAAATGATTTTGAGCCCATTGCACGTTCAGCACAAACTGTGCACCTATCTTTTATTAAGATTAGCACTATCTCAAAAGTGACCGAAACGAGCTTCCATTTGACCCACATCACCTAGGAGTTCCATCGTTTGCCCAAAATGATTTCCGAGCCTATGGTATGTTAGTCCCAATCCGTGTGTAACACCCCAGGTGTTTAGCTCCCACAAATTTCATTTTTCATTTCATAAGCATGTGCATCATTCATCTCATCATGCATTTGTTGCTTGAAACATGAGTATGCAACATTCTCACTTTGTGCTTGTTTCATAGTTGTTTGCTTATGAAATATGGGTTGTGCAACATGTAGATGCAAGATGTGTTTTCCATACATTAAAACATGGCAATATTGTTAGTGTAACATGACAAGCTTGATTTTTGCAACAAAGTCATGAAACATGTGCAACATGGTTTTGAAACAAAGGAAGTCACTTGTTTGTTTTGTTTGTTTCAACACATGTGATACTTAGAGGTTGGTGTAACAAATGTGTAGAGTGGATAATTATGTCCTAATACACCTTAACTACACTTAGGGTAATTAGTGAGCACTGTTCATGTTAACCAAATTGGCTAATTTGCCCTCTACGTGAAGTTTGACCATGTGATGACCTATAGAGTGTCTATGTTTGACCATTTAAAAAGTCCAGCCTAGAGATCTTGCATGGATGTGCACCCTTTAACAAAGTTGTAGCAAATTTACCAAGGAACAAAAGTTTCAATATGGCCGTCTCATGAAAATGGCTAGAACTGCTCAAACAGGGCCCACAAGTCAGTTGTAGTGCTGCCCAACACTTAGGAATTTATCTAAGTTTGAAATTGATGTTTGCAGTTGCAAAGTGACCACCTTTGGAGCATTGTAACTCTGAAACCATGCCTAACCAGCTCGAGCTCCTATTGACAAACTTGTAGATCTCATGTCCCTCTACAATTTTGCTAACTACGGCTCACACCAAATCGACCTAGATTAGGAGTTATGAGGCGTTGAACTTGCTCTATCTGTTAGTCACCCAGAGCTCCGATTCAGTCGGTTTCAGAAACATTCAGACAGCACCGTGGCCGACCGATTCAGAACCGAACCACCGCGTAGCATTCATGCCTGGCCAGCACCTCCACGTCGTGGGTGAGCACTCATATGTGAAGGCCGTGTTGACACCACACTCCTCTCTCTCGCCATTCCCTTTTTCCCTGTTCTTCTCCACCGAGCGAGAGCGGCGACCGGAGGTGAAACCATGGCCGCCAACGAGAAATCCACCGAATCCAAGCACCATTGTCCAATTCCTCTTAGCTGTAGCACTGCCCTGAGCTCCTCCACGTCCTCGACCTCACCGTGCAAACCGTTTTGCCTCAGGTAGAGCTCACCGAGCTTGCGGCTCCATTGTGTCGCCATTGTTGCCACAAAGCCGAGCTCGCACGTGGCCGTGCCTCTCGGGCCTCTTACCGCCTGGGTGCTCTGTGACCGCCTTGGGGTGCTGATCCTCACAGGGTAGCCCACTAGGGCCGAGTCGTCATTGGCTCGCCGGAGCCGTCAAGCCCGTGACCGTGGGTTGCCATTGCTGTTGCCATCCTCCATAGCCACTGTCCTAGTGCCAATTAGTTGCACCCCTAGATGCGCATAGTCGAGCTGGACATGCCGGTGCCCTCGGCCTCACCGAAGTCACCACCGGCGGTGAACTCTCGACGTCACCCCTTCTCCCCTGTTCCCCCTCTTTGCTGCGTGGGCCCTCGCGGTCAGCGCGCGTGGGCAGGAGGCCGACACGGGCCGTGCAGGTGAGCAAGCCACGCTAAGTTAGCGGGCCACGCCAGGTTAGCAGGCCAGCCCAGTAGCCGGATGAGAGTGTTTAGGGTTTCAAATTGTTTTATTTTTATTCTTTTTCACAGATTTGATGCTAGATTCAAAATTACATATCTCTCAAATGGTAGATCCAAATGATGTGGTTCCAATTTTGTGGTGTTCCTAGTAAACTCTAGTTTTTATTAAAAATATAAAATAGGCTATGTTCTGTTATGGAATTTGAAGCTTTAAATTATCTCTTTTATTCCTAAGGAAATAGGAGGAAATTGTATCTATTATTGTATAGCTTCAAATGAGTTGAAAATTTTATGTGGTGCTGTTTATGCCTTGAATAGCTTGTATTTTAAATTTCATCAATTTTGGATAATGTATGATGGAGTTTTATATTTATCTTGGTTGCTTGAGTGGATCTTGGGTGAATTTTCATTATTTGTCTATAGATCCAGTAAGAGTGAAACTTGGTGAGTGTTATTCTCATGTTAGGAAGAACCCAGGAAAATATGAAATTTGTTGTTTGATACTTTTCAATAGTGTTTCTTAATTATGACAACATCAGTCTTTCTGTCTGTTATTTTTGGTATAGGAAAATATACTTACTCAAATACTCTGAAAATTTTATGGTAGCCTCCTGGGTGCATATGGTAGCCACTGTAATTTTTATAGAATCAATTGTGGAGTTTTGATATGGGTTCCTTTATTCACCTAATTATCTAAATAAATTAATAAAGGGCATTAAAGAAATGATTTAGATGTTGGCACCACACTTTCTGGTATTATTTTGATATGAGAAATAAGTTGGTAAACTTGGTTTATCTTGAATGTGCTTTGTTATATCATTAAATAATTAACTTAGTGAATCTGCCAATTCTAGATAGATTGTGGGATGTCGTTAGTTACTCCATGTAAATGATGTCTTCATGTCTTGTGGTCTATAGCAAAGTTGTTGTGAATTTCATGATCTAGCTGGTATTAAATTTTGGTGACATTTGGTCATATGGTTTAGGAGTTATAGCTATTCAAAGTTGGTTCTCAGCTTTGGTTGCTCTCTGTTTGCACAGAACAGATTCTGTGTTTGCTTTATTTTGACTTAGTAAAATTGGGAGTCATGCCTTGATGTTTATAAATGTTTTGTAGATAATTTCATAAGCTTTCCAGAATGCCCTCTTGCAAGTCCATTGGATTTGTAGAACTCCTGTTGTGATTGATATAATGAACTGCTCTTTTGCATATGAAACATAAACTTTCTATTAAAGTATGCCTTTACTATTCCTAAGCCTGTTGGTAATGTTCCTAGGTGTTAGGCCTTTAACCGAAGATGAACATCTTTATCTTAGGTTATGCAAGTTAGGTAAGTTGATCTTTTCTTTCGAGTTAAGTTAGATACATGCTTTTAAAGTGATTTGAATAGAGCTATTCTTACTTCGTAAACGAGTGTCCAGTGATGTTTTGGTTAAGTACTTACTTACTGTTATCCATTTCATCATGAGCATCATGTCATTCCTTATGCATCCATGATAT
>CM036206.1:28656301-28674692 GCA_020631735.1 Saccharum officinarum | reverse complement strand
CCAAAACAATTTATGAGTCTATTGCACATTCGTGCAAATGGGGCACCAATCATGTGTGGAAATTAACACCGTCTCCAAACGAACCGATATGAGCTTCCATTTGAAGCGACATCACCTAGGAGGTCCTTTGGGCGTGGCCATAAAGATTTCCATGCCCTTGGTACATTCGACACAAACCATGCACCCATGCACCGAGATTAACACCATCTCACAGCGGACTGAAGCAAGCTTCCCTGACTAGTCACCTAGGAGTTCCATCGGTGTGCCCCAAAACGATTTCTGAGCCTATAGCACGTTCGGCGCAAATCGTGCACCAATCTTGTGTAACACTACCTCCAAATGGACCGAAACAAGCTTTCATTTGACTCATGTCACGTAGAAGTCCTATCGGAGTGCCCAAATGGTTTTTGAGCCTATTGCATGTTCGGCACAAATTGTGAACCAATCTCGTGTGGATATTAACACTACCTCCAAATGGAAAAAATGAGCTTCCATTTGACCCACGTCACCTAGGAGTTCCATCCAGAATGCCCAAAATGATTTTCAAGCCTATTGCATGTTCGACACAAATTGTGCACCAATCTTGTGTGGAGATTAACACTATCTCAAAATGGACCAAAACGAGCTTCCACTTGACCCACATTACCTAGGAGTTCTATCTGGCATGCCCAAATGAATTTCGATCCTATTGCACGTTGGCATAAACCATGCACCTATTTGGCATCGCGATTAACACTTTCTCCAAGCAGACCGAAGCAAGGTTTCACTTCACCAATGTCACCTAGGAGTTCCATCGGGTGCAACCAAAAACATTTCCATGCCCCTGGTACATTCAAGCACAAACCGTGCACCCATCTTGTTTCAAGATTAACATTGTCTCTAAATGGACCGAAATGAGATTCCACTTGACCTGTGTCACCAAGGAGTTCTATCGGGTGTGCCCAGTACGATTTCAAAGCCTATTGGACGTTCGGCGCAAACCGTGCATCTATCTTGCATCGAGATTAACACTATCTCTAAATGAACAGAAATAAGCTTCTAGTTGACCCACGTCATGTAGGAGTACAATTGGGTGCATCCAAACTAGAGCCTATTATTCGTTTGGGGCAAACCATGCACCTATCTTGCATTGAGATGAAAACTATCTCTAAATGGATCGAAACAAGCTTCCATTTGACCACATAACCTAGGAATACCATCGGGTATGACCAAAATGAATTGCATGCCTGTGGTACATTCGGTGAAAACCATGCGCCAATCTGATGCTGAGATCAACACCATCTCGATACGAACCAAAGTGAGCTTTGACTTGACCCACGTCACCTACGAGTACCATCCGGTGCGCTCAAAATGATTTTTGAGCCTATTGCACGTTCAGCGCAAACTATGCACCTATCTTTTGTTGAGATTAGCACTATCTCAAAAGAGACCGAAATGAGCTTCCATTTGACCCACATCCCTAGGAGTAAAATCGTTTGCCCTAAACGATTTTAGAGCCTATGGTATGTTAGTCCCAATCCATGCATCTATCTTGCATTGAGATTAACACTATCTCAAAACGTACCAAAATGAGCTTCAACTTAACCCATGTCACCTAGGAGTTCCATTGGGTGTGCCCAAAATGATTTCTGAGCCTATTATACGTTTGGTGCGAATCGTGCACCAATCTTGTGTGGAGATTAACACTATCTCCAAATGGACCGATATGAGCTTCCATTTGACCCACATCACCTAGGAGGTCCTTCGGGCGTGGCCATAAAGATTTCCATGCCCATGGTACATTCGGCACAAAACGTGCACCTACCTTGCGCCGAGATTAACACCATCTCCAAGCGGACCGAAGCAAGCTTCCCTTGACCCACGTCACCTAGGAGTTCCATCGGGTGTGCCCAAAACGATTTCTGAGCCTATTGCATGTTTGACACAAATCGTGCACCAATCTTGTGTGGAGATTAACACTATCTCCAAATGGACAGAAATGAGCTTCCACATGACCCACGTCACCTAGAAGTCCCATCGGCTGTGCCCAAAACGATTTTTGAGCCTATTGCACATTCGGCACTAACTGTGAACCCATCTTGGGTGGAGATTAACACTATCTCCAAATGGACCGAAATGGGCTTCCATTTGATCCATGTCACCTAGGAGTTCCATCGGGTGTGCCCAGTACAATTTCCAAGCCTATTGGATGTTCGGTGCAAACCGTGCACCTATCTTGCATCGAGATTAACACTATCTCCAAATGGATCGAAACGAGCTTGCATTTTACCACATAACCTAGAGTACCATCGGTACAGCCAAAATGAATTGCATGTCTGTGGTACATTCGGCACAAACCGTGCACCTATCTCGCCTAGATTAACACCGTCTCCATGCGAACCAAAGCGACGTTCGACTTGACCCACGTCACCTACGAGTACCACCGGGTGCACCCAAAATAATTTTTGAGCCTATTGCACGTTCAGCACAAACCGTACACCTATCTTTTGTTGAGACTAGCACTATCTCAAAAGAGACCAAAATGAGCTTCCATTTGACCCACATCACCTAGGAGTTCCATTGTTTGCCTAAAATGATTTCCGAGCCTATGGTATGTTAGTCTCAATACGTGCACCTATCTTGCACCGAGATTAACACTATCTCCATACAGACCAAAATGAGCTTCCACTTAACCCACGTCACCTAGAAGTTCCATCAGGTGTGCCCAAAATGATTTCTAAGCCTACTGCACGTTCGGTGCAAATCGTGCACCAATCTTGTGTGGAGATTAACACTATCTCCAAACGGACTGATATGAGCTTCCATTTGACCCACATCCCCTAGGAGGTCCTTCGGGCGTGGCCATAAAGATTTTCATGCCCGTGGTACATTCGGCACAAAACGTGCACCTACATTACGCCGAGATTAACACCATCTCCAAGCGGACCGAAGCAAGCTTCCCTTGACCCACGTCACCTAGGAGTTCCATCGGGCGTATCAAAAACGATTTCTGAGCCTATTGCACTTTCGGCGCAAATCATGCACCAATCTTGTGTGGAGATTAACACTATCTCTAAACGAACTGAAACGAGCTTTCACTTAATCGACGTCACCTAGAAGTCCCATCAGCTATGGCCAAAATGATATTTGAGCCTATTGCACGTTCAACACAGATCGTGAACCAATCTTGTGTGGAGATTAACACTATCTCCGAATGGGCCAAAATGAGCTTCCATTTGACCCACGTCACCTAGGAGTTCCATCGGGTGCGCCTAGTGTGATTTCGAAGCCTATTGGATGTTCGGTGCAAACCATGCACCTATCCTGCATCAAGATTAACACTATCTCCAAATGGACCGAAATAAGCTTCTAGTTGACCCATGTCACGTAGGAGTACAATTCGGTGTGTCCAAACTGATTTCTGAGCCTATGGTCCATTTGGGGCAAACTGTGCACCTATCTTGCGTCGAGATTAATAACATCTCCAAATGGATCAAAATGAGCTTCCATTTTACCACGTAAGCTATGAGTACCATTGGGTACGGCCAAAATGAATTGCATGCCTATGGTACATTCGGTGCAAACCGTGCACCTATCTCGCCGAGATTAACACCGTCTCCAAGGGAACCAAAGCGACGTTCGACTTGACCCATGTCACCTACGAGTACCATCGGGTGTGCCCAAAATGATTTTTGAGCCTATTGCACGTTCAGCGCAAACCATGCACCTATCTTTTGTTGAGATTGGCATTGTCTCAAAAGACACTGAAATGAGCTTCCATTTGACCCACATCACCTAGGAGTTCCATCATTTGCCCAATACGATTTTCGAGCCTATGGTACGTTAGTCTCAATCCGTGCACCTATTTTGCACCATGATTAACACTGTCTCGATATGGACCAAAATGAGCTTCTACTTGACCCATGTCACCAAGAACCCACATCACCAAGAATTTCCATTGGGTATGCCCAAAACGATTCCCGAGGCTATTGCACGTTCGGTGCAAAACGTGCACCAATCTTGCGTTGAGATTAACACTATCTCCAAATGGACCAATATGAGCTTCCATTTGACCCACATCACCTAGGACGTCCTTCAGGCATGACCATAAAGCTTTCCATGCCCGTGGTACATTCAGCGCAAACCGTGCATCTATCTTGCGCCGAGATTAACACCGTCTTCAAGCGGACCGAAGCAAGCTTCCACTTGACCCACATCACCTAGGAGTTCCATCGTTTGCCCAAAACAATTTCTGAGCCTATTGCATGTTTTCGGCATAAACCGTGCACGTATCTTGCATGGAGATTGACACTATCTCCAAACAGACCAAAATGAGCTTCCGGTTGACCCACATCACCTAGGAAGTCCATTGGATGCGGCCAAAAAGATTTCTATGCCCATGGTACATTCAGCACAAACCATGCACCAACCTAAAGCTGAGATTAATACCATATCCAAGCAGACCGAACTGAGCTTCACTTGTCCCACATCAACTAGGAGTTCCATCAGGTACGCCCAAAACGATTTCCGAGCCAGTTTCACGTTCGGCGCAAATCGTGCACCTATCTTGCGTCGAGATTAGAACTATTTCCATTGGGATCGAAACAAGCTTTCATTTGACCAATGTCACCTAGGAGTTCCATCGGGTGTACCCAAAATGGTTTCTGAGCCTATGGTACGTTCGTCCCAAACCTGCACCTATGTTGCACCAAGATTAACACTCTCTCCAAATGGAACAAAACAACCTTTCACTTGACCAATGTCACCTAGGAGTTCCATTGGGTCTGCCCAAAATGATTTTCGAGTCTATTGCACATTTTTGGCGCAAACCATGCACCTATCTTGCATGGAGGTTAACACTATCTACAAACGGAGCAAAATGAGCTTCTGGTTGAACCACATCACCTAGGAAGTCCATTGGGTGCGGCCAAAAATATTTCTGTGACCATGCTACATTCAGTGCAAACCATGCACCTACCTGACACTGAGATTAACACTGTCTCCAAGTAGACTGAAGTGAGCTTCCACTTGTCCCACGTCAACTAGGAGTTCCATCGGGTACGCCCAAAATGATTTTCGAGACTACTGCACGAGCGCAAACCATGCACCTATGTTGCGTCGAGTTTAACACTATCTCCAAATAGACCGAAATGAGGTTCCATTTGACCCACATCACCTCAGAGTTCCATCGGGTGTGCTCAAAATGATTTCTAAGCCTATGGTATGTTCGTCCCATTCGGGGCATCTATCTTGCACCAAGATTAACACTATATCTAAACAGACAGAAAGGAGCTTCCATTTGACCCAAATCACCTTCGAGTTCCATCGGGTACGACCAAAATGACTTCCAAGCCTATTGCATGTTTGGTGCAAACTATGCACCAATCTTGTGTGGAGATTAACACTATCTCCAAACGGACCAAAATGAGCTTCCATTTGACCCACGTCACCAAGGAGGTCCATTAGGTGCAACCAAAAGAATTCCATGTCCATGGTACATTCGGTGCAAACCGTGCTCTTATCTTACGCCGAGATTAACACCGTCCCCAAGCGGACCAAGCGAACTTCCACTTGACCCACATCACCTAGGAGTTCCATTGGGAGCGCCCAAAATGATTTCTAAGCCTATTGCATGTTTGGCACAAATGGGGCACCTATCCTGCGTCGAGGTTAGCACTATCTCCAATGAAACTAAAACAAGCTTCCGTTTGACCCACATCACCTAGGAGTTCCTTCGGGTTTGCCGAAAAGGATTTCCAAGCCTATTGCACGTTCGGTGCAACCATGCACCTATCTTGCGTGTTGATTAACACTATCTCCAAATAGACCAAAACAAGTTTCCATTTGACCCACGTCACCTAGGAGGTCCATCGGGTGCGGCCAAAAAGATTTCCTTGCTCGTGGTACATTTGGCACAAACCGTGCACCTATTTGGCACCGAGATTAACACCTTCTCCAAGCAGACCGAAGAGAGCTTCCAATTGACCTTAGTCACCTACGAGTTCCATCGGGTGCGACCAAAACAATTTCTGAGCTAATTGCACATTTGGAGCAAACCGTGCACCTATGTTGCATTGAGATTAGCTCTATCTCCATTGAGACCAAAAAGAGCTTCCATTTGACCCACGTCACCTAGGAGTTCCACTGGTTGTACCCAAAATGATTTCCGAGCCTATGGTACGTTCCTCCCAAATCATGCACCTTGGTTGTGCCAAGATTAACACTATCTCCAAACGCACCGAAACAAGCTTCCACTTGACCAACATCACCTAGGAGTTCCATTGTGTCTGCAGAAAATAATTTCCAAGCCTATTGCACATTTTTGGCGCAAACGATGCACCTATCTTGGATGGAGATTAATACTATCTCCAAATGGACCAAAACGAGCTTCTGGTTGACCCACATCACCTAGGAAGTCCATTGGCTACGACAAAAAAAGATTTTTGTGCCGATGGTATATTCGGCGCAAACCATGCACCTACCTGACACTGAGATTAACACCATCTCTAAGTATACTGAAGTGAGCTTCCACTTGTCCCATGTCAACTAGGAGTTCCATAGGGTGCGCCCAAAACGATTTCTGAGCCTACTACATGTTCAGAGCAAACCGTGCAACTATCTTGCCTCAAGATTAACACTATATCCAAATAGACCAAAAGGAGGTTCCATTTGACCCACGTCACCTCAGAGTTCCATCGGGTGTGCTCAAAACAATTTTCGAGCCTATGGTATGTTCATCCCATTCGGTGCACCTATCTTGTGCCATGATTAACACTATCTCCAAATGGACCAAAATGAGCTTCCACTTGACCCACATCACCTAGGAGTCCCGTGGGGTGTGCACCAAATGATTTTCGAGCCTATTTCACGTTCAGTGCAAACTGTGCAAAACGAGCTTCCAATTGACCCACATCACTGAGGAAGTCCATCGGGTGCGCCCAAAAAAATTTCCATGCCTGTGGTACATTCGGCGCAAACTGTGCTCATATCTTGGCCAAGATTAACACCATCTCCAAGCGGACCAAAGCGAACTTCCACTTGACCAACGTCACCTTGTAGTTCCAATGGGTGCGCCCAAAACAATTCCTGAGCTTATTGCACGTTTGGCTCAAGTCTCCAAAGAAACCAAATTGAGCTTCCATTTGACCCACGTCACCTAGGAGTCCCATCGGTTCTGCCCAAAAGGATTTTCGAGCCTATTGCATGTTCGGTGCAAACCATGCACCTATCTTGCGTGTTGATTAACACTATCTCCAAATGGACCAAAATGAGCTTCCATTTGACCCCGTCACCTTGGAGGTCCATCAGGTGCGACCAACATTTCCATGCCCGTGGTATGTTCGATACAAACCCTGCATCTATTTGGCGCCGAGTTTAACAACTTCTCCAAGCAGAGCGAAGCGATCTTCCAATTGACCTACGGTCACCTAGGAGTTCCATCAGGTATGCCCAAAATGATTTCTGAGTCATTTGCACGTTCGACACAAAACCATGCACATATCTTGCGTCGATATTAACACTATCTCCAAAAAGACCAAACCAAGTTTCCATTTGATCCACATCATCTAGAAGCTTCCTACAGGTGTATCCAAAATGATTTCTGAGCCTATGGTACATTCGCCCCATACAATGCACTGATGTTGCCCTGAGATCAACACAATCTCCAAACGGACCGAATCGAGCTTCCACTAGACCAACATTGCCTAGGAGTTCCATCATGTGTGCCCAAAATGATTTCCGAGCCTATTGCATGTTTAGCACAAACCGTGCACCTATTTGGCGTCGAGATTAACACCTTCTCCAAGTAGACCGAAGTGAGCTTCCACTTGACCTTCGTCACCAGGAGTTCCATCGGGTGCAACCAAAAACATTTCCATGCTATTGTACGTTTGATGCAAACCATGCACCAATCTTGTGCCGAGATTAACACTGTCTCCAAATGGACCAAAACGAGCTTCCACTGGACCAACATCACCTAGGAGTTCCATCGTTTGCCTAAAATGATTTCTGAGCCATTTGCATGTACGTCACAAGCCTTGCACATATCTTGCTTCGAGATTAGCACTATCTCCAAAGAGACCAAAACAAGCTTCCATTTCACCCACATCACCTAGGAGTTCCATCGTTTGCCCAAAACGATTTATGAGCCTATTGCATGTTCAGCGCAAACCGTGCACCCATCTTGTGTTGAGATTAGCACTATCTCAAAAGTGACCGAAATGAGCTTCCATTTGACCCACATCACCTAGGTGTTCATCGTTTGCCAAAAATGATTTTCGAGCCTATGGCATGTAAGACTCAATCCGTGCACCTATCTTGCGCCGAGACTAACACTATATGCAAACAAACCAAAACAAGCTTTCACTTGACCCACGTCACCTAGGAGTTCCATCGGGTGTGCCCAAAATGATTTCTGAGCCTATTGCATGTTTGGCGCAGATCGTGAACCAATCTTGTATGGAGATTAACACCATCTCCAAACGGACTAAAACGTGCTTCCACTTGGCCCACATCACCAAGAAGTCCCATCGAGTGTGCCTAAAATGATTTTGAGCCTATTGCACGTTCGGCACAAATTGTGAACCAATCTTGTGTGGAGATTAACACTCTCTAAATGGACCAAAATGAGCTTTCATTTGATCCACGTCACCTAGGAGTTCCATTGGGTGTGCCCAGTACGATTTCCAAGTCTATTAGACATTCGGTGCAAACCGTGCAACTATCTTGCATCGAGATTAACACTATATCCAAATGGACCGAAATAAGCTTCTAGTTGACCCACATCACGTAGGAGTACAAATGGGTGCGTCCAAACTGATTTCAGAGCCTATGGTCTGTTTGGGGCAAACTGTGCACCTATCTTGCGTCAAGATTAACACTATCTCCAAATGGATCGAAACGAGCTTCCATTTTACCATGTAACCAGGAGTACCATCGGGTGCGGCCAAAATGAATTGCATGCCTGTGGTAATTCGGCGCAAACCATGCACCTATCTCACCAAGATTAACACTATCTCCAAGCGAAGCAAAATGACCTTCAACTTGACCCACGTCACCTACGAGTACCATTGTGTGCACACAAAATGATTATTGAGCCTATTGCAAGTTTAGCGCAAACCGTACACCTATCATTTGTTGAGATTAGCAATATCTCAAAAGAGACTGAAACAAGCTTCGATTTGACCCACATCACATAGGAGTTCCATCGTTTGCCCAAAACGATTTTTGAGCCTATGGTATGTTAGTCCCAATCCATGCACCTATCTTGCGTTGAGATTAACACTATCTCCAAACGGACCAAAATGAGCTTCCACTTGACCCACGTCACCTAGAAGTTCCATCGCGTGTGCCCAAAATGATTTCCGAGGCTATTGCATGTTCGGCGCAAATCGTGCCGTTTTGATCTGTTCTGATATGGTGTTAATCTCGACACAAGATTTGTGCATGGTTCGGGGCGAACATGCAATAGACTCAGAAATCGTTTTGGGTGCACTCGATGGAATTCCTACGTAACGTGGGTGAAGTGGAAACTCGCTTTGGTCCATTTGAAAATGGTGTTAATCTCGGCACAAGATAGGTGCACGGTTTGCGCCGAATGTACCATGAGCACGGAAATCTTTTTGGCCGCACCCGAGGGACCTCCAAGGTGATGTGGGTCAAATGGAAGCTCATTTTGGTCTGTTCAGAGATAGTGTAAACCTCAATGCAAGATAGGTGCACGGTTTACGCCAAACGCGCAATACGTTTGGAAATCGTTTTGGGCACACCTGATGGAACTCCTAGGTGACATGGGTCAAGTGGAAGCTCTTTTCTATTCGTTTGCAGACAGTGTTACTCTTGACGCAAGGTTGGTGCACAATATGCGCTAAATATACCACAGGCATGGAAATCTTTTTGGCCACACCCGATGGACCTCCCAGGTGGCATGGGTCAAATGGAAGCTCATTTTGGTCTGTTCGGAGATAGTGTTAATCTCGGCGCAAGGCAGGTGCACAATATGCTCTGAATATACCATCATGGAAATCTTTTTGGCCACGCCCGATGGACCTCCTAGGTGGTATGGGTCAAATGGAAGCTCATTTCGGTCTGTTCAAAGATAGCAGTAATCTCAATGCAAGATTGGTGCATGGTTTACACCAAACGTGTAATAGGCATAGAAATTGTTTTGGGCACACTAGATGGAATGCCTAGGTGACGTGGGTGAAGTGTAAGCTTACTTTAGTCCATTTAGAATTAGTGCTAATCTCAGTGCAACATATGTGCACAGTTTGGCAGGAACGTACCTAGCTTAGAAATCATTATGGGCACACCTGATGGAACTCCTAGGTGACGTGGGTCACGTAGAAGCTCATTTCGGTTCGTTTGGAGACAGTGTTAATCTTGGTGCAAGAATTGTGCACGGTTTGGGCCAAACGTGGAATAGGCTTAGAAATCATTTTGGCCGCACCCAATGAAACTCCTAGGTAACGTGGGTGAAGTGGAAGCTTGCTTTGGTATGTTTGGAGATGGTGTTACACTTGGTGCAAGGTAGGTGCACAATATGCGCTAAATATTCCACGGGCATGGAAATCTTTTTGGCCACACCCGACGGATCTCCTTGATGGCACGGGTCAAATGAAAGCTCGTTTCGATCCATTCGGATATGGTGTTAACCTCGGTGCAAGATTTGTGCATGGTCTGGGCCAAACGTGCAATTGTCTCAAAAATCGTTTTGGGGGCACCCGATGGAACTCCTAGGTAACTTGGGTAAAGTGGAAGCTCGCTTCGATCCGTTTTGAGATAGTATTAATCTCGGTGTAGGATAGGTGCAAGGTTTACGCCAAACACGCAATGCGCTAGGAAATCATTTTGGGCGCACCCGATGGAACTCCTAGGTGACGTGGGTCAAGTGGAAGCTCTTTTCTGTTCGTTTGTAGACAATGTTACTCTCGGCGCAAGGTAGGTGCACAATACGCACTGAATATTCCACGGGCATGGAAATCTTTTTGGCCACACCCGGTGGACCTCCTAGGTGGCATGGGTCAAAGGGAAGCTCATTTTGGTCCGTTCGGAGATAATGTTAATCTCGATGCAAGATTGGTACACGGTTTTGCGCCGAACGTGCAATAGGCTTAGAAATCATTTTGGGCACACCCGATAGAACTCTAAGTTGACATGGGTGAAGTAGAAGCTTGCTTCGGTCCGTTGGAATTAGTGTTAATCTTAGTGCAATATTGGTGCACAATTTGCGAGGAATGTACCGTAGCTCGAAAATTGTTATGGGCGCACCTGACGGAACACCTAGGTGACGTGGGTCATGTAGAGGCTTGTTTCAGTTCGTTTAGAGATAGTGTTAATCTCAGCGCAAGATAGGTGCAAGGTTTGGGATGAACATACCATAGACTTAGAAATTGTTTTGGGTGCACCCGATGAAATTGCTAGGTGACATGGGTCAGCTGGAAGCATGCTTCGATCTGTTCGGAGACAGTATTAATCATGGTGCAAGATAGGTGCACAGTTTGCGCCGAATATACCATGGGCATGTAAATCTTTTTGGACACATCCGATGGACCTCCTTGGTGGCGTAGGTCAAATGGAAGCTCATTTCGATCCGCTCGGATATGGTGTTAATCTCGACGCAAGATTTGTGCACGGTTTGGGCTAAATGTGCAGTAGGGTCAGGGTGCACCCGATGGAACTCCTAGGTAACGTGGGTGAAGTGGATGCTCACTTCAGTCTGTTTAGAGATGGTGTTAATCTTGGCGCAAGATAGGTGCACAGTTTGCGCCGAATGTACCACGGGCACGGAAATCTTTTTGGCAGCACCCAAGGGACATCCTAGGTGATGTGGGTCAAATGGAAGCTTATTTTGGTCTGTTTGGAGATAGTATAAACCTCGACACAAGATAGGTCCATGGCGAACACGCAATACGCTAGGAAATTGTTTTGGGCGCACCCGATGGAACTCCTAATCGACGTGGGTCAAGTGAAAGCTCTTTTCTATTCGTTTGCAGATAGTGTTACTCTCGGCACAAGATAGGTGCACAATATGCGCTGAATATACCATGGGCATGGAAATCTTTTTGGCCACACCCAATGGACCTCCTAGGTGGCGTGGGTCAAATAGAAGCTCGTTTCGGTCCGTTCAGAGATAGTGTAATCTTAATGCAAGATTGGTGCACGGTTTGCGCTGAACGTGCAATAGCCTTAGAAATAATTTTGGGCGCACCCGATGGAATGCCTAGGTGACATGGGTGAAGGGTAAGCTCGCTTCAGTCCATTTGGAATTAGTGTTAATCTCTGTGCAATATGGGTGCACAGTTTGTGAGGAATGTACTGTATCTCAGAGATCGTTATGGGCACACCTGATGGAACTCCTAGGTGACGTGGGTCACGAAGAAGCTCGTTTCGGTTTGTTTGGAGATAGTGTTAATCTCGGTGCAAGAATTTACATGGTTTGGGCCAAACGTGCAATTGCCTTAGAAATCGTTTTGGGCGCACCCGATGGAACTCCTAGGTGACGTGGGTCAAGTGGAGGCTCTTTTGTTTTCGTTTGCAGACAATGTTACTCTCGGTGCAAGGTAGTTGCACAATATGCACTGATTGTAACCGTGTATGAAAACGCTCCCCACGTGTAGTTTGATTGTAACATGCCTCTACATTCTGAATAAAAAATGTTTATAATATTTAGTTGTTATTACTTTGAGTTCATCTCTGTTTGCTGTGACTGAAACATTCCATTTGTGCACCGTAGAGTTTTCAAACCGTATGACATGTCTGTCGTTAGTAGGTGCTAACATCTCCCAATCACCACTGCCGGTAGCCTTCACCGCCGCTTTCATCAATTTCCAAGCCCGCGCGTGAGTCCTACGCGTCACTCCCGCGCGTATTTACAAAGTTTTGCAGAAATTTGCAATCCTGCGTCTAATACAGTTGCTTACAAAGGATGCTCCCCACTGTGTCTTTCTCCTACTTAGTGTTGCTGTTCATCATCGCCCCTGCTCCCTAGTGCCGAACTGCACGACCACCCCTACTCAGCGGTGTGCAAGCTGCCAGTCACCACAACAAGCTAGTGCTTCACGCCGGTACACCTCACCTGCACGTAGACAGTATAGATCCACCGGTGACCAGGCTTGTACTCATCACTGCCGTCGTCGCTCGAGCTCAATGCCGCAAGATCCAAAGGCAATGGTAATGCTTTCGCACTTCCCTTATGCATTGTTCTTGGATTTTTATTCCCTTCTTCACTCATTTGAGTACAAATGAAGCTTCCATCTGATTATTAACAAGTTCACGAACACATCCCCCGCAGTCGCTCCTTCTCTGATTCAGGCAATAGCGCTGTCGCTTCCAATGCCATCCTTGCTCCACCAGATCCTCATCAAGATGAAGGAGGAGGCCCCTAACAAGAGGGACGAGGTTGCCATCCTCACAGATCATGTCTTGGTCCTCATCCTCAGCCGCCTCACCGCCCGCTCCTTGTGCAGCTACAAGTGTGTCTGTCGCTCCTAGAACCACCTCATCTCGAGATCTAAGTACAGTAAGGAGCTACCCTAGATTCTTGTTGGATTCTTCTACCACAGGTAGAAAGGTACACTAGTGTCAATGGTGAATACCCCACTTTGTCCTTCCCCATTCAGGATGTCATGACCTTAGATTGCTCCCAGGGCCTCATCCTCTTGTGTGCTATTAGATAATGTTAATCTCAGCGCAAGATTGGTGCATGGTTTGCACCGAACGTGCAATTGGCTTAGAAATTGTTCTGGGCGGTGTGATAGAACTCCAAGGTGACATGGGTGAGTGGAAACTCATGTCAGTCCGTTTAGAATTAGTGTTAATCTCAGTGCAATATAGGTGCACAGTTTGGGTGGAACGTATCGTAGCTCAGAAATTGTTATGGGCACACCTGATGGAACTTCTAGGAAACGTGGGTCACGTCGAAGCTCATTTTAGTCCGTGCAGAGATAATGTTAATCTCGATGCAAGATTGGTGCATGGTTTGCATGAACATGCAATAGGATTAGAAATTGTGTTGGGCGCACCGCACCCGATAGAACTCCAAGGTGACAACGGTGAAGTGGAAGCTCGCTTCGGTCCGTTTGGAATTAGTGTTAATCTCAGTGTAATATAGGTGCACAGTTTAGAAGGAATGTACGGCAGCTCAGAAATCGTTATGGGCGCACTTGACGGAACTTGGTGAAGTGGGTCACGTAGAAGCTCGTTTCGGTTCGTTTGGAGATAGTGTTAATCTTAGCGCAAGATAGGTGCACGCTTAGGGTGAACCTGCCATAGGCTCAGAAATCATTTTGGTGCACCTAATGGAACTCCTAGGTGACGAGGGTGAAGTGGAAGCTCACTGCGGCCCGTTCGAAATTAGTGTTAATCTCAGTGCAATATAGGTGCACAGTTTGGGAGGAACGTACTATAGCATGGAAATCATTATGAGCGCACTTGATGGAAATCCTAGGTGACATGGGTGAAGTGGTAGCTCGCTTCAGTCCGTTTAGAATTAGTGTTAATCTTAGTGCAATATCGGTGCATAGTATGGGAGGAACGTACTATAGGTCCAAAATCATTATGGCGCACCTGATGGAACTCCTAGGTGACGTGGGTCACGTAGAAGCATGTTTTGGTTCATTTGGACATAGTGCTAATCTCGGTGCAAGATAGGTGCACGGTTTGGGTGAACAAACCATAGGCTCAGAAATTGTTTTGGGCGCACCCGATGAAACTTCTAAGTGACGTGGGTCACGTAGAAGCTCATTTCGGTTTGTTTGAAGACAGTGTTAATCTCGGCGTAAGATAGGTGCACGGTTTGGGTGAACATACCATAGGCTCAGAAATTATTTTGGGCGCACCCGACGAAACTTCTAGGTGACGTGGGTCAACAGGAAGCATGCTTCTGTCCGTTTGGATACAGTGTTAATCACGGCGCAACATCGGTGCACGATTTGTGCCGATTGTACCACGCACATGGAAATCTCTTTGGCCACACCCGATGGACCTTCTAGGTGGTGTGGGTCAAATGGAAGCTCATTTTGGTCCGTTCGGAGATCGTGTTAATCTCGACGCAAGATTGGTGCATGATTTGCGCCAAATGTGCAAAAGGCTCAGAAGTCGTTTTGCTCACACCTAATGCAACTCCTAGGTGACATGGGTGATGTGGAAGCTCACTTCGGTCCTTTTTGAATTAGTGTTAATCTCAATGCAATATCAGTGCATAGTTTGAGAGGAACGTACCGTAGCTCGGAAATCGTTATGGGCACACCTGATGGAACTCCTAGGTGATGTGGGTCACGTAGAAGCACGTTTCGGTTCGTTTGGAGACAGTGTTAATCTTGGCGCAAGATAGGTGCATGGTTTGGGTGAACATGCCATAGGCTCAGATATTGTTTTGGGCGCACCCGATGAAACTTCTAGGTGATGTGGGTCAACTGGAAGCATGCTTCTGTCCGTTTGGATATAGTATTAATCATGGCACAACATAGGTGCATGGTTTGCACCGAATGTACTATGCACATGGATATATTTTTGGCCACACCCGATGGACCTCCTAGGTGGCGCGGGTTAAATGGAAGCTCGTTTCGATCCGTTCAGATATGGTGTTAATCTCAGCGCAAGATTTGTGCACGGTTTGGGCCGAATTGTAAAAGGCTCATAAATCATTTTGGGCGCACTAATGGAACTCCTAGGTAACGTGGGTGAAGTGAAAGCTCGCTTCGGTCCGTTTGGATATGGTGTTAATCTCGGTACAAGAAAGGTGCATGATTTGCGCCGAATGTACCATGGACACGGAAATCCTTTTCGCTACACCCTATGGACCACCTAGGTGATGTAGGTCAAATGGAAGCTCGTTTTGGTTTGTTCGGGGATAGTGTAAACCCCGACACAAGATAGGTGCACAGTTTATGCTGAGCGCACAATTAGGAAATCGTTTTGGGTGCACCTTATGGAACTCCTAGGTGACATTGGTCAACTGGATGCTCTTTTCTGTTTGTTGGTAGACAGTCTTACTCTCGGCACAAGTTGGTGCACAATAGGCGCTGAATATTCAAAGGCATGGAAATCTTTTGGCCACACCCGATGGACCTCCATGGTGCCATGGGTCAAATGGAAACTAGTTTCGGTCCGTTCAGTGATAGTGTTAATCTCAACGCAAGATTGGTGCACGGTTTGCACCGAATGTGCAATAGGCTTAGAAATTATTTTGGGCGCACCTAATGGAACTCCTTGGTGACATGGGTGAAGTGGAAGCTCGCTTCAGTCCGTTTAGAATTAGTGTTAATCTTAGTGCAATATAGGTGCACAGTTTGGGAGGAACGTACCGTAGCTCGAAAATCGTTATGGGCGCATCTGATGGAACTCCTAGGTGACGTGGGTCACGTAGAAGCACGCTTCGGTTCGTTTGGAGACAATGTTAATCTGATTGCAAGCTAGGTGTAGGGTTGGAATGAACATACCATAGGCTTAGAAATTATTTTGGTGCACCTGATCAAACTACTAGGTGATGTGAGTCACGAAGAAGCACGTTTTGGTTCGTTTGGAGACAGTGTTAATCTGGCGCGAGATAGGTTCATGGTTTGGGTGAACATGTCATAGGCTTAGAAATTTTTTTGGGCGCACCTAATGAAACTTCTAGGTGACGTGGGTCAACTGGAAGGATGCTTCGGTACATTTGGATACATTGTTAATCACAGCGCAACATAGGTGCATGGTTTGCGCTGAATGTACCACGCGCTTGGATATCTTTTTGGCCACACCCGATGGATCTCCTAGGTGCGCGGGTCAAATGGAAGCTCATTTCGATCTGTTGGATATGGTGTTAATCTCAGTGC
This sequence comes from Saccharum officinarum, assembly GCA_020631735.1. Lineage (NCBI taxonomy): Eukaryota > Viridiplantae > Streptophyta > Magnoliopsida > Poales > Poaceae > Saccharum > Saccharum officinarum. The sequence continues at coordinate 28,657,899 of CM036206.1, read as the reverse complement.
AAGATTTGTGCACGGTTTGGGCTGAACGTACAAAAGGCTTAGAAATCATTTTGGGCGCACCGATTAATCTCCTAGGTAATGTGGGTGAAGTGGAAGCTTGCTTCAGTCTGTTTTGGAGACAGTTTTAATCTTGGTGCAAGAGAGGTGCACGATTTGCACCGAGTGTACCACGGGCACGGAAATCCTTTTGGCCACACCCGAGGGACCTCCTAGGTGATGTAGGTCAAATGGAAGCTCGTTTTAGTCTATTCGGGGATAGTGTAAACCCAGGCACAAGATAGGTGCACGGTTTACGCCGAACGCGCAATATGATAGGAAATCATTTTAGGCGCACCCGATGGAACTCATAGGTGACGTTGGTCAACTGGATACTCTTTTCTGTTTGTTTGCAGACAGTGTTACTCTTGGCGGCAAGGTTGGTGCACAATATGCGCTAAATATTCCACAGGCATGGAAATCTTTTTGGCCACACCCGATGGACCTCCTAGGTTCCGTGGGTCAAATGGAAGATCGTTTTGGTCCGTTTGGAGATAGTGTTAATCTCGACACAAGATTGGTGCAAGGTTTGCACCGAACATGCAATAGCCTTAGAAATCTTTTTGGGCACACCTAATGGAACTCCTAGGTGATGTGGGTGAAGTGGAAGCTCGCTTTGGTCCATTTGGAATTAGTGTTAATCTCAGTGCAATATAGGTGCATAGTTTGGGAGGAACATACCGTAGCTCAAAAATCATTATGGGCGCATCTGATGGAACTCCTAGGTGACATGGGTCACGTTGAAGCATGTTTTCAGTTCGTTTGGAGACAATGTTAATCTCATCGCAAGATAGGTGTAGGGTTTGCATTGAACACACCATAGGCTCAGAAATTGTTTTGGTGCACCTAATGAAACTTCTAGGTGATGTGGGTCACGTTGAAGCTCATATCGGTTCATTTTGGAGACTGTTAATCTCAGCGTAAAATAGGTGCACGGTTTGGGTGAACATACCATAGGCTCAGAAATTGTTTTGGGCGCACCCAAATTAAACTTCTAGGTGACATGGCTCAACTGGAAGCATGCTTCTGTCTGTTTTGGATACAATGTTAATCACGGTGCAACATAGGTGTATGGTTTGTACGATTGTACCATGTGCCATGGAATCTTTTTGGCCACACCTGATTGGCCTCCTAGGTGGCGTGGGTCAAATGGAAGCTCGTTTCGGTCCGTTCGGAGATCGTGTTAATCTCGACGCAAGATTGGGTGCACAATTTGCACCAAACGTGCAAAAAGGCTCAGAAATCGTTTTGGGCACACTTGATGGAACTCCTTAGGTGAGTGGGTGAAGTGGAAGCTCGCTTCGGTCCGTTTGGAATTAGTGGTTAATCTCAGTGCAATATATGGTGCATAGTTTGGGAGGAATGTACCGTAGCTCAAAAATTGTTATGGCGCACCTGATGGAACTCTTAGGTGATGTGGGTACGTAGAAGCACGTTTTGGTTTCTTTGGAGATAGTGTTAATCTCGATGCAAGATAGGTGCACAGTTTGGGTGAACATACCATAGGCTCAGAAATTATTTTGGGCGCACCCGATGAAACTTCTAGGTGACGTGTGTCAACT
>CM036206.1:28489144-28656201 GCA_020631735.1 Saccharum officinarum | reverse complement strand
CTCCTTGCCTATGTCTCTATGACAGTAAGGGCCCCACATGTCAGCGTCACCTCTTCCCTCTCTCTCTGATTCAGTTGCTAGGCCTCGGGTGGGCCGCCTAGCGTGGATGGCCCTATGGCCGTAGCGGGCCGGCTGGTCAAGGCCCGTGTAGTTTTAGGTTTTTGTTTTTTTTTTCTCTTTTTCCTGAAATGTTAAATGTTGGCTGAACTTTGTAAATTCATACAAAATAGTAGAAAAATCATAAAAAGGAAAATGAGGACTTTCTAGAATCCTTGAGATGTGTACTTTGCAGTAGTGTAATAAAATTTGGCATGTTAGTTTATGTTTTCTGAAGTTGGTAATTACTTTTGTTAAGCACTTTATTTAATTAGGTGATTTAGATAATTTTGTATCTTACTATATATTGATCCTTTTCCTATGAAATTTTTGGGAGATGCTAAGCATGCTTTGGTGATGCTCTAGTTAAATTTTCATGAAATTTGGATGTCATATTCTCTATTTATAATGTTATTTTGTTTATGCTTTATAATGCTTATCCAATTGTTTATTTTGATATCTCCTGATCTACTTGTCATTTTGAGATGAACTTTTTATGGTAGCCTTATGGTACCTTGTGCATGCTCTTGTAATTTTATTAGAATTTCTAGACATAATTTATAATTAATGTTATTTGTGCCTATGCATTTAAATAAATAGAAAATTCCAATTAAATACATGTTTACATAAGTAACATGATACTTTCTGGTGTTCTTCAAGCATGGACTTGCCATCGTTTAAGTTGGATTGACCTTTTGTAATGCTTGTGTCACCACTTGCACATTAGCACGATAATCCCGGTGTAGGTCTTAAATTGCTAAGCGTGGCTAGATACGCGAGTAGGTGTGTGAACCGGAGTTGATTGCGTTGAAGTGATTTGAATATAGCACCACATGACTTGGTTTGTGTTTATGATGTTGCTATGTCATTACATCCATCTTTGCATCATTCATACATGTTCATAAATCATCATGTCATCCTTGGTGCATACATGAAATTCATTGGGTGCATATATGTGCAATAGGTGCACCGAGGATTGTGACGACAGTAAAGCTCCACAAGGCGTGAACCTCAAAGTTGGAGTCCGTTCGGGAGCCAGAGGTCCAGTCCGACGAAGCCAGAGAAGACGTGGAAACCGTTCTTGAAGCCGAACCTTGAACTATCTTCTTTCGGTTAAGGCAAGCCCCAGAGCATTATAAGCCTCCTACTTTCACAGCAATTATCTATTTATATATGTTATATATGTATTGATGTATTACATTATAGGAGTTGGTTGGAAACCCTTGCTGCATTGATAACACTCCTTGTCCAGCAATTTGAACCTTGAATCCTATGTAGACAGGATCGTATCTATGCTTAGCCTGCTTAATTAGATGGTAGAAGTCGGGTGATTTCCTATCACCTGCGAGATATAGGGCTTTACCTGGTCACGGTTGGCTATATTTGCTATCGTGGAAAAGAACCATGTGTTAATATGAATAAAAGATTGGGCGGGGTCTTACGGTGTAGTGATGTCGCCTGTGTCGATTAAGGACCGAGACCTGGAGTCTTCTATGTCATTTTGAACGCATGCCTAACATTTAGCTGGCCGTCCTGAGGTTGCCGACCGTGAAGTCGAGTAGCTCAACTCAGGTTGTGAAGTCAAAAAGTGGAAGTCACCTTGGAGGGGAGCCAGGGGTCCAAGGGTAGGTGAGTTAAAAGTCCTGAGCATCCTGGCCACTCGTATCCCCGAGAACGCGGCGCTGTTTGGGCCCACCCTGAGTTGTACAAAGGTTATCTACAGCTGCCTTTAGCGGGGTTTGCCGGGTGAGTGTCAGGAATACCCCTCAGCTGAGTTGGAATCGATTTGAGTCACCGTCTCTCCCGGATAGTGAGAAACTTGACTGGTTATCTCTAGCGTAGATACACTAATATATTGATGGTTCAGAATTGATGATAAGGATGATGATGACATCCATGATTAAACCGGATATGGTTATTATTGCTTGCTTAGCTTAATCAAGTGATTGCTATAGTACATGTGCTAATATAGTTAGTAGGTTAATGATGATTAACTTGATACCTAAGCAAATAATGGTTACTTATCTGTATTAAGCTTTTCTGCAAATGAGTCAAGCTAGTCCACTTTACAAAGCCATGCATACTCCTTGGTGTCACTTTATTTCTGTTTTTATCGGGTAAGTCTAGCTGAGTACCTTCTTGTACTCAGGGTTTATTCCCACCTATTGCAGGTAGCAGATTCGTACTTGTTGCCGCAAGTATTGTCTTTGCCATGTGGGCGTGAAGACTAGACCATATGGGCATGGTCTCTGTAGTATCTCTTCTGGTATGATTTGCAGGATGTGACTATGTACTGGCAGTATTTGACTTCAAATGGTTTTAGAAATTATGTTACTTTCGCTAATCTTTACTTTGTGAAAGGATCAAGATGCCCAAGAGGGGGTGAATTGGGCTTTTCTAAAAATTAATTGCAAGAATTAAATCCTACAAGCTAAAATTCACCCCTAGTGCCTACTAGTGTTCCTTGTGATTCTACCGAAAAAAAGTTTTGCACTCTAATTTCCAATCCTAGTCTAGCATGGCAATTCTAGGAAAAGTAAACCAGGCAACAAAAGTAATACAAGAAAGTAATTGCTTGAAAGTAAGGGTTAGGAACACGGCGATGTTTTCCCGAGGTATCGGAGAGTCGCCACTCCCCACTAGTCCCCGTTGGAGCACCCGCGCAAGGGTGTAGCTCCCCATTGATCCGCGTAAGGATCAAGTGCTCTCTACGGGCTGATTCTTTGACACTCCATCGCGGTGAATCACCCAAATCGCTCACAAGATGAGTTGGGTCATCCACAAGCTCCGCCGGATGATCACCAAACTCTCAATCACCACCAAGCCGTCTAGGTGATGGCGATCACCAAGAGTAACAAGCTAGAACTCTCACTTGACCACAACACGCCTAATGAGAAGGTGGATGCACACTTGCTACTCCCTAGTCACTAATGAGGGATTTCAAACTTTGATTCTCAAATCACAACCCTCACTAGAGCTCTTGCACTTCCTCGCACTTAAAAGGTGTTTGTCAGCTGATCAAATGAGCAAGAGACCTCTAAAAGAGGTGGAGGGGATGTATTTATATACCCCACAGTCAATTCCAACCGTTACATGCCAACTTAGCAAAATACGTGCTGACCGGACGCGCCGGTCGACGTGATCGGACGCGCCGGTCGATGGCAACGGTCGAAATTGAAACCAGCAGCGCAGAGTGACCGGACGCACCAATCAGGGGTGACCGGACGCGTCCGGTCGAGCAAGGACCTTACTGTACTTTGACCGGACGCTCGGTTGAGTCTGATCAGTGATGACCAGACGCGTCCAGTCAGCGAAGTACCTTACTGGAACGAGACCGGACGCACTGTGGACGCGTCCAATCAATTTCCAATCGCGTCCGATTAGTTCACTTACCCTCTGTGACACGTGTCAACATGATCAACGCGACTGGTCCTCACAAGGACCGTGTCCGGTCAACCGAGTTGAAACGCAGTGACTGTCAGCACTGACCGGACGCGTCCGGTCAAGACAGAGACCGCGTCCGGTCAAGGGTAAACGGCTCAAACGACTTTGAAACGCGACGCAACTTGAACCGAGTTTCTTCCAACTAAACTTTGGGCTTCACCTGAGCTACCTAGTGCTAAGTTTGACAAGTGTGCACCACACCTAAACAAAAGACTCACCTAGGTCAAGCTACTCACTCATGCCCCCCTTCATAGTATGGCCAAAGGAAAGAAAACAAAGATCCTAACGACTATTCCGAATGTAACTCAACACCTTGACATCCGGAACTAACCGTCCTTAATCTTGTCGTTAATCCTTTGAAAACCGATCAACATTTCCATCAAAGGCCATGACCTATACCAAAGTGCAAACACACGTTAGTCATGGTAATAATGCATTGTCATCAATTGCCGAAACCAACTCTCGGGGCCTAGATGCTTTCAATCTCCCCCTTTTTGGTGATTGATGACAACACTTTGATTTAGTAGATATAAGAGTTGAGGTTTTCGAACATGCTTGGTTCACATAAGCAAAAGACAATAAGCAAAAGGGGTTTGGAAATGCTTATGTGCTCCAAGCCAACAGGGTGTACTCATAAGATAAAACATGAAGAGTTAGTACACAAAAACATAGCTCATATGAATTCGGAGTAAGGCACAAAAGCACAACCTTATGAGCTAGAACCAATCAAGTGACATGATATATAATAGTAACAAGATAATCCACATATGACTCAGGTATCTCACAAGCACATAAGTCACAAAATGCAAGTGTGGGAATATAAACATGATGCATGAAAGTAGCACACAAAGAAAAACAAAACCCTCTTTCAAAACTCTCCCTGAATCTACTCTCTCTCCCCCTTTGGCATCAAGCACCAAAAATCTAAGGGTCCAATGGGGGAACAGAAGCAGTCGTGTCGGGTGCCGAGGAGCGTGGAGTGATCACGAACTATGAAGTATCCTCCTCTGACTCTGAGCTATCAGGCTGACCCTTTGTAGATACACGTGGAAGTGAAGCAGTCTGGGTCTGTAAAGCAGGAGCAGGAACTGATGAAGTAGTAGCAACAATAGCCACAGTCTCTATCACCTAAGCCTAAAAAACACCAACTGTGGGAGGATCTGTCGAGGCAACTGATGAAGGCACTATCTCTGTAGTCCCGGTCCCTGTCACTGGAGAAGCCACTGTCTCTGAAGCTGACATCCCTGAAGTAGTCACAACTGTAGTATGGGAGGGTGTCGGCTGACCAGTCAACTCGTTGTAAGATGCACTCAAGTCAGTGGAGAAAGGAGTGCCTGTCAGAAGGTGAGGCTTGAGCTGAACTGGTGGAGTGAACCCCGTCTGAATGGGAGTGTAGCTCGGGGACTGAAAAGTCCGAGGGACCTGCTGCTGGGGGGAGGTAAACTAAAAGCTCAGCTGTCCCTGACTTTGAGGTCCACTAGACTGTAATGCTGGAGTAAGGACAGACGGTGGAGGAACCCCAACAGTGATAAGGTGTTACAGGAGCTTAAGATACTACTGCTAGGTGGCTGCCTGCTGCCTCTGCTTCTCAAACTGCTACCTCTTAAACTCAAGCTACTGCCTCTAGAACTCGTCCTAACGAGCCTGAATCTGAGCGAATACAGCTACAGTATCCTAAGCCTGTCACTACAGCTGAACCTCCTGCCTCTCCTAGGCCTGGGTCAGCCTCTCAAGGATAGCCACCATGGCTAGGTCCGAGCGGGAGGCTAAACCTAAACCACCGGCCTCATGGTCGTGAGACCGAGGAGAGCAGATCGAGGAATAGACTGATAGTCCTCATCTGTGCTGTCAGTGGCGTCATCCTCGACTGGATCAGCTGACTGAGCATCTAGATCTGCAAGCTCGGCCTCTACAAGACCCTCAACTGTCTCATCCTGCTCAGCTGCGGTCTCTGAAACCTCTACCCTCTGACGCTGTCTCGGCCTAAGTGCCTGCTCTCTAGTAACAGAAGACCACAACTGTCGAATGTCATACTCAGGGAATGCAGTAGTGGTGTCTGAAATCTTAGCCCCAATCTCAGCAGGTAGGTTACACGCAGATCGAATAATGAAGCAAATCCAGTGTGCATAGGGTAACTGATGGTAACCCTTGAAGCCCTCTGCCAAAGTGTCCTCCATCTCACAGAGCATCAAATCCCATGTCAAATGGTGTCTGAGAGATGAGGTGATGGACTACCCATAGCTGCATACGTGTCAGACCCTCTTTGTATCCTAGCCTCGGAAGTAGAGTCCGTCTCACAATGGCATCTAGCACTCGAGCAAGGGGTGTCAAGCTAGCAGGTGTACGTCTGGACCCCTCGCTAAACGGCTCATGAAAGCACAACTAGTGAATCTTCATCTCTAAAGCAGGGAGTCTAAGAATCTCCCATACCCTGGTGTTGTACAACCTACGGTCACGGCCTCGAAATGCAAAGTGTATGAACTTGTGAGCAGGGTCAATCCAAAGTGAGGAATAGAACTCTCTGACCCAAGTACCGCAGTAAGCTCTAGTTCATCCCAGAAAGTCTGACAAACCAGGTAAAAAGGAAAGGTGTGGACGGAGCTGCTCACCAACAACAGTAACTAAAGCCTCAAGTTGACAAACTCTCTGAGGTCTGAAAGCAATCCCACTGTCAACATAGGCTCTATAGAAATCCTCGTGAAGAGGTGTGTAGAAGCCCTCTGAGGCTCGGGAGTCCCACTGAGGTAGGAACCACCGACCAACCTCGACAAACCTAAGAGCCTATACCTGTCATGCTGTAGCTCCCCTCGACTGGGGGGTGACCTCGAGCTCTGGGAGGTGGACGACCTCCACGTCGTTGACCCTCTGGCCTAGGTGTCACTTGAGCACTCGTACGTCCTGAGCGACAACGCGGTGGAGTCTATATGGTCTGCTTCTCTGTCTCCTCTGTGGGCTGCTCTGTAGGCTAGTCCTCAGTCTCCTCAGTAGCCTCTGTACCGAGCCATCGACCTTCAAGATGAAAGCGACGCTCGCCAATGTGAATGCCACTACCTCTGCCACCTCTCTCTGCTAGATCTGCTACATCAGCTACTGCCTGTGGTATCTCCACCTCAGTGAGTGTCCTCTTTCTCTTCTTGGCGGTAATCTTCTTACGCTTGCCATGGGCAACCTCTGTCAACATGGGAGGACTCTCGTCCCCGTCACTCGGTGCACCACCAGCATTCTTGCAATGAACCATGCTAATAAATCTGTGTGACTGAGAAACCCTAACAGTGAAAGATGATGAACTGTCTCTCGTGAGGCTTGGCCTCAATCCGTATCCGTAGGCTTGGCCTCAGATTCAAAGCTGACTAAGAGAATCAATTGCCACACACAGAGCACCGACAAGACCCTCTACAAAGATAGAATAGATAGAGCTACTATTAAGCAATATATTTTAACTAATAGATGAGCGAAGTCCTTATGAGAGCAAGCATGCGAGATAAGAAAAGAATAGATCACGATATGCTACCTCAGATGAGCGAAACTCCGATGAAAAGGTAAAAGGGACCTTGACGCGCGAGGGTTCCACGGAAACGACGGATGAGCGCTGGAGTGCCGAGACAATGCAAAGGATGAATTAGAATACGACAGAATTTCATCGGCAATCCAAAAAGAGGTCAAGGTAACGTGAAACAACCTTGTGAAGATGAAGTCACGCGGAGAACCTTCGCCGGAGTACGGCCGGAGAGATGTCGCTCGAAAGCTAGGGTTAGGGCGTAGTGGCGCGCAGTGGGAGAACCTTCGCCGGTGTGGCTGCGGCTGTTCGGTGGCGTGGGATGGCTGAGGAGGAGAACAGAGCATGGTGCGGCTGAGGAGGGCAACGGCTACGGCGGCGCGACGCGGCTGTGGCTATTCAGCGGTGGTACGACGGCGGCCCGGCTGTGGAAGGGAGCAGCTGCAGCGGCTGTGGCATGACGCGGCTATGGAGGAGGAGGCACAGCGGCGGCTACGGAGGAGGAGGCACGGCGGTGGCCGGCTGAGCAGCGGTGAGGAGCGGGCTAGGGCTAGGGTTAGAGCTAGGGTCACAGCGGCGACAGATGAAGAAAGAAGACAAAAAAAATCAAGATGAACGGTTAAAACGACTCAGATCCGCTTTTCACAGGGTGACCGGACGCACTGTTCACCTGATCGGACGTGCTGCAGAGGTGTCCGGTCAGAGTCCAGTAAGCTCCTGGCGCAACCGGACGCGTTCGGTTAGAGCTCACCCGGGAACCCAAATTGCATGACCGGACACGGTGGTGGGGTCCAGGACCGGACGCAGTGGTCACAGGGTCGTGTCCGGTTCAGCGTCCGGTCAGAGGTCCTTGAGACTTGTCTTCGGTATGACCGGACGCGCTGGTGGTAGCCGGGACCGGACGCAGTGGTGAAGTAGCATCGCGTCTAGTCCAGCGTCCGGTCGCTGTTTTTCACCTTTCTTCAATCCGATCTTCGACGCGACTTCTTCCAATCAAGTTCCAATTCAAAGAGACTCAAATAAACACCAATTGGAACCTGATATGAGTGACCTCTCTCAAACCCTCAAGTTTTTCAAAATATTTTGCCTTAGGCTAGTATTGTTTTTAAGAAAATATGCAATAAACACCCGAGGAGCAATGTATGGCCATGCAATAGAGTTTATGAACCCTTGGGAGCGTTAAATGCTCTCTCTATTCATGGACGAACACAGAGGTTGCTCAAAGCAAAACCGAAAAGAAACAACAAAGCAACAACCATGCACATGCAATGCAAAGCGAGAAAGTAAGGCTAGGTTGCTTGTCAAGTTTGGTCCACGGTTAGGCTTCTTCACTCCTCCAAAGGAGGGTTATCGTAACCGTGTTAGATAAGTCCTAGATGCATTGCGGTAATTTAAACAAGACATATAATACAATGCAATGTAAGGGACAACACAAGCTCATTTTTTAAAGTTACTAGAATCAAGCACATTTAGTTCACTTCTCAACCTACAAAAGGTAGCCTCATCCAAAGGTTTAGTGAAGATATCTGCTAATTGATTTTCACTTCTTACACCTTCTAGTGATATATCATTTTTAGCAACATGATCTCTTAGAAAGTGGTGGCGGATATCAATGTGCTTGGTGCGTGAGTGTTGTACCGGATTATTAGAAATTTTAACGGCACTTTCATTGTCACATAAAAGTGGCACCTTATCAAGAACAACACCATAGTCTAGAAGGGTTTGCTTCATGTATAAGATTTGTGCACAACAAGCCCCCGCGGCAATGTATTCCGCCTCGGCGGTGGACAAAGCCACACTATTTTGCTTTTTAGATGACCAAGATACTAAAGACCTCCCAAGCAAATGGCACCCTCCGGATGTGCTTTTTCTATCAATTTTACAACCGGCATAATCCGAGTCAGAATAGCCAACTAGTTGGAATCTAGCTCCTTTAGGATACCAAAGACCAATGCTTGGGGTGTGCTTAAGATATCTTAAGATTCTTTTTATGGCACTTAGGTGAGGTTCTTTAGGGAACGCTTGAAAGCGAGCACACATGCACACACTAAACATGATATCGGGCCTAGATGTGGTAAGGTACAACAAGCTATCAATCATAGAATGGTAGAGAGTTTGATCAACCGGTTTACCTCCCTCATCTAGGTCGAGATGTCCATTAGATGGCATTGGGGTCTTGATTGGCTTACAATCCTCCATCTTGAATCTTTTGAGAAGATCCTTAGTATACTTTTCTTGAGAGATGAAAATCCCTTCTCTCATTTGCTTGACTTGAAAACCAAGGAAGAATGTAAGTTCACCAATCATAGACATCTCGAACTCCTTCGACATCAATTCACCAAATTCCTTGCAACAATCTTCATTTGTTGATCCGAAGATAATGTCATCAACATAGACTTGACAAATGAAGATCTCCCCATTAAGCTTCTTGGTAAATAGTGTGGTGTCGACCTTCCCAATAGTGAAGCCCTTCTCAATGAGAAAGTCCCGGAGGCGCTCATACTACGCTCTAGGAGCTTGCTTGAGCCCATATAGCGCCTTGAACAACCTATAAACATGATTAGGATATCTAGGGTCTTCAAACCCGGGAGGTTGATCAACATAGACTAGTTCATTTATAAAGCCATTTAAAAATGCACTTTTCACATCCATTTGATATAGTTTCATTTTATGATGCGATGCATATGCAAGAAGAATACGAATGGCTTCAAGTCTTGCAACGGGTGCAAAGGTCTCTCCAAAATCAAGACCTTCAACTTGAGAGAACCCCTTTGCAACTAGTCTCGCCTTGTTACTCACAACTACGCCTTGGTCATCTTGCTTGTTGCAGAACACCCACTTGGTTCCAATGACTCTTGCACCTTTTGGATGCTCCTCTAGTGTACAAACTTGATTACAGGTGAAGTTGTTCAATTCTTCGTGCATTGCATTCACCCAATCCGGATCTTGAAGAGCTTCTTCTACATTCTTAGGTTCAAGACAAGAGACAAAAGAGTGATGTTCAACAAAAGAAGCAAGCTTTTGAGATTGAGTCATTACACCCTTTGTAGGACTCCCTATGATGAGATCTTGTGGATGTGCTTGAAGTAGAGGTGAGTGTCTTCTTTCAACCACTTGAGGAGGGGGTTGGGGAGCATCAACATCTTGAGCTTGTGCCTTGGCTTGTTCATGAGAGACATGAGTATCTTCATTTTCAACTCTCTCATTCTTGTCATCATCTTGAGGCACATGTGATGAAGATGGTGGATTGACAATTTGTACATCATATTCATCATCATTAGGCTTGATGTCTCCCACCGGCATGTTCTTCATTGCCTCCCTCAATGGTTCATCACCTACATCATAACAATTCTCAATTGCTCCTTGAGAGCCGTTAGATTCATCAAATTCCACATCATATGTTTCTTCAACCAAACCGGTGTCATGGTTAAATACTCTATATGCTTTGGACTTTGATGAGTAACCAACAAGAAAACCAATATCACAACGTCTTTGAAACTTCCCTAGGTGTTGACGCTTCTTCTAGATGTAGCATTTGCAACCAAATACCTGGAAGAATGAGACGTCCGGCTTCTTCCTATTTAGCAACTCATAGGGGGTCTTGCCAAGAAACTTTTGTAGGAAGAGACGATTTGAAGCATAGCATGCGGTGTTGATTGCCTCGTCCCACAATTTTTCCGGTGTGTTGTACTCATCTAGCATTGTTCTTGCAAGGGTAATCAATGTCCGGTTCTTTCTCTCAACTACACCATTTTGTTGAGGAGTGTAGGTTGATGAAACTTCATGCTTGATTCCAATCTCATCACAATAAGCATCAATGTTTGTGTTGTCAAACTCTTTGCCGTTGTCACATCTAATCTTCTTTATCTTGACTTCAAATTCATTTTGAGCTCTCTTTGCAAACTTCTTGAAGCAATTGGCCACTTTGGATTTGTCATGAAGAAAGAAGGTCCAAGTGTATCTTGAGTAGTCATCCACAATCACAAGACAATAAAGATTTCCACCCAAGCTCTTGTAAGTTGTAGGACCAAACAAATCCATGTGTAGAAGCTCTAACACTCTTGATGTTGACATGTAAGCTTTTGTTGGATGAGTATTTGCAACTTGTTTGCTGGCTTGACATGCATTACAAGGTTTGTCCTTCTCAAACTTGACATCCTTCAAGCCTCTCACTAATTCTTTCTTCAATAACTTGTTGAGAGTATTCATTCCAACATGAGCAAGCCTCCTATGCCAAAGCCACCCAAGTGAAGTTTTGGTGAACAAGCATGTCATCAAGTTTGCATCTTCAGAGGTGAAATCAACAAGATAGAGATTGTTGTATCTAAAGCCTTTGAAAATCATTTGCTTGTCATCTATCTTTGAGACTACAACTTCATTTGGTGTGAATAAGCATTGATAGCCAAGGTCACAAAGTTGCCCAACGGATAATAGATTGAAACTCAAGGAAGCAACATAGAGCACATTTGAGAGAGAATGATCATTTGATATTGCAATCTTGCCTATACCCGTGACTTTGCTTTTTGAATTATCCCCAAATGTGATCTTCTCTTGACATTCCCTATTCTCTTCAAGTGAGGTGAACATACGAGGGACACCAGTCATATGTTGAGTGCAACCACTATCAATAACCCAATGAGATCCACCGGTCTTGTAGTTCACCTACACACAAGAGATCAAGCTTTTTGTTTAGGGACCCAAACTTGAGAGGGACCCTTGACTTTCTCAACTAGTGACTTGGCAACCCAAATTTTCTTAGGCCTATTCTTGTTTGGGGACCCAAGAACATGACTTTCATCTTTCCACTTGAATCTTTTCTAAGCATGTAATGAGCATTGAAAGCAAAGGGTCTAGCATGCTTGGGCAAGGGTTGTGGTGGTGGAGTTTTGCACTCATGAGCAAAATGGCCCTTTTGTCCACACTCAACACATCTCTTTGTCTTGGGCTTTGACTTGCTTTGTTGTTGTTGAGCTTTAGCCTTCTTCTCTTGATTTGCTAAGTAACCAATGCCACTTCTATCCATCTTCATGACGGTGTTCATGAGTAGCTCACTTTGCAAATATTGGCCTCTTGTGAACTTGCTTAGACCGGTCTTGAGATGCTCTTTCTCTTGCTTGAGCTTTTTGTTCTCTTCAATAAGTGACTCATTTGATGTTTGCTTTTCAAGAGCCATCAACCCTTTTAGCTTCTTGTTCTCATTTCTAAGCATCTCATTTTCACTCTTGAGCTTGACATAATCATCATGATTGTCGGACTCAACCACTTTCTTGCCTTTGCCACTAGAGCCTTGCTCAATGCTCTCAATAATCAAGTCATCACATGATGTAGCTATATCAATCTTAACAACTTGGTTAGTAGCATCATGTGTCTTAAGAGAAAGCTCATTAGCAACAACAAGACTATCATAATTTATTTTCAATGTAGTGTATTTGTCTTTTAGCAAGTTGTGCCTAGTGTTGAGCTCATCATGCTTCTTCTCAAGTTTATCATGTTTATCTTTAAGCTCTTTGTTAGAAGTCTTGAGCTCCTTGAGAGTAGAAGACATAATTTCATTTTGATCTTTAAGCTCATCACTAGACTTTTGTGCAATTTCAAGCTTTGATGAAAGTGATTCATTTTCATTTTGAAGCTCATCATTTTCATTTCTAGTTCTTATTATGACTTTTGAGTATTTGTTTAGCAATTTTACAAGTTCATCATAAGAAGGTGCATCATATTCATCATCACTATCACTATCATCATCATCACTCTCATTGTTTTGTACCTTTCATTCACCCTTGGCTATAAGGCATAGGTGAGTAGTGGATGATGACGGTGAAGATGGCGGTGAAGGTGGTGATGAAGATGTCGGTGAAGATGATGATGGCCCAATCACAAATGTGGCGACCTTCTCTTTCTCATCGTCGCTTTCATCACCGGAGGACTCACATGATGACTCAATGTCGGTGAGCCAATCACCAATAATGTAAGCTTTGCCTCCCTTCTTCTTCTTGTGAAACTCTTTCTTCTTGCCATCCTTCTTGTAAGGCTTGTTCTTCTTCTTTTCATCTTCTTCATCACTAGAATCATTCTTCTTGCCCTTGTTCTTGTTCTTGTACTTGTCTTTTGGAGGCTTAGGGCATTGATGAGCTAAGTGGCCAAGTTCACCACAATTGTAGCAATCCATCTCGAATATAGGCTTTCTTTTGCTACTTGTGAAAAACTTCTTCTTGCCATCAAACTTGATGCCACTCTTGTTGAGCTTCTTTAGCATCTTGGTGGTCTTTCTCACCATGAGTGCAAGTGATGCATCATCAATATCACTTTCACTTGAGCTTTCTTGCACGATCATGGCTTGGCCCTTCTTCTTTTTCTTGTCATGGCTAGCTTTGAAGGCCCAGTCCTTCTTCTTGGAAGATGATGAGCCCTCTTCCGGAGTGATATGCATGTACATCTCATGTGCATTGATCTTTCCCAATACTTGTGTCGGTGTTGCGGTGGAGAGATCACTTTGGTGAAGCACGGTGACAATGTGACCATACTTCTCAATGGGAAGAACCCTCAAGATCCTCCTTGCAACATCCGATGGACTCATTTGAGTGAGCCCGAGAGCATTGAGATCCTCTACAAGAACATTCAATCGAGTGTACATGTCATTAGCACTTTCTTTGGGAAGCATCTCAAAAGAATTAATTTTCTTCAAAGCAATGTGATAGCGTTCCTCACGCTCACTCTTAGTTCCCTCATGGAGAGCACAAAGGTTTTCCCACAATTCATGAGTATTTTTTGCATTATGCACACGATTGAAGATATCCTTGCCTAGGCCCCGGTAGAGTGCATTTTTTTGCCTTTGCATTCCACCGGTCATACTTCTCCTTGTCACCACTTGGGTTAGCAGGATCCTTGATAGCGGGAAGCCCTTCGGTGGCGGCTCTAAGACACCCAACATCTAAAGCTTTGAGGTACGCCTCCATGCGGATTTTCCAATATGGAAAATCATCTCCCTCAAAGGTGGGAGGTGGTCCTTCCCTATTAGACATCTTGCTCTAGGCGGTGAAGCCTAATTTAGGAGTAACCCGGCTTTGATACCAATTGAAAGGATCAAGATGCCCAAGAGGGGGGGTGAATTGGGCTTTTCTAAAAATTAATTGCAAGAATTAAATCCTACAAGCCAAAATTCACCCCTAGTGCCTACTAGTGTTCCTTGTGATTCTACCGGAAAAAGGTTTGCACCCTAAGTTCCAATCCTAGTCTAGCATGGCAATTCATGGAAAGTAAACCAAGCAACAAAAGTAATATGAGAAAGTAATTGCTTGAAAGTAAGGGTTAGGAACACGACGATGTTTTCCCGAGGTATCGGAGAGTTCCCACTCCCCACTAGTCCTCGTTGGAGCACCCGCGCAAGGGTGTAGATCCCCCTTGATCCGCGCAAGGATCAAGTGCTCTCTACGGGCTATTCTTTGATACTCCGTCGTGGTGAATCGCCCAAAACCGCTCACAAGATGAGTTGGGTCATCCACAAGCTCCGTCGGATGATCACCAAACTCTCAATCACCACCAAGCCATCTAGGTGATGGCGATCACCAAGAGTAACAAGCTAGAACTCTCACTTGACCACAACACGCCTAATGAGAAGGTGGATGCACACTTACTACTCCCTAGTCACTAATGAGGGATTTCAAACTTTGATTCTCAAATCACAATCCTCACTAGAGCTCTTGCACTCCCTTGCACTTGAAAGGTGTTTCTCAGCTGATCAAATGAGCAAGAGACCTTTAAAAGAGGTGGAGGGGATGTATTTATACACCCCACAGTCAATTCCAACCGTTACATGCCAACTCAGCAAAATACATGCTGGCCGGACGCGCCGGTCGATGGCAACGGTCGAAATTGAAACTAGCAGCGCAAAGTGATCGGACGCACCGATTAGGGGTGATCGAACGCGTCCGGTCGAGCAAGGACCTTACTGTACTTTGACCGAACGCTCGGTCGAGTCCGATTAGTGATGACTGGACGCGTCCGGTCAGCGAAGTACCTTACTAGAATGAGACAGGACGCACTGTGGACGCATCCGATCGATTTCTAGTCACGTCCGATTAGTTCACTTACCCTCTGTGACACGTGTCAACACGATCAATGCGTCCAGTCCTCGCAAGGACCACGTCTGGTCAACCGAGTTGAAATGCAGTGACTGTTAGCACTGACCGGATGCGTCCGGTCAAGGGTAAATGGCTCAAATGACTTCGAAACGCGGCGTAACTTGAACCGAGTTTCTTCCAACTAAACTTTGGGCTTCACCTGAGCTACCTAGTGCTAAGTTTGACAAGTGTGCATCACACCTAAACAAAAGACTCACCTAGGTCAAGCTACTCGCTCATGCCCCCCTTTATAGTACGGCAAAGGAAAGAAAACGAAGATCCTAACGACTATTCCGAATGTAACTCAACACCTTGACATCTGGAACTAACCATCCTTAATCTTGTCATTAATCCTTTGAAAACCGAAACGATTTCCATCAAGGGGCATGAATACCATAGTGCCCAAAGCAGTTACCAATCCCATGACCTAACTTACCAAAGTTTCTGCAAAACACACGTTAGTCATGGTAATAATGCATTGTCATCAATTGCCGAAACCAACTCTCGGGGCCTAGATGCTTTCACTTTGGTTTTGTAATAAATTATTCATACTCTGATGTATGAGATTACTTTTGGACTATTGTAACAAGTGGTGTGTTATGTTGAATCACTACGATCTTGGCTTGTTATGGTTTGGTGTGAAATCCCTCGTGATTTTGTGGACTACCGGAGTTATATGGGCTCAAGTTTGAGAATTTGATTGCTTCGGCGGTTGTTTTTGGACTTGTGCTCTTATAATTTGGACGGTTCCGTGACATATGTTGCATCTAGATTAACATTATCTCCAAAGAGAGTAAAACGAGCTTTTAGTTGACCAACGTCATCTAGGAGTTCTATCGGGTGCGGCCAAAAAGATTTCCATGCCCTGGTACATTTGGCACAAACCATGCACCTATCTTGTGCCAAGATTAACACAGTCTCTAAATGGACCAAAACAAGCTTCCACTTGACCCATGTCACCTAGGAGTTCCATCGGGTGTGCCCGAAATGATTTCCTAGACTATTGCATGCTCGGCTCAAACCATGCACCAATCTTGTGTGGAGATTAATATTATCTCCAAACGGACCAAAATGAGCTTCCATTTGACCCATGTCATCTAGGAGGTCCGACAGGTGCGACCAAAAATATTTCCATGCCTGTGGTACATTCAGTGCAAAGCGTGCACCTTCTTAAATTAACACTGTCTCCAAGCGGACCGAAGCAAGCTTCCAATTGACTGAAGTCACCTAGAAGTTTCATCGGGTGCGCCCAAAATAATTTCTGAGCCTATTACACATTCGGCACAAATGGGGCACCTATCTTGCATTGAGATTAGCACAATCTCTAAAGAGACCGAAATGAGCTTCCATTTGTCTCATGTCACCTAGGAGTTCCATTGGTTGTGCCTAATATGATTTCTAAGCCTATTGCATGTTCGGTGCAACCCGTGCACCTATCTTGCGTGTTGATTAACACTATCTCCACATGGACCAAAATGAGCTTCTATTTGACCCACGTGACCTAGGAGGTCCATCGGGTGCGGCCAAAAAGATTTCAATGCCCATGGTACATTCGGCACAAACCATACACCTATTTGGCGCTGAGATTAACATCTTCTCCAAGTAGACTGAAGCGAGCTTCCACTTGACCTATGTCACCTAGGAGTTCCCTTGGGTATGCCCAAAATGGTTTCCAAGCCAATTGCACATTCGGCGTAGACCGTGCACCTATCTTGCATCGAGTTTAGCACTATCTCCAAAGAGACCGAAACGAGCTTCCATTTCACCCGTCTCATCTAGGAGTTCCATCAGGTGTACCCAAAACGATTTTTGAGCCTATTGCACGTTTGGCACAAACCGTGCAACTATCTTATGTGGAGATTAACACTATCTCCATCGAGTGCAGCCAAAAAGATTTTCTATGCCTGTGGTACATTCAGCGCAAACTGAGCACCTATTTGACATCGAGATTAACACCATCTCCAAGTAGACCAAAGCGAGCTTCCACTTGACCCATGTCACCTGGGAGTTCGATTGGGTGTGCCCAAAATGATTTTCGTGCCTATTGGATGTTCGGTGCAAACCATGCACCTATCTTGCATTGAGATTAACAATATCTCCAAACGGACCGAAACGAGCTTTCACTTGACCCACATCACGTAGGAGTACAATCAGGTGCGCCCAAAATGATTTCTAACCCTAATGCACGTTGTGTGCAAACCATACACCTATTTTGTGTCGAGATGAACACTATCCCCAAACGGACCAAATCGAGCTTTCCCTTGATCCACATCAGCTAGGAGGTCCATCTAGTGTGGCCAAAAACATTTCCGTGCCCGTGTACATCTGGGGCAAACCGTGCACCTATCGACGCTGAGATTAGCACCGTCCCCATGCAGATTGAAGCGAGCTTCCACTTGACCCACGTCACTAAGGAGTTCCATCGGTGTGCCCAAAATGATTTTCAAGCCTATAGGACGATCGGTGTAAACCGTGCACCTAGCTTGCTTCGAGATTAACACTATCTTCAAATAGACTGAAACGAGCTTCCACTTGACCCACATCACGTAGGAGTACAAACGGGTGCTTTCAAACTGATTTCTGAGCTAATGGTACACTTGGTGCAAACCATGCACCTATCTTGCGTCCAGATTAACATTATCTCCAAGCGCACCGAAGCGAGCTTCCACTTGACCCACGTCACCTAGGAGTTTCATGAGGTGTGCCCGAAACAATTTCTAAGCCTATTGCACATTTGGTGCAAACCGTGCACCTATCTTGCATCGAGATTAACAAAATCTCCAAACAGACTAAAATGAGCTCCCATTTGACCCATATCACCTAGGACTTCCATTGGTTGCACCCTAGATGATTTCCATGCCCATGGTGCAATTGGCGTAAACCTTGCACCTATCTTGCGCTGAGATTAACACTCTCAAAATGGACCGCAACGAGCTTCCACTTGACCCACATCACCTAAGAATATCATCAAGTGCGTCCAAAATGATTTCTGAGCCTATGGTTGTTTGGTGCACACCGTGCATCTATCATGCGTCGAGATTAGCAATATCTCCAAATAGACCAAAATGACCTTCTATTTGACCCACGTCACCTAGGTGTTCCAACTGGTGTACCTAAAACGATTTCGAAGCCTATGACATGTTCATCCAAAACGTGCACCTATGATGCGTTGAGATTATCATGATCTCCAGACGGACTGAAACGAGCTTCCACTTAACCCATGTCACCTAGGAGTTTCATCGGGTGTGCCCAAAATGATTTTCAGGCCTATTGCATGTTCGGCGCAAACCGTGCACTTATCTTGCGTGGAGATTAACACTATCTCCAAATGGACCAAACCAAACTTTCATTTGACCCACATCACCTAGGAGGTCTATCGGGTGCGGCCAAAAAGATTTACGTGCCTGTGGTACGTTCGGGGCAAACCGTGCACCTATCTGACGCTGAGATTAACACCATCTCCAAGTGGATCGTAGCGAGCTTCCATTTGACCCACTTCACCTAGGAGTTCCATCGGGTTGTCGCACCTGGTTTTCCGAAGAATACCAAGCGCTAACTACATGTGTGCCCAGGATGTCCACACAACACATATAGTGACAAATATGGAGAATATCAAGAGCAATGCTTTATTATATATCAATCATAGTTACAACAGGACTTACAACTATTATAAAAGCATAGCAAAAACTATTCTTGATCTTCTCTTCGGGGCTTCATACTCCACAGGGATGGTTGACTGGGGGAAGCACTCGCCTAGTACTCATGGACTCCGCAAGAAACTCTTCACTTGATTCACCATCTGGTACCCATCTGTGATTTTTTTATTATTGGTGACAATGAAAAGCGTTAGCTCACCATGCTCAGCAAGTATACCATGAGGTTATGCAAGGCTCAAGAAGGCTTAACTCAGTTGTACTACAGTAAGCATTTTTAGTTGGTTATATTCTATTATTTATGCCTATGTTTCTAAGTTATGCTTAAGGCTCCCATGTGAATATAATTAGCTATCACCATCAAGATTTATCATATCCCAAACCATCCATAGAACCATCTATCTCAAAAAGGATCTAGGCCGCTCGTGACCGTGAGCACGGCTGATATATCAGTTTGATCAAACTCTGTAAAGTGTGTACACTTTCACCTTGAGTCGTGAATACCCCTGTGCCTGAGGTGGCCAACCTCTTGACTCACTTCCAAGGTAAGTCGGTAGGGTTCACTACGAAGCCTTTCACTAATTACCCTAACAAGTTAGTAGCCGTGAGGTTTCAGCGTCTAGGCGAATGGAGCCCCCTTTCAAGAGTGGCACACCATGACCGTAGCCCAGTACTCACCTTGACAAGCAAGAAGCCATTCTGCAACCTAGTCCCCCCTCTTGCGCCGAAAACTTTTGGTAACTACTAACAAGCTAGAGAAAACTAGCTATACGACTAAGATCGTGCCCATTTTGATTCTCAAGGCTGTACGGAAGTCCTGGGTTGCCGCTTTAAGATTCAGTCCTTACGGAGGGTAGACTAGAGCACCCCACAAGGCCCAATGCTCTAACTCCCTTTCTATCCATGTTGCCAAAAAGCACCATTTTATCCAATGATTTCATAAGTCATTAATCAGGATTAACATTATAATATTTGGTGACTGCAAGCTAAGCAAAACTACCCATATGCATGAACCCAAGGTAACAAGGAAGAGGGTACAAAAGTACTAGATAAAGTCCTTAGCATCATATTAGACACATGCATATGAAGTGATTTAAAGGTTATCAGGTAACAAGGGAACTCATGTTACACTTGCCTCAAATAGTGCTCAAACTTGTCCAACTCTCCTTCTGGATCATCTTTGTATAGCTTCATCTAACGATAGCAACAACCATCACAAGCATCATAGACAAACCTAGAAGCATTACATCAATCATTATATATAAAACAAGATATAAACTTTATTAAACAAGTAGGGCTTGTTCTAAGACCACGAGAGTGCAAAAACTAACCAAAACATGAGCCACGATTAAAAGATATGATAGTTGAAAGGTATAGATGGGAAGGATTGAATTCATATGAGAAGGTGGAGTTTGGACTTGAAGATACATATTCGGAACAAAAAGGGTTGGACATGTGTATAGGTTACTTGGGAACATATCATGATAAACCAGTGCACTAAGGTGGATGATAGATCAAAGGGAAACACGATTATAGCGATTTGTGCATCGGTTGAGCGTACCCGATGGCGGACAGCGGCGGGTAGCAGCGGCTACGGCCATGAGAAGGTAGAGACGCATCGAACTTATTGGCATAAAACTTGGTAGGATCATGTGCAACTAGGGAACACACGGTCATGGTAGAGGGCTCAGCGAATCATGTAGTGGTTTAGCGGGGAACGTGGCGAATTGTTGAGGTATCCAAAACATACATGTCAGCGGACAGTGGTGGTTATGATGACTAATTGCATGGTTATAACAAAGACAAATGGTGATTCATTGGATGGGGTTTCAAGGCACTGCATGGAACATATTGTGACAAAAGGACAAGATGTTTTGACCGTCAGTTAGGCGGGGAACAAGATTGCAAGGTGGCACTACGTGGCTGTTGACATGGCAGGAGCAGCGACATGGTGATGCTTATATCCTCAGTGTTGTAGTTCATATGACCAAGAAAATTTATGGAGATGTGTGCAATTATATGATGCACATTGTGGTCGAAGGGCTTGACCACCGGAGTGGCGAAACATCGGGAACACGCATGCCAACTGGCATCAGCACGGCTGCAGGGAAGCAGGGACAGCGAGCACAAGATAGGAACATATATCTTTCATCTTTGGTCATATCACCATGAAACTTTGCAGAGGCATGTGCAACTATATAGATGATGGTATAGCCAAAGAATGCATCCTGGGGTTCACTGGATCAACGGGAACGTCGTTGCCAAAAATAGGGTGACTGCTAGCAGGGGTAGAAGACACTTCGGTCTCCATATCTCGGCCATCGGGGATTGCATAGCCGAATCAATTTGTGGGATCTTGTGCAGGGATGTCATGAACATGTAGGTTCAAGGGCTTGATGATTTGGATAGTGGATTAGCAGGGAACGTCAAAACCACTCAGAGCTGCAATCTGACCAAACAGTAGGAACAGCAGGCGCGGTGATGACGATATCTCTAGTTCCTGAACTCCTATGGTAAAACCATCTTACAAAGGCATGTTTAAGGATGTTAGCTACAATTTGACCAAAGGGTTTGATGATTGGAGTCACGAAACAGCGAGGAACGCTGATTCCGTCAGCAGCAGCAAAACTGGCCGTGAGGACAGCAACACATACATCGAGTAAACTTCGTCGGGGATCAACCTACATCATCTAAGGTATTTGATATCCAGAGGTGAATATGAAAACATTATGGGAGAGATGATGGAGTGTTCTCACCAAGGGGAAGGGTGTGTGGAGTGAGGAGATGCATCGACGACGGCCGGTGACGACGATATAGTAGAACGGGGCATCCTTCTCACGTTGTGGTTGATCGGGGCAGCCATGGGGAAGGAGGAGCTGTAGGGGCGTCCCTCCCCTGTTCTTCACATGAGAAATGAAGGGGGAGGCGTGAGGGGGAGATGGGGGAGGTATATATGAAGGGGAAGTGATGGGAGGTGAAGGGGTAGAAAGGCAAAGGGTCATGCTTGATATTCTTTGCCTTGGTTGATATTTTTGCAAGATTGGAGAGGGCTTCTAGGGAGGTGACGTGGGAGAGGGGAGAGGAAGATATAGAGGGCTGGTTGGGCTTGATGTTGGACCCCAAAGTAGAGGAGGATGGTTCGGCTTTGACCCATGGCGAGATCTAAGGCAAAGTTTGGACCGGGTTTGGCCCGAAGCGATGATAGTAATACGGGCTGGTTGCTTGTGGTCTTTCTTGGATTGTGGGCTTTGATCAAGAGGAGAAAAGGTAGAGATAAAAGAGTCCATGATGATGTTGCCCAAGGTGAGTAAAGGAGAGAAAAGAATAAGTCCATTATAAAGAGAGAACAATGTTAGGGCTGCCATTGAGTTGATAAGAGGAAGAAATGAGATTAACTTGGGTATGTGACATCTGAGTGACTTTACTCGAACATGATGGTAGAATTGCATGAGAGTGATGACATACAATGATTGGCCATCAACCATAGATTTAGTGCTTTGGAGGAAACTCGGTCGAAAATAATTAGAAGCTCTAAAATGAGGAGAAAAGAGAGAAAGAGAGACCGGGCTAGTTAGGGTTTTGACAAGATGAAACTTGAAGACCCGCCAAGGTTTTTGGAACAAGGATCAAGGTGAACAGTTTCCAAGGATTTGATCTGGTTCAGAGGTTATGGAAACTTGATCAAAGATCTTGAGAGATTTGATTTGAATCAAACCCTAAGCGCATTTAAAAACATTTAAACTCATTTTTCATACAAGACACTATGCAAAGACATGAAATGCTACAAACCATTTATTTAAATTCCAAAAAAAATAGAAACTCACATTTTCCAACATCTAAATTGTGGACAACTTAAGTAAAGTTCGATATTTTAGAAAATAGCAAAAATCTTCTGTTATGTTTTTAGTGTTATCTAGTCACATCCCAAAACTAAAATTTTTGGGGTGTGACACGGGTGCATCCAAAATGGTTGCTGAGACCGTTTCAAATTCAGCACTATCTCAAAAGAGATCGAAACGAGCTTCCACTTGACCCACGTCACCTTGGAGTTCCATCGTTTGTGCCCAAAATAATTTCTGAGGCTATGGTATGTTCGTCCCAATCCGTGCAACTATAAAGATTAACAATATCTCCAAAAGGAACGAAATGTGCTTCCAATTGACCCACGTCACCTAAAAGTTCCATCAGGTGCGCCCAAAATGATTTCTGAGCCTATTGCAAGTTCGGTGCACACCGTGCACCTATCTTGCGTCTAGATTAAATATTATCTCCAAAGAGACTGAAACTAGCTTCCATTTGACCCATGTCATCCAGGAGTTCAATCGGGTGTGACCAAAAAGATTTCCATGCCCGTGGTACATTCGGCACAAACCTGCACCTATCTTGCGCCGAGATTAACACTGCCTTCAAATGGACTAAAATGAGCTTCCACTTGACCCATGTCACCTAGGAGTTCCATCGGATGCGCCCAAAGGAATTTTTGAGCCTATTGCACGTTAGGTGCAAACCGTGCAGCTATCTTGTGTCAAGATTAATACTATCTCCAAATGGACCAAAATGATCTTGAACTTGACCCACATCACGTAGGAGTACCATCGGGTGCACCCAAAATGATTTCTGAGCCTATTGCACGTTCAGTGCAAACCGTGCACCTATCTTGCATCAAGATTAACACTATCTCCAAATGGACCGAATCGAGCTTCCACTTGACCCACATGACCTAGGATGTCCATCGAGTGCGGCAAAAAAGATTTTTGTGCTCGTGGTGCATTCGGCGCAAACCGTGCACCTATCTAACACCGAGATTAACACCGTCTCCAAGCAGACTGAAGCGAGCTTCCACTTAACCCACGTCACCTACGAGTTCCATCAGGTATGCCCAAAATGATTTTCGAGCCTATTGGATGATCGGTGAAAACTGTGCATTGATCTTTCTTCGAGATTAACACTATCTCCAAATGGACTGAAACGAGCTTCTACTTGAACCACATCACGTAGGAGTACAATCGGGTGCATCCAAACTAATTTCTGAGCCAATGGTACGCTGCACCTATCTTGTGTCGAGATTAACATTATCTTTAAGTGGACCGAAGCGAGCTTCCACTTGACCCATGTCACCTAGGAGTTGCATCGGGTTGTGCCCAAAATGATTTCCAAGCCAATTGCACATTCAACGCAAACCGTGCACCTATCCTGTGTCAAGATTAGCATAATCTCTAAAGAGACCGAAACAAGCTTCCACTTGACCCACGTCACCTAGGAGTTCCGTCGTTTGTGCCAAAATTGATTTTTGAGCCTATGGTATGTTCTTCGCAATCTATGCACATATCTTGCGCCGAGATTACACTGTCTCCAAATGGACTGAAATGAGTTTCCACTTGACCCAGGTCACATAGGACTTCCATCCAGTGTTTCTAAAACAATTTATGAGAATATTGCACGTTCAGTGCAAACTATGCACCTATCTTGCGACCGATTAACACTATCTCCAAACGGACCAAATTGAGCTTCCACTTGATCCACATCACCTTGGAGATCCATCGAGTGCAGCCAAAAAGATTTCTATGCCCTTGGTACATTTAGCGCAAACCGCGGACCTATCTGACACCGAGATTAACATATAGGTGTCCAATCGGGTGCGTCCATAATGATTTCTGAGCCTATGGTCCGTTAGGCACAAACTGTGCACCTATCTTGCATCGAGATTTACACTATCTCCAAGCAGACTAAAACAAGCTTCCATTTGACCCATGTCAACTAGGATTTTCCACTAGTTGTGTCCAAAATGATTTCCATGCCTGTGGTACATTTAACGTAAACCTTGCACCTATCTTGCGCCGAGATTAACACTATCTCAAAGCGGACCGCAACGAGCTTCCACTAGACCCACATCACCTAGGTGTACCATCAAGTGCGTCCAATATGATTTCTGAGCCTATGGTATGTTCAGTGCACACCGTGCTCCTATCTTGCGTCGAGATTAGCACTATCTCCAAACGGCACAATACGACCTTCTATTTGTCCCACATCACCAAGGGGTTACATCTGGTGTACCCAAAAATGATTTCAGAGCCTATGGCATGTTCGTCCAAAACCATGCACTCATGTTGCACCGAGATTAACACGATCTCTAGATGGACTGAAATGAGCTTCCATTTAACCCACGTCACCTAGGAGATCCATTGGCTGTGCCCAAAATGATTTTCATGCCTATTGCATTTTTAGCGCCAACTGTGCGCCCATCTTGTGTGGAGATTAACACTATCTCCAAACGGACCAAAACAAACTTCCATTTGACCCACGTCACCATGGAGGTCTATCGGGTGTGGCCAAAAAGATTTTTGTGCCAATGAACATTCAGGGTAAACCGTGCACCTATCTAACGCCGAGATTAACACCGTCTCCATGTAGACCAAAGCGAGCTTCTAGTTGACCCACGTCACCTAGGAGTTCTATCGAGTGTGCCCAAAATTATTTACAAGCCCATTATACATTCAGCACAATCTGTGCACCTATCTTGTATCAAGATTAGCACTACCTCAAAAGACACTGAAATGAGCTTCCACTTGACTCACGTCACCTAGGAGTTCTATCATTTGTGCCCAAAATGATTTTCGAGCCTATGGTATGTTCGTCCCAATCCGTGCACCTATCTTGCACCAAGAATAACACCATCTCTAAACAGAATAAAATGTGCTTCAACTTGACCCACGTCACCTAGGAGTTGCATCAGGTGCACACAAAATGATTTCTGAGCCTATTGCATGTTTGGCGCAAACTGTGCACCTATCTTGCATCTAGATTAAATATTATCTCCAAAGAGACTGAATCTAGCTTCCATTTGACCCACGTGACCTAGGAGTTCCATCGGGTGTGAACAAAAAGATTTCCATGCCCGTGGTACATTCGGCGCAAACCTGCACCAATCTCGCGCCGAGGTTAACACTGTCTTCAAATGGACCGAAACGAGCTTCCACTTGACCCATGTCATCTAGGAGTTCCATCATATGCGCCTAAAACAATTTTTGAGCCTATTGCACGTTCGGCGCAATTTGTGCACCTATCTTGTGTCGAGATTAACACTATCTCCAAAAAGACCAAAATGAGCTTCCACTTGACCGACCTCATGTGGGAGTACAATTGGGTGTGGCCAAAATGATTTTTGAGCCTATTACACGTTCGGGGCAAACTGTGAACCTATCTTGCGTAGAGATTAACACTATCTCCAAATGGACCGAATCAAGCTTCTAGTTGACCCACATCACCTAGGAGGTCCATCAAGTGCGGCAAAAAAGATTTTCGTGCCTGTGGTATATTTGGCGTAAACTATGCACCTATCTGACGCTGAGATTAACACCGCCTCCAAGCAGACTAAGCAAGCTTCCACTTGACCCAGTCACCAAGGAGTTCCATCGGGTGTGCCCAAAATAATTTTTGAGCCTATTGGATGATCGGTGCAAATCGTGCACACTTGCTTTGAGATTAACACTATCCCTAAATGAACTGAAACGAGCTTCTACTTGACCCACATCACGTAGGAGTACAATCTGGGGCATCCAAACTGATTTCTGAGCCAATGGTACGCTTGGCACAAACCGTGCACCTACCTTGCGTCAAGATTAACATTATCTCCAAGAGGACTGAAGCGAGCTTCCACTTGACCCACGTCACCTAGGAGTTCCATCGAGTGCGCTCGAAATGATTTCCAAGCCTATTGCATGTTCAGCGCAAACCGTGCACCTATCTTGTGTCGAGATTAGCACATTCCCAAAGAGACTGAAATGAGCTTCCATTTGACCCGCGTTACCTAGGAGTTCCATCATTTGTTCCTAAAATGATTTCTTAAACTATGGTATGTTCGTCTCAATCTGTGCACATATCTTGCGCTGAGATTAACACTGTCTCCAAATGGATTGAAACGAGCTTCCACTGACCCAGGTCACCTAGGACTTCCATCAGGTGTGCCCAAAACAATTTTTGAGCCTATTGCATGTTCGGTGTAAACCGTACACCTATCTTGCGTCGAGATTAACACTATCACCAAACAGACCGAATAGAGCTTCCACTTGACCCACATCACCTAGGAGGTCCATCAACTGTAGCCAGAAAGACTTCTGTGTTGTGGTACATTCGATGCAAACTGTGCACCTATCTGACACCGAGATTAACACATAGGTGTCCAATCGGGTGTGCCCATCATGATTTCTAAGCCTATGGTCTATTAGGCGCAAACTATGCACCTATCTTGCATCAAGATTAACACTATCTCCAAGCAGACTAAAACAAGCTTTCATTTGACCCATGTCACCTAGGACTTCAACCAGTTGGGCCCAAAACGATTTCCATGCTCGTGGTTCATTTAGGGTAAACCATGCACCTATCTTGCGCCGAGATTAACACTATCTCAAAACAGACCGCAACAAGTTTCCACTTGACCCACATCACCTAGGAGTATCATCAAGTGCGTCCAATATGATTTCTGAGCCTATGGTACATTCGGTGCACACCGTGCACCTATCTTGCATCGAGATTAGCACTATCTCCAAACGGACCAGTATGACCTTCTGTGTTGACCCATGTCACCAAGGAGTTCCATCTGGTGTACTCAAAATGATTTCAGAGCCTATGTCATGCTCATCCAAAACCATGCACCCATGTTGCACCGAGGTTAACATGATCTCCAGACGGACTGAAACAAGCTTTCATTTAACCCATGTCACCTAGGAGTTCCATCGGGAGTGCCCAAAATGATTTTCGAGCCTATTGCATGTTCAACGCAAACTGTGCACCTATCTTGTGTCAAGATTAACACTATCTATAAGTGGACCAAAGCGAGCTTCCACTTGACCCACATCACCTAGGAGTTCCATCGGGTGTGCCCAAAATGATTTTCAGGCCTATTGCATGTTCAGTGCAAACCATGCACCTATCTTGTGTCGAGATTAGCACAATCTCTAAAGATACCGAAACAAGCTTCCATTTGACTCGCGTCATGTAGGAGTAACATCATTTGTGTCCAAAATGATTTTCCGAGCCTATGGTATGTTCATCCAAATCTGTGCACATATCTTGCGCCGAAACTAACACTGTCTCCAAACAGACTGAAACGAGCTTCCACTTGACCCAAGTCACCTAGGAGTTCCATCCGGTGTACCCAAAACAATTTCTAAGCCTATTGCTCAGTCTGTGCAAACCTTGCACAAATGCTGCATCGACATTAACACTATCTCTAAACGGACCGAATCGAGCTTCCACTTGACCCACATCACCTAGGAGGTCCATCAAGTGCGGCCAAAAAGATTTCCATGCCCATGGTACATTCAGCGCAAACCGTGCACCTATTTGACACCGAGATTAACACGTAGGTGTCCAATCGGGTGCGTCCATAATAATTTCAGAGCCTATGGTCCACTAGGTGCAAACCGTGCACCTATCTTGCATCAATATTAACATTATCTCCAAAATAACTGAAACTGGCCTCCATTTGACCCACATCACCTAGGACATCCACTGGTAGTGCCTAGCATGATTTCCATGTCCGTGGTACATTTGGCGTAAACCGTGCACCTATCTTATGCCGAGATTAACACTATCTCCAAATGGATTGCAACGAGCTTCTACATGACCCACATCACCTAGGAGTACCATCAAGTGCGTCCAAAATGATTTGTGAGCATATGGTACGTTCGGTGCTCACTGTGCACCTATCTTGCATCGAGATTAGCACCATCTCCAAATAGACCAATTCAACCTTCTATTTGACCCACGTCACCTAGGAGTTCCATCTAGTGTACCCAAAACGATTTCGGAGCCTATGGCATGTTCATCAAAATCGTGCACCCATGTTGCGCCAAGATTAACACGATCTCCAGATGGACCAAAACGTGCTTCCATTTAACCCACGTCACCTAGGAGTTCCATAGGGCGTGCCCAAAATGATTTTTGGGCCTATTGCATGTTCAGCGCAAATCATGCACCTATCTTGCATGGAGATTAACACTATCTCCAAACAGACCAAAACAAACTTCCATTTAACCCACATCACCATGGAGGTCCATCGGGTGCGGCCAAAAAGATTTCCGTGCCCATGGTACATTTAGGGCAAACCGTGCACCTACCTGACGCCAAGATTAACACCATCTACAAGTGGACCAAAGCGAGCTTCTAGTTGACCCACGTCACCTAGGAGTTCCATCGGGTGCGCCCAAAATGATTTCTGAGCCCATTACACATTTAGCACAATCCATGCACATATCTTATATCGAGATTCACACTACCTCAAAAGAGACTGAAACGAGCTTCCACTTGACCCACGTCACCTAGGAGTTCCATCGTTTGTGCCCAAAATGATTTCTGAGCCTATGGTATGTTCGTCCCAATTTGTGCACCTATTTTGCCCTAAGATAAACACTATCTCCAAATAGGACAAAACAAACTTACACTTGACCCATGTCACCTAGGAGTTCCATCAGGTGCGCCCAAAATATTTTCTGAGCCTATTGCATGTTTGGCGCAAACCGTGCACCTATCTTGCATCGAGATTAATATTATCCTCAAGTGGACTGAAGTGAGCTTCCACTTGACCCACGTCACCTGGGAGTTCCATCGGGTGCACACAAAATGATTTCCAAGCCTATTACACGTTCAGCGCAAACCGTGCACCTATCTTGTGTCGAGATTAGCACAATCTCCAACAAGACCAAATCGAGCTTCCTTTGAACCATGTAACCTAGGAGTTCCATCGTTTGTGCCCAAAATGATTTCTAAGCCCATGTTATGTTCATCGCAATCTATGCACCTATCTTGCGCCAAGGTTAACACTGTCTCCAAACAGACTGAAATGAGCTTTCACTTGGCCTATGTCACCTAGAAGTTCCATCAAGTGCACTCAAAACATTTTTTGAGCCTATTGCATGTTTGGTGCAAACCGTGCACCTATCTTGCGTCGAGATTAATACTATCCCCAAATGGACCAAATCGAGCTTTTACTTGACCCACATCACCTAGGAGGTCTATCAAGTGTGGCCGAAAAGATTTTTATGCCTGTGGTACATTCGGCGCAAACCGTGCACCTATCTAACATCGAGATTAGCTTCCACTTGACGCACGTCACTTAGGAGTTCCATCCGGTGTGCCCAAAACGACGATCGGTGCAAACCGTGCACCTATCTTGCTTCAGGATTAACACTATCTCCAAACAGACTAAAAGGAGTTTCTACTTGACCCACATCACGTAGGAGTACAATCGGGTGCATCCAAACCCATTTATGAGCCAATGTTACGCTTGGCGCAAACCGTGCACCTATCTTGCATCGAGATTAACATGATCCCAGGCAGACCAAAGCGAACTTTCACTTGACCCATTCACCTTAGAGTACCATCTGCTACGCCTAAAATGATTTCCATACCTATTGCACTTCATCACAAACCGTGCACCTATCTTGTGTTGAAATTAGCACAATCTCCAAAGAGACCAAAACGAGCTTCCATTTGACCCGTGTCACCTAGGAGTTCCATCGTTTGTGCCCAAAACATGCACCCATCTTGCGTGGAGATTAACACTATCTCTAAACAGACCAAAACAAACTTCCATTTGACCCACGTCACCATGGAGGTCTATCGGGTGTGGCCAAAAAGATTTTCGTGCCCGTGGTACATTCGGGGTAAACCATGCACCTACCCGACGCTGACATTAACACCGTCTCCATGTGGACCAAAGCGAGCTTCTAGTTGACCCACGTCACCTAGAAGTTCCATCGGGTGCCCCTAAAATTATTTCCACATTCGTTACACATTCAGCACAATCTGTGCACCTATCTTGTATCGAGATTAGCACTACCTCAAAGGAGACTGAAATGAGCTTACTCTTGACCCACATCGCCTAGGAGTTCTATCATTTGTGCCCAAAATGAATTTTGAGCCTATGATATGTTCGTCCCAATTAGTGCACCTGTCTTGCACCAAGGTTAACACTATCTCAAAATGGACAGAAATGGGCTTCCACTTGACCCACAACACCTAGGAGGTCCATCGAGTGCGTCCAAAAAGATTTTCGTGCCCGTTGTACATTCGGCGCAAACCTTGCACCTATCTGATGCTGAGATTAACACCGTGTCCAAGTAGATTGAAGCGAGCTTCGACTTGGCCCACGTCACCTAGGAGTTCCATTGGGTGTGCCCAAAATGATTTTCGAGCCTATTGGATGATCGGTGCAAACCGTGCACCTATCTTGCGTCGAGTTTAACATTATCTCCAAACGGACCGAATCAAGCTTCCACTTGACCCACATCACCTAGGAGGTCCATCGAGTGTGGCTAAAAAGATTTACGTGCCTGTGGTACATTCGGTGCAAACCGTGCACCTATCTGAAGCTGAGATTAACACGTAGGTGTCCAATCGGCTGCGTCCATAATGATTTCTGAGCCTATGGCCATTTGGCGCAAACCGTGCACCTATCTTGCGTCGAGATTATCACTATCTCCAAACAGACTAAAACAAGCTTCCATTTGACCCATGTCACCTAGGATTTCCACTGGTTGCGCCCAAAACGATTTCCAAGCCTATTGCACGTTTAGCGCAAACCGTGCACCTATCTTTTATCGAGATTAGCACAATATCGAAAGAGACCGAAACGAGCTTCCATTTGACCTGCATCACCCAGGTGTTCCATCATTTGTGCCCAAAATGATTTTCAAGCCTATGGTATGTTCATCCCAATCTGTGCACCTATCTTGCCCACTTGACCCATGTCACCTAGGAGTTCCATCAAGTGCACCCAAAACAATTTCTAAGCCTACTGCAAACTGTGCAATAGTGTCCAATAGTGTGTGTCCACAATGATTTCTGAGCCTATGGTCCGTTTGGTGCAAACTATGCAGCTATCTTGCGTCGACATTGACACTATCTCCAAATAGACTAAAACGAGCTTCTATTTGACCCACGTCACCAAAATAATTTCCATGCCCATGGTACATTCGGCGCAAACCGTGCACCTATCCTGCACTAAGATTAACACTACTCAAAACAGACCACAACGAGCTTCCACTTGACCCACATCACCTAGGAGTACCATCAAGTGCGTCTAAAATGATTTCTGAGCCTATGGTACATTCGGTGCACACCGTGCACCTAACTTGCGTCGAGATTTGCACTATCTCCAAATGGACCAATACGACCTTCTATTTGACCCATGTCACCTAGGAGTTCCATTTGGTTACCCAAAATGATTTCAGAGCCTATGGCACATTCGTCCAAAACCGTGCACCTATGTTGTGCTGAGAATAACACGATCTCCAGAAGGACCGAAATGAGCTTCCACTTAACCCACGTCACCTAGGAGTTCAACCGGTGTGCCCAAAATGATTTTCGGGTCTATTGCATGTTAGCGCAAATCGTGCACCTATCTTGCATGGAGGTTAACACTATCTCCAAATGAACCAAAACAAACTTCCATTTGACCCATGTCACCATGGAGTTCGATCGAGTGTGGCCAAAAAGATTTTCGTGCTCATGGTATATTCGGGGCAAACCAAGCACCTATTTGATGCCGAGATTAACACCATCTCCAAAGTGGATCGAAGTGAGCTTCTAGTTGACCCACATCACCTAGGAGTTCCATTGGGTACGCCCAAAATGATTTTTGAGCCAGTTACACATTCAGCACAATCTATGCACCTGTCTTGTATCGAGATTAGCATTACCTCAAAAGATACTGAAACGAGCTTCCACTTGACCCACGTCATCTAGGAGTTCCATCGTTTGTGCCCAAAATAATTTCCGAGCCTATGGTATGTTCGTCCCAATCCGTGCAACTATTTTGCACCAAGATTAACACTATCTCCAAACAGAATGAAATGAGCTTCCACTTGACCCACGTCACTTAGGAGTTCCATCAGGTGCGCTCAAAACGATTTTCATGCCTATTGCATGTTCGGCACAAACCGTGCACCTATCTTGCGTCTTGATTAACATTATCTCCAAAGAGACTAAAATGAGCTTCCATTTGACCAACGTCACCTAGGAGTTCTATCCGGTGTGACAAAAAATATTTCCTTGCCCGTACATCCGGCGTAAACCAGCACCTATCTTGTGCCAAGATTAACACTATCTTCAAACTTATCGAAATGAGCTTCCACTTGACTCAAGTCACCTAGGAGTTCCATCGGATGCGCCAAAAACAATTTCTGAACCTATTGCACGTTCAGTGCAAACCGTGCACCAATCTTGCATTGAGATTAACACTATCTGCAAGCGAACCAAAGCGAGCTTCCACTTGACCCATGTTACCTAGGAGTTCCATCGGGTGCGCTCAAAATGATTTCCAAGCCAACTGCACGTTGAGCGCAAACCGTGCACCTACCTTGTGTTAAGATTAGCACAATCTCCAAATGGACTAAAATGAGCTTCCACTTGACCCATGTCATGTAGGAGCTCCATAAGGTGTGCCCAAAATAATTTTCGAGCCTATTGCATGCTCGGTGCAAACCATGCACTTATCTTGCGTCAAGATTAACACTATCTTCAAATGGAATGAAACAAGCTTCCACTTGACCCATGTTAGCTAGGAGTTCTATTAGGTGCGCCCAAAACAGTTTTGGAGCCTATTGCATGTTCGACGCAAACCATGCATCTATCTCGCGTCTTGATTAACATTATCTCCAAAGAGACTGAAACGAGAATCCATTTGACCCACGTCTCCTAGGAGTTCCATCGGGTGTGACCAAAAGGATGTCCATGCCCGTGGTACATCCGGCACAAACCTGCACCTATCTTGCACCGAGATTAACACTTTCTTTAATCGGACCGAAACGAGCTTCCACTTGACCCATGTCACCTAGGAGTTCCATCGGATGCGACAAAAACAATTTATGAGCCTATTACATGTTTAGTGCCAATCGTACACCTATCTTGCGTCGAGATTAACACTATCTCCAAACAGACCAAAATGAGCTTCTATTTGACCCACGTCACCTAGGAGGTCCATCAGGTGTGGCCAAAAAGATTTTCATGCCAGTGGTATATTCAGCGCATATTGTGCACCTTCCTTGCGCTGAGAGTAACACTATCTCCAAATGAACGAAAACAAGCTTCCACGTGACCGACGTCACATAGTTCCATTGAGTGCGCCTAAAATGATTTCCTAGCGTATTGCATGTTTGGCGTAAACCATGCACCCATCTTGCATCGAGGTTTACACTATCTTTGAATGGATTGAAACGAGCATCCATTTGACCCACGCCACCTAGGATGTCCACCGGGTGCGGCCAAAAAGATTTCCATGCCCGTGGTACATTTGGCGTAAACTGTGCACCTATCTTGGTTTAAGATTAACACTGTCTCCAAATGGATCAAAGTGTGTTTCCACTTGACTCACGTAACCTAGAAGTTCTATCGGGTGCATCAAAAACGTTCTGAGCCTATTGTACGTTCGGCCCAAACCATGCACAAATCTTGCGTCGAGGTTTACACTATCTTTGAAAGGACCAAAATGAGCTTCCATTTGACCCAATCACCTAGGAGGTCCATCGGGTGTGGCCAAAAAGATTTCTATGCCCATGGTACAGTCAGCGCAAACCATGTACCTATCTTGCGCTGTGATTAA
Source organism: Saccharum officinarum (assembly GCA_020631735.1). NCBI lineage: Eukaryota > Viridiplantae > Streptophyta > Magnoliopsida > Poales > Poaceae > Saccharum > Saccharum officinarum. The sequence continues at coordinate 28,621,794 of CM036206.1, read as the reverse complement.
CACTATCTCAAACGGACCGAATTATGCTTCCAATTGACCCATGTCACCTACAAGTTTCATCGGGTGCGCCCAAAACGATTTCTAAGCCTGTGGTATGTTCATCCCAAACCGTGCACCTATCATGTGCTGAGATTGACACTGTCTCCAAATGAACCGAAACGAGCTTCAAATTGACCCACGTCACCTAGAAGTTCCATCAGGTGCGCCCATAATGATTTCCTAGGTATGGTACGTTCCTCCCAAACTGCGCACCTATATTGCACTGACATTGACACTAATTCTAAACGGACCGAAGCGAGCTTCCACTTCACCCACGTCACCTAGGAGCTTCATTGGGTGCGCCAAAAATGATTTCTAAGCCTATTGCACATTCGGCACAAACCACGCACCAATCTCCGAACAGACCAAAACGAGCTTTCATTTGACCCATGCCACCTAGGAGGTCCATCGGGTGTGGCCAAAATGATTTCCATGCCCATGGTATGTTCAATGCATATTGTGCACCTACCTTGCACCGAGAGTAACACTGTCTGCATACTAACAGAAATGAGCATCCACTCGACCCATGTCACCAAAGAGTTCGATCAGGTGCGCCCAAAAGATTTCCTAGTGTATTGCGTGTTCGGAGTAAACCATGCACCTATCTTGCGTCGAGGTTTACACTATCTTTGAAAGGACCAAAATGAGCTTCCATTTGACCCAATCACATAGGAGGTCCCTCGGGTGTGGCAAAAAAGATTTCCATGCCCGTGGCACATTCAGCGCAAACCGTGTACCTATCTTGCGCCAAGATTAACACTGTCGCTAAACAGACCGAAGCTAGCTTCCACTTCACCCATGTTACCTAGGAGTTCCATCGGATGCGGCCAAAACAATTTCTAGGCTATTGCATGTTCAACCCAAACCGTTCATCTTGCATCGAGATTAACACTACATCCAATCATGCATCGAGACTAACACTATCTCTAAATGGACTAAGACGAGCTTCCAGTTGACCCATGCCACCTAGGTGGTGTGTCGGGTGTGGCCAAAAAGATTCCATGCCCGTGGAATATATAGCGCATATTGTGCACCGACCTTGCGTCGGGAGTAACACTGCAAACGACCAGAAAAGAGCTTCCACTTGACCCACATCAATTAGGAGTTCCATCGGGTGCGCCTAAAACAATTTCCTAGCGTATTGTGCGTCCGGCCTAAACCATTCACCTATCTTGCATAGAGGTTCACACTATCCCTGAACAAACCAAAATGAGCTTCTATTTGACCCACATCACCTTGGAGGTCCCTCGGGTGTGGCCAAAAAGATTTCCATGCCCGTGGTACATTCGGCGCAAACCGTCCACCTATCTTGCGCCGAAATTAACACCCTCTCCAAACGGACCAAAGCGAGCTTCCACTTCACCCACGTTACCTAGGAGCTCAATCGGGTGCGCCCAAAACGATTTCTAACCCTATTGCACGTTCAGCCCAAACCATGCATAAATCTTGCACCGCGATTAACACCATATCTGAACTGATCAAAACGAGCTTCCATTCGAGCCACGCCACCTAGGAGGTCCATCGGGAGTGGCCAAAAAGATTTCCAAGCCCGTGGTACATTCCGCGCAAACCGTGCACCTATGTTGTGCCGTCATTAACACTGTCTTCAAATGGACCGAAGCATGCTTCCAGTTGACCCACGTCATCTAGAAGTTTCATCGGGTGCGCCCAAAACAATTTATGAGCCTACGGTATGTTCACCCAAACTGTGCACCTATCTTGCGCCGAGATAAACACTATTTCCAATTGAACCAAAACGAGCTTCTATGTGACCCACATCACCTAGGAGTTCCATCAGGTGTGCCCATTATGATTTTCAAGCTACAGTACATTCCACCCAAACTGTGCACCTATGTTGCACTGAGATTAACACTAATTCCAAACCGACCGAAGTGAGCTTCCACATCACCCACGTCACCTAGGAGTTCCATCGTGTGCACCTAAAACGATTTCTAAGCCTATTGCATATTCGGCGCAAACCGTGCACCAATCTTGTGTCGAGATTAACGCTATCTCCGAACAGACCGAAACTAGCTTCTATTTGACCCACACCACCTTGGGGTCCATTCGGTGTGGCAAAAAATATTTCCATGCCCGTGGAATATTAAGTGCATATTGTGTATCTATCTGGCGCCAAGAGTAACACTGTCTGTAAATGAACATAAATGAGCTTCTACTTGACCCACGTCACCTAGGAGTTCCATTGGGTGCGCCCAAAATGATTTCCTAGTGTATTGCGTGTTCTGCGTAAACCGTGCACCTATCTTGCATCGAGGTTTACACTATCTCCGAACGGACCAAAACGACTTCTATTTGACCCACATCACCTAGGAGGTCCCTCGGATGTAGCCAAAAAGATTTCTGTGTCCGTGGGTACATTCAACGAACCGTGCACCTATCTTGCGCCGAGATTAACACTATTTTCCAATCGAATCGAAACAAGCTTCTACGTGACCCACGTCACCTAGGAGTTCCATCTGGTGCACCCATAACGATTTCTGAGCTATAGTACATTCCTCCGAAATTGTGCACCTATATTGCACTGCGATGAACACTAATTCCAAACGGACCGAAGCGAGCTTCCACTTCACTCACATTACCTAGGAGTTCAATCGGGTGTGCCCAAAACGATTTCTGACCTTGTTGCACGTTCAACCCAAACCATGCTTAAATCTTGCGCCACGATTAACACCATATTTGAGCTAATCAAAATGAGCTTCCATTTGACTCACGCCACCTAGGAGGTCCATCGGGTGTGAACAAAAAGATTTTCTTGCCTGTGGTACATTCCGCGCAAAACCGTGCACCTATCTTGCGCCGTCATTAACACTGTCTCCAAACGGACCGAAGCATGCTTCTAGTTGACCCACGTCACCTAGAAGTTTCATCGGGTGCACCCAAAATAATCTATGAGCCTATGGTATGTTCACCCAAACCGTGCACCTATCTTGCGCCGAGATTAACACTGTTTCCAATCGAATCGAAACGAGCTTCTATGTGACCCACGTCTCCTAGGAGTTCCATCAGGTGCGCCATTATGATTTTCGAGCTACAGTACATTCCTCCCAAACTGTGCACCTATGTTGCACTGAGATTAACACTAATTCCAAATGGACCGAAGCGAGCTTCCACATCACCCACGTCACGTAGGAGTTCCATCGTGTAAACCCACAATGATTTCTAAGCCTACTGCATGTTCCGTGCAAACCTGCACCAATATTGCGTCAAGATTAACGCTATCTCCGAACTGACCGAAACTAGCTTCTATTTGACCCACGCCACCTACGAGGTCCATTGGATGTGGCAAAAAATATTTCCATGCCCGTGGAATATTCAACGCATATTGTGCACCTATCTTGCGCCAAGAGTAACACTGTCTGTAAACGAACAGAAATGAGCTTCTACTTGACCCACGTCACTTAAGAGTTCCATGGGGTGTGCCCAAAATGATTTCCTAGCGTACTGCGTGTTCGGCGTAAACCGTGCACCTATCTTGCATCGAGGTTTACCTCCGAACGGACCAAAACGAGCTTCTATTTGACCCACATCACCTAGGAGGTCCCTCGGGTGTAGCCAAAAAAATTTCTGTGCCTGTGGGTACATTCAGCGAACCGTGCACCTGTCTTGCGCCGAGATTAACACTATTTCCAATCGAACCGAAACAAGCTTCTACGTGACCCGTGTCACCTAGGAGATCCATCAGGTGCACCCATAACGATTTCTGAGCTACAGTACATTCCTCCCAAACTGTGCACCTATATTGCACTGCGATGAACACTAGTTTCAAATGGACCGAAGCGAGCTTCCACTTCACCCACGTCACCTAGGAGTTCAATCGGGTGCGCCCAAAACGATTTCTGACCCTGTTCCACGTTCAGCCCAAACCATGTATAAATCTTGCGCCACGATTAACACCATATCTGAGCTGATCGAAACAAGCTTCCATTTGACCCAAGCCACCTAGGAGGTCCATCGGGTGTGGCCAAAAAGATTTCCATGCCCGTTGTATATTCCCCGCAAACCATGCACGCATCTTGCGCCGTCATTAAGACTGTCTCCAAACGGACCGAAGCATGCTTCCAGTTGACCCGCGTCACCTAGAAGTTTCATCGGGTGCGCCCAAAATAATTTATTAGCCTATGGTATGTTCACCCAAACCATGCACGTATCTTGCGACGAGATTAACACTATTTCCAATCGAACCGAAACAAGCTTCTACGTGACCCAAGTCACCTAGGAGTTTCATCAAGGGTGCCCATTACGATTTTCAAGCTACATGACATTCCTCCCAAACTGTGCACCTATGTTGCACTGAGATTAACACTAATTCTAAATGGACCGAAGCGAGCTTCCACGTCACTTAGGAGTTCCATCGAGTGCACCCAAAACGATTTCTAGGCCTATTGCGTGTTCAGCGCAAATTGTGCACCAATCTTGCGTCAAGATTGACACTATCTCCGAATAGACCGAAACTAGCTTCCATTTGACCCACGCACCTAGGAGGTCCATTGGGTGTAGCGAAAAATATTTCCATGCCTGTGGAATATTCAGCGCATATTGTGCACCTACATTGCGCTAATAGCAACACTGTCTGCAAACGAACATAAATGAGCTTCCACTTGACCCACATCACCTAGGAGTTCCATCGAGTGCACCCAAAATGATTTCCTAGCGTACTGCGTGTTCGGCGTAAACTGTGCACCAACCTTGCATCGAGGTTTACACTATCTCTGAATGGATCGAAACAAGCTTCCATTTGACCCACATCTCCTAGGAGGTCCCATAGGTGCAACCAAAAAGATTTCTATGCTCGTGGGTACATTCGGCGCAAACCCACGTCACCTAGGAGTTCCATCAGGTGCACCCATAACGATTTATGAGCTACAATACATTCCTCCCAAACTATCCACCTATGTTGCACTAAGATGAACACTAATTCCAAACGGACCGAAGCGAGCTTCTACTTCACTCATGTCACCTAGGAGATCAATCGGGTGCGCCCAAAATGGTTTCTGACCCTGTTGCACATTCAGCCCAAACCATGCATAAATCTTGCGCCACAATTTACACCATATCTGAGCTGATCAAAACGATATTCCATTTGACCCACACCACCTAGGAGGTCCATCGGGTGTGGCCAAAAAGATTTCCATGCCCGTCGTACATTCCGCGCAAACTGTGCACCAATCTTGCGCCGTCATTAACACTGTCTCCAAACGGACCGAAGCATGCTTCCAGTTGACCCACGTCACCTAGAAGTTCCATCGGGTGCGCCCAAAACAATTTATGAGCCTATGGTATGTTGACCCAAACCGTGCACCTATCTTGCACCGAGATTAACACTGTTTCCAATCGAACCGAAATGAGCTTCTACGTGACCCATGTCGCATAGGAGCTCCATCAAGTGCGCCCACTATGATTTCTGAGCTACAGTACGTTCCTCCCAAACTATGCACCTATGTTGCACTGAGATTAACACTAATTCAAATAGACCGAAGCGAGCTTCCACGTCACTTAGGAGTTCCATCGAGTGCACCCAAAACGATTTGTAGGCCTATTGCGTGTTCGGTGCAAACTGTGCACCAATCTTACGTCAAGATTAACACTATCTCCGAACAGATCGAAACTAGCTTGCATTTTACCCACACACCTAGGAGGTCCATTGGGTGTGGCGAAAAATATTTCCATGCCCGTGGAATATTCAGTGCATATTGTGCACCTACATTGTGCCAACAGTAACACTGTCTGCAAACGAACAGAAATGAGCTTCCACTTAACCCACATCACCTAGGAGTTCCATCGGGTGCGCTCAAAATGATTTCCTAGCGTTCTGCGTGTTCAGCGTAAACTGTGCACCTACCTTGAATCGAGGTTTACACTATCTCCAAATGGATCGAAACAAGCTTCCATTTGACCACATCTCCTAGGAGATACCACAGGTGCAACCAAAAAGATTTCCATGCCCGTGGGTACATTCGGCGCAAACGTGCACCTATCGTGCACTGAGATTAACACTGTTTCCAATCGAACCGAAACGAGCTTCCATGTGACCCACGTCACCTAGGAGTTCCATTAGGTGCACCCATAATGATTTCTAAGCTACAGTACATTCCTCCCAAACTGTCCACCTATGTTGCACTATGATGAACACGAATTCCAAATGGACCGAAGCGAGCTTCCACTTCACTCATGTCACCTAGGAGTTCAATCGGGTGCGCCCAAAATGGTTTCTGACCCTGTTGCACGTTCAACCCAAACCATGCATAAATCTTGTGCCACAATTTACATCATATCTGAGCTGATCAAAACAAGCTTCCATTTGACCCACACCACCTAGGAGGTCCATCGGGTGTGGCCAAAAAGATTTCCATGCCCGTGGTACATTCTGCGCAAACCGTGCACCTATCTTGCGCCGTCATTAACACTGTCTCCAAACGGACTGAAGCATGCTTCCAGTTGACCCGCATCACCTAGAAGTTTCATCTGGTGCACCCAAAACAATATATGAGCCTATGGTATGTTCACCCAAACCGTGCACCAATCTTGCACCGAGATTAACACTGTTTCCAATCGAACCGAAATGAGCTTCTATGTGACCCATGTCACCTAGGAGCTCCATCAGATGTGCCCATTATGATTTCTGAGCTATAGTACGTTCCTCCCAAACTGTGCACCTATGTTGCACTGAGATTAACACTAATTCCAAACGGACTGAAGCGAGCTTCCACTTCACTCACGTCACCTAGGAGTTCCATCGTGTGCACCCAAAACGATTTCTAGGCCTATTGCGTGTTCAGCGCAAACCGTGAACCAATCTTGCATCGAGATTAACACTATCCCCTAATAGATCGAAACTAGCTTCCATTTGACCCAAGTCACCTAGGAGGTCCATTGGGTGTGGCAAAAAATATTTCCATGCCCATGGAATAGTCAGTGCATATTGGGCACCTACCATGCGCCAAGAGTAACACTGTCTGCAAACGAGCAGTAATGAGCTTCCACTTGACCCATGTCACCTCGGAGTTCCATCGGGTGCGCCCAAAACGATTTCCTAGTGTATTGTGTGTTCGGCATAAATCATGCACCTATCTTACATCAAGGTTTACACTATCTCTAAACGGACCGAACAAGCTTCCATTTGACCCACATCACCTATGAGGTCCCACAGGGGTAGCCAAAAAGATTTCCGTGCCCGTGGGTACATTTGGCGCAAACCGTGCACCTATCTTGCGCCGAGATTAACACTGTTTCCAATCGAACCGCAACGAGCTTCTACGTGACCCACGTCACCTAGGAGTTCCATCAGGTGCACCCATAACGATTTCTAAGCTGTAGTATGTTCCTCCCAAAATGTGCACCTATATTGCACTGTGATTAGCACTAATTCCAAACGGACCGAAGCGAGCTTCCACTTCACCAACGCCACTTAGGAGTTCCATCGTGTGCACCCAAAATGATTTCTAAGCGTATTCCACATTCGCCGCAAACCGTGCTCCAATCATGCGTCAAGATTAACACTATCTCTGAACAGACCGAAACAAGCTTCCATTTGACCCATGCCACCTAGGAGATCCGTCGGGTGTGGCCAAAAAGATGTCTATTCCCGTGGAATATTTTGCGCATATTGTGCACCAACCTTGCGTCAAGACCAACACTGTCTGCAAACGACCAGAAAAGAGCTTCCACTTGACCCATGTCACCTAGAAGTTTCATCGGGTGCGCCCAAAATAATTTATGGGCCTATGGTATGTTCACCCAAACCGAGCACCTATCTTGCGCCGAGATTAACACTTTTCCAATTGAACCGAAACGAGTTTCTATGTGACTCACATCACCTAGGAGTTTCATCAGGTGCGCCCATAACAATTTTTGAGCTACAGTACGTTCCTCCCAAACTGTGCACCTATATTGCACTGAGATTAAAACTAATTCCGAATGGACTGAAGCGAGCTTCCACTTCACCCACTCACCTAGGTGTGCCATCGTATCCACCCAAAACAATTTCTAAGCATATTGCACGTTCGGCGCAAACCGTGCTCCAATCTTGCGTCGAGACTAACACTATTTCTGAACGGACTGAAATAAGCTTCCATGAGGGTAACACTATCTGCAAATTATTAGAAATGAGCTTCCACTTGACCCACGTCACCTAGGAGTTCCATCGGGTGCGCCCAAAATGATTTCCTAGCGTATTGTGCATTCGGCCTAAACCGTGCTCCTATGTTGCGTCGAGGTTTACACTATCCCCGAACAAACCAAAACAAGCTTTCATTTGACCCACATCACCTTGGTGGTCCCTTGGGTGTGGCCAAAAAGATTTCCATGCTCGTGGTACATTCGGCGTAAACCAAGCACCTATCTTGTGCCAAAATTAGCACCATCTCCCAACAGACTGAAGCAAGCTTCCACTTCACCCACGTCACCTAGAAGTTCCTTTGTGTGCACCAAAAATGATTTCTAAGCGTATTGCACGTTCGGCGCAAACCGTGCCCTAATCTTGCATCGAGATTAACACTATCTCCGAACAGACCAAAACTACTTCCATTTGACCCACACCACCTAGGAGATCCATTGGGCGTGGCGAAAAATATTTCCATGCCCGTGGAATATTCAGTGCATATTGTGCACCTACCTTGCGCTAAGACTAACACTATCTGCAAATGAACAGAAATGAGCTTCCACTTGACCCATGTCACCTAGGAGTTCCATCGGGTACGCCCAAAACGATTTCCTAGTGTATTGCATGTTTGGCGTAAACCGTGCACCTATCTTGCATCGTGGTTTACACTATCTCCAAACGCATCAAAACGAGCTTTCATTTGACCCACATCACCTAGGAGGTCCCTTGGGTGCAGCCAAAAAGATTTTCATGCCCGAGGTTACATTTGGTGCAAATTGTGCACCTATCTTGCGCTGAGATTAACACTATTCCCAATTGAACCGAAACGAGCTTCTACATGACCCACATCACCTATGAGTTCCATTAGTTGCAGCCACAACGAATTATGAGCTGCAGTACTCTCCTCCCAAACTGTGCACCTATATTGCACTGAGATTAACACTAATTCCAAATGGACCGAAGAGAGCTTCCACTTTAACCACGTCACATAGGAGTTCCATCGTGTGCACCCAAAACAATTTCTAAGCGTATTGCACGTTCTGCGCAAACCGTGCTCTAATCTTGTGTCGAGATTAACACTATCTCTAAACGGACCAAAAAGAGCTTCCATTTGACCCACGCCACCTAGGAGGTCCATTAGGTGTGGCCAAAAAGATTTTCATGCCCATTGAATATTCAGCGCATATTGTGCACCGACCTTGTGCCAAGACTAACATTGTTTGCAAATGACTAGAAAAGAGCTTCCACTTGACCCACATCACCTAGGAGTTCCTTCGGGTGCGCCCAAAATGATTTCCTAGCGTATTGTGCGTTTCACCTAAACCGTGCACCTATGTTGCGTCGAGGTTTACGCTATCCCCGAATAGAACAAAACGAGATTCCATTTGACCCACATCACCTTGGAGGTCCCTCGGGTGTGGCCAAAAAGATTTCCATGCCCGTGATACATTCGGCACAAACCATGCACCTATCTTGCACCGTAATTAACACTATCTCCTAATGGATAGAAGCATGCTTCCAGTTGACCCACGTCACCTAGAAGTTTCATCCACTCCGCCCAAAACAATTTTTGAGCCTATGGTATGTTAACCCAAACCGTGCACCTATCTTGCGCCAAAATTAACACCGTTGCCAAATAGATCGAAGCGAGCTTCCACTTCACCCATGTTACCAAGGAGTTCAATCGGGTGCGCCCAAAATAATTTCTGACCCTGTCGCACGTTCAGCCCAAACCGTGCACAAATCTTGCGTCGAGATCAACACCATATCTGCACTGATCGAAACGTCTTCCATTTGACCCACGCCACCTAGGAGGTCCATCGGGTGTGGCCAAAAAGATTTCCATGCCAATATTCAGCGCATATTGTGCACCGACCTTGCGTCAAGAGTAACACTATCTGCAAATGACTAGAAAAGAGCTTCCACTTGACCCACGTCGTCTAGGAGTTCCATTGGGTGCGCCCAAAACAATTTCCTAGCGTATTGTGCATTCGGCCTAAACCGTGCACCTATGTTGCGTCGAGGTTTACACTAACCCCGAACAGACCAAAACGAGATTCTATTTGACCCACATCACCTTAGAGGTCCCTCAGGTGTGGCCAAAAAGATTTTCATGCCCGTGGTACATTCGGTGCAAACCATGCACCTGTCTTGCGCCATTATTAACACTATCTCCAAACGGACTGAAGCATGCTTCCAATTGACCCACGTCACCTAGAAGTTTCATCGGGTGTGCCCAAAACAATTTATGAGCCTGTGGTATGTTCACCCAAACAGTGCACCTATCTTGTGCCAAAATTAATACCGTGTCCAAACAGACCGAAGTGAGTTTCCACTTCACCCACGTTACCTAGGAGTTCGATCAGGTGCGCCCAAAATGATTTCTGACCCTGTTGCACGTTCGGCCCAAACCGTGCACAAATCTTAAGCGAGATCAACACCATATCTGAACTAATCAAAACGAGCTTCCATTTGACCTACGCCACCTAGGAGGTCCATCGGGTGTGGCCAAAAAGATTTACATGCCCGTGGCACATTCGGCGCAAACCATGCACCTGTCTTGCGCCATGATTAACACTATCTCCAAACACACCGAAGCACGCTTCCAGTTGATCTAGGTCACCAGAAGTTTCATCGGGTGCACCCAAAACAATTTATGAGCCTATGGTATGTTCACCCAAACCGTGCACCTGTCTTGTGCTGAGATTAACACTGTTTCCAATCAAACCCAAACGAGCTTCTACATGACCCACGTCACCTAGGAGTTCCATCAGGTGTGCCCATTATGATTTTTGAGCTACAGTACGTCCCCCAAATAGTGCACCTATGTTGTTTTGAGATTAACACTAATTCCAAACGGACTAAAGCGAGCTTCCACTTCACCCACGTCACCAAGGAGTTCCATCGTGTGCACCCAAAATGATTTCTAAGCCTATTGCGTGTTTGGCGCAAACCGTGCATCAATCTTGTGTCGAGATTAGCACTATCTTCCAACAGACCGAAACTGCTTCCATTTGACCCACGCCACCTAGGAGGTCCATTGGGTGTGACAAAAAATATTTCCATGCGCGTGGAATATTCAGTGCATATTGTGCACCTACCTTGCACCGAGAGTAACACTGTCTGCAAACGAACAGAAATGAGCTTCCACATGACCCACGTCACATAGGAGTTCACCGGGTGCGCCCAAAAGGATTTCCTAGCGTATTGCATGTTCGGCGTAAATTGTGCACCTATCTTGCATTGAGGTTAACACTATCTCCAAACGGACCAAAACGAGATTCCATTTGACCTAGATCACTTAGGAGGTCCCTTAGGTGCAGCCAAAAAGATTTCCGTGCCCGTGGGTACATTCGGCGCAAACCATGCACCTATCTTGCGCCGAGATTAACATTGTTTCCAATCGAACCGAAATGAGCTTCTACATGACCCACATCACCTAGGAGTTCCATCATGTGCAGCCATGACGAATACAGTACACTCCTCACAAACTATGATACTATATTGCACTGAGATTAACACTAATTCCAAACAGACCGAAGCGAGCTTCCACTTCACCCACGTCACCTAGGAGTTCCATCATGTGCACCCAAAACGATTTCTAAGCATATTGCACGTTCTGCGCAAACCGTGCTCCAATCTTGCTCGAGATTAACACTATCTCTGAACGGACTAAAATGAGATTCCATTTGACCCACGCCACCTAGGAGGTCCATCGAGTGTGGCCAAAAAGATTTCCATGCCCGTGGAATATTCATCGCATATTGTGCACCAACCTTTCACTAAGACTAACACTGTTTGCAAATGACCAGACTAGTGCTTCCACTTGACCCACATCACCTAGGTGTTCCATCGGGTGCGCCCAAAATGATTTCTTAGTGTATTGTGCGTTTCGCCTAAACCGCACACCTATGTTGCATCGAGGTTTACACTATCCCCGAACAGACCAAAACGAGCTTCCATTTGACCCACATCACCTTAGAGGTCCCTCGGGTGTGGCCAAAAAGATTTCCATGCGTGTGATACATTCGGCACAAATCATGCACCTGTCTTGCGCCGTGATTAACCCTATCTGCAAACAGACCGAAGCATGCTTCCAGTTGACCCACGTCACCTAGAAGTTTCATCGGGTGTGCCCAAAACAATTTATGAGCCTGTGGTATGTTCACCGAAACCGTGCACCTATCTTGCTCCGAAATTAACACCGTCTGCAAATGGACTGATGCGAGCTTCCACTTCACCCATGTTACCGAGGCATTCAATCGGGTGTGCCCAAAATGATTTCTGACCCTATTGCACATTCGGCCCAAACCGTGCACAAATCTTGCGCCGATATCAACACCATATCTGAACAAATCGAAATGAGCTTCCATTTGACCCACACACCTAGGAGGTCCATCGGGTGTGGCCAAAAAGATTTCCATGCCCGTGGTACATTCGGCGCAAACCATGCACCTGTCTTGCGCCGTGATTAACACTGTCTCCAAACGGATCGAAGCATGCTTCCAGTTGACCCAAGTCACCTGGAAGTTTCATCGGGGCACCCAAAACAATTTATGAGCCTATGGTTTGTTCACCCAAACCATGCACCTATCTTGTGCTGAGATTAACACTATTACCATTCGAACCGAAACGAGCTCCTATGTGACCCACGTCACCTAGGAGTTCCATCTGGTGCGCCCATTACGATTTCTAAGCTACAGTATGTTCCTCCCAAACTGTGCACCTATGTTGCACTGAGATTAACACTAATTCCAAACGGACTGAAGCGAGCTTCCACTTCACCCACGTCACCTAGGAGTTCCATCATGTGCACCGAAAACGATTTCTAAGCCTATTGCGTGTTTGGCGCAAACCGTGCACCAATCTTGCATCGAGTTTAACACTATCCCCAAACAGACCGAAACTAGCTTCCATTTGACCCAAGGCACCTAGGAGGTCCATTGGGTGTGGCGAAAAATATTTCCATGCCCATGGAATATTTCGTGCATGTTGTGCACCTACCTTGCGCCGAGAGTAACACTGTGTACAAACGAGTAGAAATGAGCTTCCACTTGACCCACGTCACCTAGGAGTTCCATCGGGTGCACCCAAAATGATTTCCTAGTGTATTGTGTGTTCGGCGTAAATCGTGCACCTATCTTACATCAAGGTTTACACTATCTCTAAACGGACCAAAACGAGCTTCCATTTGACCCACATCACCTACGAGGTCCCACGGGGGTAGCCAAAATGATTTTCATGCCCGTGGGTACATTTGGTGCAAACCGTGCACCTATCTTGCCCCGAGATTAACACTGTTTCCAATCGAATCGCAACGAGCTTCTACGTGACCCACATCACCAAGGAGTTCCATCAGGTGCACCCATAACGATTTCCAGGCTATAGTACATTCCTCCCAAACTATACACCTATATTGCACTACAATTAACACTAATTTCAAACAGACCGAAGCTAGCTTCCACTTCACCCACATCACTTAGGAGTTCCATCGTGTGCACCCAAAATGATTTCTAAGTGTATTGCACATTCGGCGCAAACCATGCTCCAATCTTGCGTCAAGATTAACACTATCTCTGAATGGACCGAAACGAGCTTCCATTTGACCCATGCCACCTAGAAGGTCCGTCGGGTGTGGCCAAAAAGATTTCCATTCCCGTGGAATATTCAGCGCATATTGTGCACCAACCTTGCGCTGAGACCAACATTGTCTGCAAACGACCAGAAAAGAGCTTCCACTTGACCCATGTCACCTAGAAGTTTCATCGGGTGCGCCCAAAACAATTTATGGACCTATGGTATATTCATCCAAACTGTGCACCTATCTTGCGCCGAGATTAACACTATTTCCAATCGAACCGAAACGAGCTTCTACGTGACTCACATCACCTAGGAGTTTCATCAGGTGCACCCATAACAATTTTTGAGCTACAGTACGTTCCTCCCAAACTGTGCACCTATATTGCACTGAGATTAAAACTAATTCCAAATGGACTGAAGCGAGCTTCCACTTCACCCACTCACCTAGGTGTTCCATCGTGTGCACCCAAAACAATTTCAATGTATATTGCACGTTCGGCGCAAACCGTGCTCCAATCTTGCGTCAAGACTAACAGTATTTCCAAACAGACTAAAACGAGCTTCCACGAGATTAACACTGTCTGCAAAATGACTAGAAAAGAGCTTCCACTTGACCCACGTCACCTAGGAGTTCCATCGGGTGCGCCCAAAATGATTTCCTAGCGTATTGTGCATTCGGCCTAAACCGTGCACCTATGTTGCGTCAAGGTTTACACTGTCCCCAAACAAACCAAAACAAGCTTTCAATTGACCCACATCACCTTGGTGGTCCCTCGGGTGTGGCTAAAAAGATTTCCATGCCCGTGGTACATTCGGTGCAAACCAAGCACCTATCTTGGGCCAAAATTAGCACCATCTCCCAACAGACTGAAGCGAGCTTCCACTTCACCCACATCACCTAGGAGTTCCTTCGTGTGCACCAAAAATGATTTCTAAGCGTATTGCACGTTCAGCGCAAACCGTGTCCTAATCTTGCGTCGAGATTAACACTATCTCCGAACACACCAAAACTACTTCCATTTGACCCATGCCACCTAGGAGGTCCATTGGGTGTGGCAAAAAATATTTCCATGCCCGTGGAATATTCAGTGCATATTGTGCACCTAGCTTGTGCCGAGAGTAACACTATCTGCAAATGAACAAAAATGAGCTTCCACTTGACCCATGTCACATAGGAGTTCCATCGGGTGCACCCAAAATGATTTCCTAGCATATTGCATGTGTTGGCGTAAACCGTGCACCTATCTTGCATCGAGGTTTACACTCTCTCCAACATGCACCAAAATGAGCTTCCATTTGACCCACATCACCTAGGAGGTCCCTCGGGAGCAGCCAAAAAGATTTTCTTGCCCGAGGGCACATTCGGCGCAAATCGTGCACCTATCTTGTGCCGAGATTAACACTATTTCCAATCGAACCGAATCGAGCTTCTACATGACCCACATCATCTATGAGTTCCATCAGGTGCAGTCATAACGAATTCTGAGCTATAGTACACTCCTCCCAAACTGTGCACCTATATTGCACTGAGATTAACACTAATTCCAAACAGACCTAAGAGGGCTTCCACTTCACCCACATCACCTAGGAGTTCCACCGAGTGCACCCAAAACGATTTCTAAGCGTATTGCACGTTTTGCGCAAACCGTGCTCCAATCTTGCGTCGAGATTAACACTATCTCTAAATGGACCGAAACAAGCTTCCATTTGACCCACGCCACCTTGGAGGTCCATCAGGTGTGGCCAAAATGATTTTCATGCCCATTGAATATTTAGCGCATATTGTGCACTGAACTTGCGCCAAGACTAATATTGTCTGCAAATCACCAGAAATGAGCTTCCACTTGACCCACATCACCTAGGAGTTCCATCGGATGTGCCCAAAATGATTTCGTAGCGTATTGTGCGTTTCGCCTAAACCGTGCACCTATGTTGCGTCGAGGTTTACACTATCCCCGAATAAATCAAAATGAGCTTCCATTTGACTCACATCACCTTGGAGGTCCCTCGAGTGTGGCCAAAAAGATTTCAATGCCTGTGATACATTCGACGCAAACCATGCACCTGTCTTGCGTCGTGATTAACACTATCTCCAAACAAACCGAAGCATGCTTCCAGTTGACCCACGTCACCTAGAAGTTTCATTCGGTGCGCCCAAAACAATTTAGGAGCCTATGGTATGTTCACCCAAACCGTGCACCTATCTTGCGTCGAAATTGACACCGTTGCCAAACGGACCGAAGCGAACTTCCACTTCACCCACGTTACCAAGAAGTTCAATCGAGTGCACCCAAAACAATTTCTGACCCTGTCACACGTTCGGCCCAAACCATGCACAAATCTTACGTCGAGATCAACACCGTATCTGCACTGATCAAAACAATCTTCCATTTGACCCACGCCACCTAGGAGATCCATCGGGTGTGGCCAAAAAGATTTCCTTGCCCGTGGAGTTCTATTTGGTGCGCCTAAAATGATTTCCTAGCGTATTGTGCATTCGGCCTAAATAGTGCACCTATGTTGCATCGAGGTTTACACTAACCCTGAACATACCAAAACGAGCTTCCATTTGACCCACATCACCTTGGAGGTCCCTCAGGTGTGGCCAAAAAGATTTTCATGCCCGTGGTACATTCGGCGCAAACCATTTACCGGTCTTGCGCCGTGATTAACACCGTCTCCAAACGGACCGAAGCATGCTTCTAGTTGACCCACGTTACTTGGAAGTTTCATCAGGTGCGCCCAAAACAATTTATGAGCCTATGGTATGTTCACCCAAACAGTGCACCTATCTCGTGCTGAAATTAATTCTGTCTCCAAATGGACCGAAGAGAGCTTCCACTTCACCCACATTACCTAGGAGTTCGATCGGATGCACCCAAAATGATTTCTAACCCTGTTGCACATTCGGCCCAAACCATGCACAAATCTTAAGTGAGATCAACACCATTCTCAACTGATCAAAACGAGCTTCCATTTGACCCAGGCCACCTAGGAGGTCCGACGGGTGTGGCGAAAAAGATTTCCATGCCCGTGGCACATTCAGCGCAAACCATGCACCGGTCTTGTGCCATGATTAACACTGTCTCCAAACAGACCGAAGCATGTTTCCAGTTGATCTAGGTCACTAGAAGTTTCATCAGGTGCTCCCAAGACAATTTATGAGCTTATGGTATGTTCACCCAAACCGTGCACCTAACTTGTGCCGAGATTAACACTATTTCCAACCGAACCAAAATGAGCTTCTACGTGACCCACATCACCTAGGAGTTCCATCAGGTGCGCCCATTATGATTTTTGAGCTACAGTACATTCCCCCCCAAACTGTGCACCTATGTTGCTCTAATTTTAACACTAATTCCAAATGGACCGAAGCGAGCTTCCACTTCACCCACATCACCTAGGAGTTCCATCGTGTGCACCCAAAATGATTTCTAAGCCTATTGCATGTTCGGCGCAAACCGTGCATCAATCTTGTGTCGAGATTAACACTACCTTCGAACAAACTAAAATTGCTTCCATTTGACCCACGCCACCTAGGAGGTCCATTGGGTGTGGCAAAAAATATTTCCATGCGCATGGAATATTCAGTGCATATTGTGCACGTACCTTGCGCTGAGAGTAACACTGTCTGCAAACGAACAGAAATGAGCTTCCACATGACCCACGTCACCTAGGAGTTCCACCGAGTGCGCCCAAAAAATATTTCCATGCACGTGGAATATTCAGTGCATATTGTGCACCGACCTTGCGCCAAGACAAACATTGTCTGCAAATGACCAGAAAAGAGCTTCCACTTGACCCACATCACCTAGGAGTTCCATTGGGTGCGCCCAAAATGATTTCCTAGCGTATTGTGCGTTTCTCCTAAACCGTGAACCTATGTTGCGTCGAGGTTTACACTATCCCTGAGTAGATCGAAACGAGCATTCATTTGACCCACATCACCTTGGAGGTCCCTCGGGTGTGGCCAAAAAGATTTCCATTCCCATGATACATTCAGTGCAAACCATGCACCTGTCTTGTGCCGTGATTAACACTATCTCCAAACGAAGTGAAGCATGCTTCCAGTTGAACCACGTGACCTGGAAGTTTCATCGGGTGCACCCAAAAGAATTTATGAGCCTATGGTATGTGCACCCAAACCACACATCTATCTTGTGCCGAAATTAACACCGTCTCTAAAACGGACCGAAGCGAGCTTTCACTTCACGCACGTTACCTAGGAGTTCAATTAGGTGCGCCCAAAATGAATTCTGACCCTGTTGCATGTTCGGCCCAAACCGTGCACAAATCTTGTTCCGATATCAACACCATATCTGAACAGATTAAAACGAGCTTCCATTTGACCCATGCCACCTAGGAGGTCCATCGGGTGTGGCCAAAAAGATTTACATCTCATGGTATATTCGGCGCAAACCATGCACCTGTCTTGTACCGTGATTAACACTGTCTCCAAATGGACTGAAGCATGCTTCCAATTGACCCACGTCACCTAGAAGTTTTATCGGGTGCACCCAAAACAATTTATGAGCCTATGGTATGTTCACCCAAACCGTGCACCTATCTTGCGCTGAGATTAACACTATTTCCAATCGAACTGAAATGAGTTCCTACGTGACCCACATCACCTAGGAGTTCCATCTGGTGTGCCCATTTCGATTTCCGAGCTATAGCATGTTCCTCCCAAACTGTGCACCTATGTTGCACTAAGATTAACACTAATTCCAAATGGACCGAAGCGAGCTTCCACTTCACCCACGTCACCTAGGAGTTCCATCGTGTCCACCCAAAATGATTTCTAAGCCTATTGCATATTCGGCGCAAACCGTGCACCAATCTTGCTTAGAGATTAACACTATCTCCGAACAGACCGAAACTAGCTGCCATTTGACCCACGCCACCTAGGACGTCCATTGGGTGTGACGAAAAATATTTCCATGCCCGTGGAATATTCAGTGCAAATTGTGCACCTACCAAGCGTCGAGAGTAAAACTGTCTGCAAACGAATAGAAAGGAGCTGCTACTCGACTCACGTCACCTCGAAGTTCCATCGGGTACGCCCAAAACGATGTCCTAGCGTATTGCGTGTTTGGCGTAGACTGTGCACCTATCTTGCATTAAGGTTTACACTATCTCCAAATGGATCAAAACGAGCTTCTATTTGACCCACATCACCTAGGAGGTCCCTCGGGTGCATCCTAAAAGATTTCCGTGCCCGCGGGTACATTCGGCGCAAACCGTGCAACTATCTTGCGTCGAGATTGAAACTATTTCCAATCGAACCGAAACAGGCTTCTACGTGACCCACGTCACCTAGGGGTTCCATCAGGTGCACCCATAACGATTTCTGAGCTACAATACATTCCTCTCAAACTGTGCACCTATATTGCACTGAGATTAACACTAAACGGACTGAAGCGAGCTTCCACTTCATCCACGTCACCTAGGAGTTCCATCATGTGCACCCAAAATGATTTCTAAGCGTATTGGACATCCAGAACAAACCGTGCTCCAATCTATGTTGAGACTAACCCTATTTTCGAATGGACCTAAACTAGCTTCCATTTGACCCATGCCACCTAGGAGGTCTATCGGGTGTGGCCAAAAAGGTTTCCATGCCCGTGAAATATTTAGTGCATGTTGTGCACCGACCTTGAGCCGAGAGTAACACTGCGTGCAAACGACCAGAAAAGAGTTTCCACTTGACCCATGCCACCTAGGAGTTTTATCAGGTGCACCCAAAACAATTTATGAGCCTATGGTATGTTCACCCAAACCGTGCACCTATCTTGCGCCGAGATTAACATTGTTTTCTATCGAACTGAAACAAGCTTCTACGTGACCCATGTTACCTAGGAGTTCCATCAAGTGCACCCACAACGATTTTCAAGCTATGGTATGTTCCTCCCAAACTATGCACCTATATTGTACTGAGACTAACACTAATTCCAAACGGACTGAAGCAAGCTTCCACTTCACTCACGTCACCTAGGAGTTCCATCGTGTGCACCCAAGACGATTTCTAAGTGTATTGCACGTTCGGCGCAAACCGTGCTCCAATCTTGCGTCGATACTAACACTATCGATGAACAGACCGAAACAAGCTTCCATTTGACACACTCCACCTAGGAGGTCCATCGGGTGTGGCCAAAAAGATTTCCATGCCTGTGGAATATTCAGCGCATATTGTGCACCGACCTTGTTTCAAGAGTAACACTATCTGCAAACAACCAGAAAAAGAGCTTCCACTTCACACACGTCGCCTAGGAGTTCTATCGGGTGCACCCAAAATGATTTCCTAGCGTATTGTGCATTCGGCCTAAATCATGCACCTATGTTGCGTCAAGGTTTACACTATCCCCAAACAGACCAAAACGAGCTTCCATTTGACCCACATCACCTTGGTGGTCCCTCGGGTCATCCCAAACCGTGCACCTATCTTGTGCTGATATTAACACTGCCTCCAAACAAACCGAAACAAGCTTCTACTTGACCGACGTCACCTAGGAGTTCCATCAGGTGCGCCCATAATGATTTCTGAGCTATGGTACATTCCTCCCAAACTATGCACCTATATTGCACTAACATTGACACCAATTCCAAATGGACCAAAGTGATCTTCCACTTTACCCACGTCACCTAGGAGTTCCATCGAGTGTGCCCAAAATGATTTCTAAGCCTATTGCATGTTCGACACAAACCGCACACCAATCTTGCGTCGACAATAATGCTATCTCTGAAAGGACCAAAACGAGGTTCCATTTGACCCACGCCACCTGGGAGGGGCATCGGGTGTGGCCAAAAAGACTTCCATGCCCATGGTATATTCAGCGCATATTGTGCACCTACCTTGCACCGAGAGTAACATTGTCTGCAAACGAACAGAAATAAAATTCCACTTGACCCACGTCACCAAGAAGTTCCATCGGGTGCACGCAAAACAATTTCCTACCGTATTGTGTGTTCGGCGCAAACCGTGCACCTGTCTTGTGTCAAGGTTTACACTATCTCCAAATGGACCAAAATAAGCTTCCATTTGACCCACGTCACCTAGGAGGTCCCTCGGGTGTGGCCAAAAAGATTTTCGTGCCCGTGGTACATTCGGCACAAACTGTGCACCTATCTTGCACCAAGACTAACACCATTTGCAAATGGACCGAAGCCAGCTTCCACTTCACCCACGTTACGTAGGGGTTCCTTCGGGTGCACCGAAAATGATTTCTGATCCTATTGTACGTTCGACCCAAGCTGTGCACAAATCTTGCGCCGAGATTAACACTATATCTAAATGGATTAAAATGAGCTTTCATTTGACCCACACAACCTAGGAGGTCCATCGGGAGTGGCCAAAAACATTTCCATGTCTGTGGTACATTCGGTGCAAACCGTGGACCTATCTTGTGCCATGATTAACACTAATCTCCAAATGGACCAAAGCATTCTTCCACTTGACCCACATCACCTAGAAGTTTGATCGGGTGCGCCCAAAAAAATTTCTGAGCCTAGTGCACGTTCGGCACAAACCGTGCACCTGTCTTGTGTCTGGATTAACACTATCTCCAAATAGACCAAAATTAGCTTCTATTTGACCCATGTCACCTAGGAGGTCCATCAGGTGCGGCCAAAAAGATTTCCATGGCCATGGAATATTCAACGCATATTGTGCACTACCTTGAGTCGAGAGTAACAATGTCTAGAAACGAACAGAAACAAGCTTCCACTTGACCCATATCACCTAGGAGTTCCATCGAGTGCACGAAAAATGATTTCCTAGTGTATTGCACGTTCGGCCCATACCGGGCGTCTATCTTGCGTCGAGGTTTACACTATCTCTGAACGGACCGAAACAAGCTTCCATTTGACCCACGACACCGATGATGTCCATCGGGTGCGGCCAAAAAGATTTCCATGCCATGGTACATTCATCACAAACCGTGCACCTATCTTGCGCCGTGATTAACATTGTCTCCAAATGGATTGACGCGTGTTTCGACTTGACGCACGTCACCTAGAAGTTCCACCGGGTGCGCCCAAAATGTTCTGAGCCTATTGCATGTTTGGCCCAAACCATGCACAAATCTTGTGTTGAGATTAGCACCATATCTGAACATATTGAAATGAGCTTCCATTTGACCGACGTCACATAGGAGGTCCCTCAGGTGCGGCCAAAAAGATTTCCATACCCACGGTACATTCAGCACAAAGTCGTGCACCAATCTTGCGCCAAGATTAACACCATCTCCAAACGAACCGAAGCTAGCTTCCACTTCACCCATGTTACCTAGGAGTTCCACCAGATGCGCCCAAAACGAATTTTGGGCCTATTCCATGTTTGGCCCAACCATGCACAAATCTTGCGCTGAGATTAACATTATATCTGAATGGATCAAAACGAGCTTCCATTTGACCCACGCCACCTAGGAGGTCCATCGGGTGTGGCCAAAAAGATTTCCATG
The DNA here is from genome assembly GCA_020631735.1 of Saccharum officinarum. Lineage (NCBI taxonomy): Eukaryota > Viridiplantae > Streptophyta > Magnoliopsida > Poales > Poaceae > Saccharum > Saccharum officinarum. The sequence continues at coordinate 28,599,597 of CM036206.1, read as the reverse complement.
CCCATGGTACATTCCGCGCAAACCGTGCACCTATCTTGCGCCGTGATTAACAATATCTCGAAACAGACCGAAGCATGCTTCCACCTAACCCACGTCACCAAGAAGTTCCATCAGGTGTGCCCAAAATAATTTCTGAGCCTATTGCATGTTCGGCGCAACCGTGCACCTATCTTGCGTCAAGATTAACACTATCTCCAAACAGAGCAATAATAGCTTATATTTAACCCACATCACCTAGGAGGTCCATTAGGTGTGGCCAAAAAGATTTCCATGCCCATGGTGTATTCAGCGCATATTGTGCACCGACCTTGCACCGAGAGTTACACTGTCTGCAAACGAACAGAAATGAGCTTTCACTTGACCCACGTCACCAAGGAGTTCCATCGGGGGTGCCCAAAATGATTTCATAGCGTATTGCGTGTTTGGTGTAATCCGTGCCCCTATCTTGCGTCGACTTTCACACTATCTCTGAATAGACCAAAACAAGCTTCCATTTGACCCACATCACCTAGGAGGTCACTCGGGTGCAGCCAAAAAGATTTCCAAGCCCGTGGTAAGTTTAGCGTAAACCGTACACCTATCTTGCGCAAAGATTAACATCGTCTCCAAACGGACCAAAGCGAACTTCCACTTCACCCACGTTACCTAGGAGTTTCGTCGAAAGTGCCCAAAACGATTTCTGAGCCTACTGCACGTTTGGCCCAAACCGTGCATAAATCTTATGACAAGATTAACACTATATCCGAACGAATCGAAACGAGCTTCTATTTGACCCACGCCACCTAGGAGGTCCATCGGGTGTGGCCAAAAAGATTCCATGCCCGTGGTACTTTCGGTGCAAACTGTGCACCTATCTTGCGTCGTGATTAACACTGTCTCCAAATGGACAAAAGCATGATTCCACTTGACCTGTGTCACCTAGGAGTTCCATCATGTGCACCAAAAACAATTTCTGAGCCTATTGAACGTTTGGCGTCAACCGCGTACCTATCTCCAAACAGACCAAAATTAGCTTCTTTTTGACCCACATCACCAAGAGACCTATTAGGTGCGGCCAAAAAGATTTCCATGCTCGTGATATATTCAGCGCATATTGTGCACCTACCTTGCGCCGAGAGTAACACTATCAGCAAACGAATAGAAATGAGTTTTCACTTGACCCACGTCACCTAGGAGTTCCATCAGGTGCGCCCCATAACGATTTTTGAGCTACGGTACATTCCTACCAAACTATGCACCTATATTGCACTTAGATTAACACTAATTACAAACAGACCGAAGCGAGCTTCCACTTCACCCACTTCACCTAGGAGTTCCATCGGGTGCACCCAAAATGATTTCTAAGGGTATTGCATGTTCAGCACAAACTGTGCACCTATCTTGATTTGAGATTAACACTATCTTCAAACAAACTAAAATGAGATTCTACTTGACCCACGTCACCTAGGCGTTCCATCAGGTGTGCCATAACGATTTCCGAGCTATGGTATGTTCCTCCCAAACTGCGCACCGATATTGCACTAAGGTTGACACTAAATCCAAATGGACCGAAGCGAGCTTTCACTTTACCCACATCATCTAGGAGCTCCATTGGGTGCACACAAAATGGTTTCTGAGCCTGTTGCACATTTGGCGCAAACCGTGCACCAATCTTGCATCGAGATTAATGCTATCTCCGAACGGACCAAAACGAGCTTCCATTTGACCCATGCCACCTAGGAGGTCCATCAGGTGCGACCAAAAAGATTTCCATGCCCGTGGTATATTTAGGGCATATTGTGCACCTAGATTGCGTGGAGAGTAACACTGTCTACAAACGAACATAAATGAGCTTCCACTTGACCCACGTCACCTAGGTGTTCCATCAGGTGTGTCCAAAATGATTTCCTAGCGTATTTGTGTTCAGAGTAAACTGTGCACCTATCTTGCGTCGAGGTTTACTCTATCTTCGAACGGACAAAAATGACTTCCATTTGACCCACATCACATAGGAGGTCCCTCAGCTGTGACCAAAAAGATTTCCATGCCTGTGGTACATTCTGCACAAACCGTGCACCTATCTTGCGCTTAGATTAACACCATCTCCAAATAGACTGAAGCAAGCTTCCACTTCACCCATGTTACCTAGGAGTTCCATCGGATGTGCCCAAAACAATTTCTGAGCCTATTGCACGTTTGGCCCAAACCGTGCACAAATCTTGCGCTGAAATTAACAATATATCCAAATGGATTGAAACGAGCTTCCAGTTGACCCACGCCACCTCGGAGGTCCATCGGGTGTGGCCAAAAAGATATTCATGCCCGTGGTACATTTGGTGCAAACCGTGCACCTATCTGGCGCTATGATTAACACTATCTCTAAATGCATCGAAGCATGTTTCCACTTGACCCGTGTCACCTAGAAGTTCAAATGGGTGCGTCCAAAATAATTTTTGAGCCTATTGCATGTTCGGCGCAAATCGTGCACCTATCTTGCGTTGAGATTAACACTATATCCAAACAGACCAAAATTAGCTTCTATTTGACCCACGTTACATAGGAGGCCCATCAGGTGTGGCTAAAAAGATTTCCATGCCCATGGTATATTCAGCGCATATTGTGCACCTATCTTGCGCCGAGAGCAACACTATCTGTACAGGAACAAAAACAAGCTTCCACTTGACCCACATCACCTAGGAGTTTCATCAGGTGCGCCTAGAATGATTTTTGAGCTACCGTACATTCCTCCCAAGCTGTGCACCTATATTGCACTGAGATTAACACTAATTCCAAATGGACCGAAGCGAGCTTCCACTTCACCCACTTCACCTAGGAGTTCCATCGGATGCACCCAAAATGATTTCTAAGGGTATTGCACGTTCGACGCAAAACCATGCACCAATCTTGTTTCGAGATTGACAGTATCTTTAAACGAACCAAAACGAGATTCTACTTGACCCATGACACCTAGGCGTTCCATCAGGTGTGCCCATAACTATTTTCGAGCTATGGTACGTTCCTCCAAAACTATGCACCGATATTTCACTAAGGTTTACACTAATTCCAAACAGACTGAAGCGAGCGTCCACTTCACCCACATCATCTAGGAGTTCCATTGGGTGCGCCCAAAATGGTTTCAAAGCCTATTGCACGTTTGGCGCAAACCGTGCCCAATCTTGTGTCGAGATTAACACTATCTCCCAACGGACCAAAATAAGCTTCTAATTGACCCATGACACCTAGGAGGTCCATCGGGTGTGCCCAAAAAGGTATCCATGCCCATGGTATATTCAGTGCATATTGTGCACCTACCTTGCGCCAAGAGTAACACTGTCTGCAAACGAACAGAAATGAGCATCCACTTGACCCACATTACCTAGGAGTTTCATCGGGTGCATCCAAAATGATTTCCTAGCGTATTTGTGTTTGGAGTAAACCGTGCACCTATCTTACGTCGAGGTTTACACTATCTCCGAACGGACCAAAACAAGCTTCCATTTGACCCACATCACCTAGGAGATCCCTTGGGTGTGGCCAAAAAGATTTCCATGCCCGTGGTACATTCGGCGCAAACTATGTACCTATCTTGCGCCATGATTAACACTATCTCCAAATGCACCAAAGCATGCTTCCACTTGACCCGTGTCGCCTAGAAGTTCCATTGGGTGTGCCCAAAACAATTTCTGAGCCTATTGCACGTTCGGCGCATATCGTGAACTTATCTTGCATTGAGATTAACACTATATCCAAATAGACCAAAATTAGCTTCTATTTGACCCACATTACATAGGAGGCCCATCAGGTGTGGCCAGAAAGATTTCCATGTCCATGGTATATTCGGCGCATATTGTGCACCTATCTTGCACCGAGAGCAACACTGTCTGTAAAGGAACAAAAACAAGCTTCCACTTGACCCACATCACCTAGAAGTTCCATCAGGTGCGCCTAGAACGATTTTTGAGCTACGGTACGTTCCTCCCAAGCTGTGCACCTATATTGCACTGAGATTAAGACTAATTCCAAATGGACCAAGCGAGCTTCCACTTTGCGCACTTCACCTAGGAGTTCCATCGGATGCACCCAAAATGATTTCTACGGGTATTGCACGTTCGGCGCAAACTGTGCACCAATCTTGGTTCGAGATTGACACTATCTTCAAACAAACCGAAATAAGATTCTACTTGGCCCATGACACCTAGGCGTTCCATCAGTTGTGCCCATAACTACTTTTTAGCTATGGTACATTCTTCCCAAACTGTGCACTGATATTTCACTAAGGTTGACACTAATTCCAAACAAACCGAAGCGAGCTTCCACTTCACCCACGTCATCTAGGAGTTCCATTGGGTGCGCCCAAAATGGTATTGGAGCCTATTGCATGTTTGGCGCAAACCGTGAACCAATCTTGTGTTGAGATTAACACTATCTCCCAACGGACCAAAACAAGCTCCATTTGATCCATGCCACCTAGGAGGTTCATTGGGTGCGGCCAAAAAGATATCCATGCTCGTGGTATATTCAGTGCATATTGTGCACCTACCTTGCGCCAAGAGTAAAGTCTGCAAAAGAACAGAAATGAGCATCCACTTGACCCACATTACCTAGGAGTTTTATCAGGTGCATCCAAAATGATTTCCTAGCGTATTTGCGTTCGGAGTAAACCGTGCACCTATCTTGGGTCGAGATTTACACTATCTTTAAACAGACCAAAACGAGCTTCCATTTGACCCACATCACCTAGGAGGTCCCTCGGGTGTGGCCAAAAATATTTCCGTGCCCATGGTACACTCAGCGCAAACCGTGCACCAATCTTGTGCCAAGATTAACATCATCTCCAAATGGACCGAAGCGAGCTTCCACTTCACACTTGTTACCTAGGAGTTCCATCTAATGCGCCCGAAATGATTTCTGGGCCTATTGCACGTTCCACCCAAACCGTGCACAAATCTTGCGCAAAGATTAACACTATATCCAAATGGATCATAACGAGCTTCCGTTTGACCCACGCCACCTAGAAGGTGCATCGGGTTGGCCAAAAAGATTTCCATGCCCATGGTACATTCGGCGCAAACCGTGCAACTATCTAGTGCCGTGATTAACACTGAATCCAAACGAACCGAAGCATGCGTCCAATTGACCCACGTCACATAGAAGTTTCATCGGGTGCGCCCAAAACAATTTCTGAGCCGATTGCACGTTCGGCGCAAACTGTGCACCTATCATGCGTTGAGATTAACACTATCTCCATACAAACCAAAATTAGCTTATATTTGATCCACATCACCTAGGAGGTCCATCAGGTGTGGCCAAAAAGATTTCCATGGCCGTGGTATATTCAGCGCATATTGTGCACCTACCTTGCGCTGAGAGTAACACTATCAGCAAACGAATAGAAATGAGCTTTCACTTCACCCATGTCACCTAGGAGTTCCATCGGGTGCGCCCAAAATAATTTCATACCGTATTGCGCATAAGGCGTAAACTGTGCTCCTATCTTGTGTCAAGGTTTACACTATATCTGAATGGACCAAAAATAAGCTTGCATTTGACCCACATCACCTAGAAGGTCACTCGGGTGCGGCCAAAAAGATTTTCGTGACTGTGGTAACTTCGGCTCAAACCGTGCACCTATCTTGCACCAAGATTAACACCGTCTCCAAATGGACCGAAGCAAACTTTCACTTCACCCACGTAACCTAGGTGTTCCATCGGATGTGCCCAAAACCATTTCTGAGCCTATTGGACTTTCGGCACAAGCTGTAACAGAACCGCCCAATTATACGAGATTAAGTAGGAAATCATCCAACGGAAGGACAATTTAACAAACTTAAGCCCGTATAACCCGGTAGTCCGTGAAGTCTCAACGGATTTCAAACCAATTCACATAACAGCCAAGATCGTACTAAGTTTAGAGGTCACCGTCATAAGTTACATAGAAGTTCGTGACACAAAATACATTGGAGTTTAAACATAGTTATTACAAACCAGGTTCGAATAAAAGTAGCGGAAGCGGTAGTTCAAATCACGCACACACACAACCCTTTGGAATAAAGTGCCAGCTTGTGATCATCTCCAGCAAAAGCATCAGACGAGAAGTAGCGAATGACCATTGCCCATGGTCCTATGCTTCGCCCATTGCAGGATAGAGACAGTTGATACAATAGCCATAGTACATCTGTCCATCTGCAATAAGTGGGAACAAAGCCCTAAGTACGAGAAGGTACTCAGCTAGACTTACCCATCATAAACCAGAAATAAAAGACACCAAGGAGTCATGATAGGCTTTTTGGTGGGGTAGCTGACTCATTTGCAAAAAGGCATTTTTAGCATTTTAGGAAAACCTTTACAAAAGCTTTGCATCAAGTTAAATCTTTATTAACCTGTCAACTACATTTTCACCTGTACTAAAGTAACATGGAATTAAACAGACAATGATAACCAATGATCATTAACAACTTCCATTATGTCATAATTCATATAACTATCCAAGTGTTCCATCAATATTACTACGATGAAGTAGCTCAAGTCAAGTGTTCACTATCCAGTGAACGATGGCGATTCGAATCGATTATTAACCAGCTGGTAAGTTATTCCTCACACAAACCTCACTCACCCGCTAAAGTGAGGTGTTGGTCACCGAGTCAACCATTCAGGTAAAGTCGCGAGCTTGCCAGGAACCACTTGTACCCGGGGGCCGCCCGACTGCTCTTTGGCCTTATCATCGCGCCCCCGTATCCTGCCACTACTGCTCCGGTACAGTGCGTTGCGGGCAATCCACTCGGCCTGAATAATCTCCCAGTTTCGCGGTCGGAAGGTACTTTATCCGGCCAGCTAAATGTGAGGCATGCGTTCAACATGACCCGAGGGACAACAACGGACGGTCCTTAATCAACATAGACGGAAAACACTACAGTCCGAAACCCTGCAAGTTTCCGCCCGGTCTCAAATTTATTTCACACTTAGTTATACCATGACTTCATAGTCAACCAAACAGATCCAGGTAACCACCTATAGCTCGCAGGTGACAGGAAATCACCCGACTTCTACCGGTCTAAGCCAGCTAAGCATTGACTTGACTGCGGATACCAGGGTAACAAGGATAGGGTATAACGAAGGTAAGCAAGGTATAATGCAGCAACGTTTGCAAACAACTCCTAAACGTAATGCATCAAATTAAGTAAAGTTAATAATAAATTATTTGCAAACCAGAAGAGAAATGCTCCGAGGCTTGCCTCTCTCGAAGGAGCTCGGACGGTGATCGGGGCACTCCGGGAGATCTTCACCGACCTCTTCTTCGGCTTCTGTCACCTCCTGCTGCTGCACCTCGATCTGCTCCTCTGGCTCCTCGGGTAAGACGACTGGATTCTCGGGTTGCGATCCTGTATGATGCAATGTGCGTAAGTGAGTATGCAAGTGTGCATCGAAGGAGATGAATGCAATGAATATGTTGAAATGCAAGGTAGTCAACATCATCCAAGAAACTATACACTATAAGCACATGTCATCTACTGCATTCTCTTTTACTACTATTATGTTAAGTTAACCTATCTTATGAAATGCTTCAAAGATACACCAAAGCTTTACTAATTTCTTAATCACACTTAAAGCAACACTTGCTTAAACCCTAAGTAATAATAGGTTTGAATAGCAACATATATTTCTGATGCTCCTAAAAATCTAAGAAAATTACAGTAGCATAATACTACTCTAAATAGACTACCATAAAAATTTCATTGCATTTGGATAAGTAAACTATCCTACACAAAAATGACAAGCTATGGCATAAAAATGAGCATGAAATTACTTTGTGCTATGAAAAGTGTCAAACAACAGAATTAATATTTTTCCTAGATTCTTCATAGCATACTATGACTGTATAAAAATTATCACATGCATGTTTTATACAAAGTTTGCTCTCTAGCAAAAATAAAAAAAATCAGCCATTAAAGGCACTTGAACTACACTTCAACATTTTTCTATAGAACAGGCATGAGATAAAATTTCCCTAGCAAGTACATGGCATAAAAAAATTAATAAACTTGGAATCATATTTTTCTGATTTTTCTAGGATTTATTAAGCAATTAACAAGAAAACAGCCATTTCAATAGTTAATTAAAAACTCTACAGAAAAGTATCTCAAATTTGACATGCAATATTTTTAGATTGTAGATCTGGTTCCAAGGAATCTAGATAAATTTATTTCACAATTTTTGGAGCTGAAATGACTGCTAAAAATATTGTCCAAAGCATTTTTTATCAAGAATAATAAAAGAAAATAGAAATGAAATTCTTTATACAACACTGGGCCGTCCCGGGAAAACAAGCGGCCCACGGCTGTTCACGGCCTGCTCACGCGCGCGGGGAGAGAAGGGCGAGCCGGCCCGGCTCGGGCTTCGGCCCAAGGCCGGCCTGGCCCCGCGCGGTCGGGCGCGACCGTGGCCACGCCACGCCGGCGACCTTGGCCGCGGCAGCGCGGCGACTGCCAACGGCCAACGGCCATTTCCGGTCGCGAGCGGGCGGAGCGTGGCGCGCACGAGAACCGCGACGAGAAGGCGAACCCGTTTTCAGTGCTAGGGAAACGAGAGGGGTAGCGGGGAGTCGCTTCCGCGGGAGGCCGCGCGCGGTGGCGCCATGGCCGTCGGCGGCGAAAACACGGGGTCCGCACCTGCTGGGCTCGGAAGGCGGCAACAAGGTGCGCACGGGATGCCGGAGAAGGGGGCGAAGATGGGTGCGCGAAGAGGAGAGCAATGGCGGCTCACCGTCGGCCAATTTGGCCGGCGGGTGCGGCGGTGGCGGTGCTCGCGCGGTGCGGCGTTCGTGCGGCAGAGAGCGGAGGAGGGCCAGGGTGAGGAAATTCGGAATGGGGGAGTGGGTGCGGAGCGCAGGCGGCTTAGAAGAGCAGGGCGCGCGCTGGCAGGGGCCACCGGTGGCCAGATGGCGATGGCGAGCGGCGCATGCCGGCCACGGGGCGCGCGGCGTCTGCGCGGGCGCGTGCGTGTCGCGGCGCGCGCTGGCGAGCGGCCACGACGCGCGGGCGAACGGGCGAGCGGGCGAGCGGGCTGGACCGGGCCGGCTTCGGTCGCTGGGCCGGAAGTGGGGCGGCGGCCCGATAAGGCTGAAAAAGTGATTTTCTTTTCTAAATAAAATTCCAGATTTTATTATTTGATTCAAATTTAAATTTTGAAGATGAAAAAGACATTTTCACAAATTGCCCCCAAAACAAAAGTTGTTCAAAATTTAATTCTCTACAACTTGGGTTAAGGAGCCAAATAAAAATTCCCAATAGATTTTGAATGGCAGAATAAAAGCTAAAATAGGGGATATTTTTTGAATATTTTTACTTAATATTTTTGAACAGGTTTTCGACAAAATTTGAGTCATCTAGCTGCTCCAAAAATTGAACTAAGGTTCCAAGTGATGTAAAATTTATAGTTGCAAGATTTTTGGTGTAATGTGATTATCATATTAATATAGTTCATTACATATATTATTTTCAAGCTTTTATTTGATTCAAATTATAGCATTATCACACATGATTATGATGACCTGAAATGCCATGCAAATGCTTGCGTAACACCGGAGTGTTACACAAACCATGCACAAATCTTGCACCGAGATTAACACTATATCTGAACGGATCGAAATGAGCTTCCATTTGAGCCACGCCACGAAGGAGGTCCATCGAGTGTGTCCAAAAAGATTTCCATGCCCATGGTACATTCAGCGCAAACCGTGCCCCTATCCTGCACCATGATTAACACTGTCTCCAAATAGACCGAAGCATGCTTCCACTTGACCCACGTCACCTAGAAGTTCCATCGGTCCACCCAAAATAATTTTCTAAGACTATTGCACGTTCAGCGCAAACCGTGCACCTATCTTGCATCGAGATTAACACTATCTCCAAACAAACCAAAATTAGCTTCTATTTGACCCACATCACCGAGAAAGCCTATCAGGTGTGGCCAAAAAGATTTCCATGCTCGTGGTATATTCAGCGCATATTGCACACCTACCATGCGCCGAGAGTAACGCTGTCTACAAACGAACAGAAATGAGCATCCACTTGACCCACGTCACCTAGGAGTTCCATCAAGCGCGCCCATGACGATTTCTGAGCTACGGTACGTTCCTCCCAAACTGTGCACCTATATTGCCCTGAAATTAACAGTAATTCCAAATTGACTGAAGCAAGCTTCCACTTCACCCACTTCACCTAGGAGTTCCATTGGGTGCGCCCTTAATGATTTCTTAGGGTATTGCACATTCGGCGTAAACTATGCACCTATCTTGGTTCGAGATTGACACTGTCTTGAAACGAACCGAAACACGATTCTACTTGACCCATGACACCTAGGCATTCCATCAGGTGTGCCCATAATGATTTTTGAGCTATGGTACGTTCCTCCCAAACTGTGCACCGATATTTCACTAAGGTTGACACTAATTTCAAAGAGACCGAAGCGAGCTTCCACTTCAGCCACGTCATCTAGGAGTTTCATTGGGTGCGCCCAAAATGATTTCAAAATGTATTGCACATTCAGCGCAAACCGTGCTCCAATCTTGCATCGAGATTGGCACTATCTCCGAATGGACCAAAACGAGCTTCCATTTGACCCACGCCACCTAGGAGGTCTATCGGGTGTGACCAAAAAGATTCCCATGCCCATAGATTATTCAGCGCATATTGTGCACTGACCTTGCGCCAAGGGTAACACTGCAAATGACCAGAAAAGAGCTTCCACTTGACCCACGTCACTTAGGAGTTCCGTCGGGTGCGCCCAAAATGATTTCCTAGCGTATTGTGCGTTCGGCCTAAACTGTGCACCTATCTTGTATCGAGGTTTACACTATCCCCGAGCAGACCAAAACGAGCTTCTAGTTGACCCACATCACCTTGGAGGTCCCTCGGGTGTGGCCAAAAAGATTTTCATGCCCGTGGTACATTCGGCGCAAACCATGGATCTATCTTGTGCCAAAATTAATACCGTCTCCAAACGGACCAAAGCGAGCTTCTACTTCACCCATGTTACCTAGGAGTTCAATCGGGTGCGCCCAAAATGATTTTTGACCCTGTTGCATGCTCAGCCCAAACCATGCATAAATCTTACACTGAGATTAACAACATATCTGAGTTGATTGAAACGAGATTCCATTTGACCCATGCCACCTAGGAGGTCCATCGGGTGTGGCCAAAATGATTTCCATGCCCGTGGTACATTCCACGCAAACCTAGAAGTTTGCTTCCAGTTGGCCCACATCACCTAGAAGTTTCATCGAGTGCGCCCAAAACAATTTATGAGCCTGTGGTATGTTCACCCAAACCATGCATCTATCTTGCGCCGAGATTAACAGTATTTCCAATTGAATCGAAATGAGCTTCTATGTGACCCACGTCACCGAGGAGTTCCATCAGGTACACCCATTACGATTTTTGAGCTACAGTAAGTTCCTCCCAAACTGTGCACCTATGTTGCACTGAGATAAACACTATTCCAAACGGACCAAAGCTAGCTTCCACTTCACTTTTGTCACCTAGGAGTTCCATTGTGTGCACCCAAAAGGATTTCTAAGCCTATTGCATGTTCGGCACAAACCATGCACCAATCTTGTGTCAAGATTAATACTATCTCCGAATAGATTGAAACTAGCATCCATTTGACCCACACCACCTAGGAGGTCCATTGGGTGTGGCGAAAAATATTTCTAGGCCCATGGAATATTCAATGCATATTGTGCACCTACCTTGTGCTGAGAGTAATACTGTCTGCAAACGAACAGAAATGAGCTTTCACTTGACCCATATCATCTAGGAGTTGCATCGGGTGCGCCCAAAATGATTTCCTAGCGTATTGCGTGTTCGGCGTAAATCGTGCACCTATCTTGCATCGTGGTTTACACTATCTCTGAATGGACCAAAACAAGCTTCCATTTGACCCACATCACCTAGGAGGTCCCTCGGGTGCGGCCAAAAACCTTTCCATGCCCATGGTACATTTAGCGCAAAATCGTGCACCTATCTTGCGCAAAGATTAACACCGTGTCCAAACGGACTGAAGCAAGCTTCCACTTCACCCATGTTACCTAGGAGTTCCAATAGGTGCACCCAACATGATTTCTGGGTGTGTATTACACGTTTGGCCCAACCGTGCACAAATCTTATGTCGAGATTAACATTATATCCGAATGGAACGAAATGAGCTTCCATTTGACCCACGCCACCTAGGAGATCCATCGGGTGTAGCCAAAAAGATTTCCATGCCCATGGTACATTCCGCGCAAATCGTGCACCTATCTTGCGCCGTGATTAACACTATACCGAAACGGACTAAAGCATGCTTCCACTTGACCCCCATTACCAAGAATTTCCAACGGGTGATGAGACTAGAGGTTGTTCCTGATCTTTTGGTGAGTGTGGGTAAACTCGATTTGTGGTGGATTCGATGTTGGCTGTCCGACTAAAACGACCACAAGGTTGCTGCGCCTTAGCAATAGGTACACCGGCTCCGATTGTGATGTTCTTGCCGTGCCAAGAACACTAAGAACCTGCAAGGAACCGAGAACAAGCAAGAACAAGATGAACAAGCAAATAACTCATGGATTTAAGCCAAAGGCTGAATCTGAATCACAAGTTGGGGTCTTGAAACAAGCAAATCGGGTGGTCTAGCTGACACACGCGTTTACAAGGAAGAAGCAGCAGCTATCTTGCATCTAAACAAAACCCACCCTCATTCTAATGGCTGCTGGCTCTATTTATAAGGAGGAGAGCACAAGGGGGAGTGGGAAACCCTAATCTGGGTGTCCGTCAAAGGGGTTGTAGTTAGTACAAGGCCCAGGCCCAAGCTGTAGGTCTCTGCGTCCTTTGGCTTGCTACACACAGCTTTGGTAGATTCTGATAGTAGGGTTGGACCCATGTGAAAGAGGACGACACGCTCTTTCCAACAAGTCAAAAACCAGCTTCATTGGATCTCGTATCAAGGAGTTATGGTACTTTTGATGGAGTGTCCCCTGCTGTCTCGAGATGAGCTGTGCGCCCCATTAATGATGATTCCCACTTGTTCGGCTGCTCCATCCTCATCATGGGGTCTAAACATGAGGCAATGGAGTCTTGACCAACATTCCTAAGAATAAGACAATCATCACCATGATTTAGTAGCATCCAATTCTGAGACGAGTTTGTATGAACAGCGAGGAACGACTTTACCTGATGATTAAGTTGTCGTGCTCGAGCTCTTGTCATCGGACCTTGTTGTGCAGCAGTGTGGTTGTGTTAATGGAAGGGATGTCCTCATCATCCTCCCCTTCTTGCATTTGAGTCGTCCTCGACTCTAGTTCATCCTCTTCTCCCAAATATGGCTTTAAATCTGCAATGTAAAATGTGGGGCTAACCCCAAAAGCTGCAGGCAGCAACTTAGACTTTCACAAATCAGGGAACCTATCTTTTCTCAAATGGAGCCAAACTAGATCACCAGGTTCAAAAATGACATGTTTCTTCCCTTTGCTACCAGCTAGTTTATACTTTGCATTCATGCACTCTATTTTCTCTTTAGTGGTTTCATGCAATTTTAAGATCAGTTCAGCATGTTGTTTAGCATCAAAGTTCACTCGCTCCGAGGTCGGAAGAGGTAACAAATCAATAGGAGCACGTGGCACAAACCCATAAACTATCTCAAAAGGGCTTTTCTTAGTGGTAGAATGCTGTGAACGATTATAAGCAAACTCAACATGAGGCAAGCACTCTTCCCACATTTTTATGTTCTTTTTCAAAATAGCCCTAAGCAATGTAGATAAGGTTCTATTGACAACCTCAGTTTGTCCATCAGTTTGGGGATGACAAGTAGTGGAAAATAAAAGCTTAGTCCCTAGCTTAGCCCACAAAGTTCTCCAAAAATGACTAAGAAATTTTGCATCCCGATCAGAAACAATGGTGTTAGGCACACCATGCAATCGAACAATCTCACGAAAGAACAAATCAGCAACATGTGTAGCATCATCGCTCTTATGACATGGTATGAAAGGTGCCATTTTAGAAAATCTGTCCACAACAACAAACACACTATCCCTCCCCTTCTTTGTTCTAGGCAGTCCTAAAACAAAGTCCATTGAAATATCTTCCCATGGTGCACTTGGAACAGGAAGAGACATGTATAAACTATGAGGATTAAGGCATGACTTAGCTTTCTGGCATGTTGTGCAGCGAGCAACGAACCTCTCCACGTCTCTCCTCATCTTGGGCCAAAAGAAATGACCAGCAAGGATGTTCTCTGTCTTTTTCACACCAAAATGTCCCATGAGTCCTCCTCCATGCGCTTCCTGCAACAATAACAAACGCACGGAGCTAGCTAGAATGCATAGCTTGTTGGCTCTAAAGACAAACCCGTCGGTGAGGACGAATCTGTTCCATGTTTTCCCCTCTTGGCAATTCAGCAATACATCTTTGAAATCATTGTCATGTGCATATTGTTCCTTAATAGTTTCCAAACCAAAGATTTAAATGTCAAGTTGTGAAAGCATGGTGTAACATCTAGACAAAGCATCAGCAATTATATTTTCCTTCCCCTTTTGTGTTTGATGACATAAGGAAAGGACTCGATGAATTCAACCCACTTGGCATGTCTACGGTTCAGTTTTGCTTGACTACAGATGTGTTTCAATGATTCATGATCAGAATGTATGACAAACTCTTTGGGCCACAAATAATACTGCCATGTTTCCAAAGTCCGAACTAGAGCAAGCAATTCCTTATCATAAGTAGAATAGTTCAAACTAGGGCCACTCAACTTTTCACTGAAATATGCCACAAGTTTTCCCTCTTCTAACAGCACACCACCCAACCCAATTCCACTAGCATCACATTCAAGCTCAAAGGTTTTGTTGAAATCAGGAAGCTGGAGTAAAGGTGCATGAGTTAACTTATCTTTGAGCGTGTTGAAAGCATCATGTTGGGCTGCAGCCCAAGTGAAAGGTTGCACCCTTCTTGGTGAGTTCATGCAGCGGGGCTGCAATGGTGCTGAAGTCCTTCACAAATCGACGGTAGAAACCAGCAAGTCCTAGAAAACTCCGCACTTGTGTGACCGTGCAGGGAACAGGCCAGCTGTGTATGGCCTCAGCCTTGGCTTGATCAACTTCGATTTCCTGCGGTGTCACAACATATCCAAGAAAAGAGACTCGATCTGTGCAAAAGGTGCACTTCTCAAGATTGCCAAACAAGTGTGCATCCTGAAGAGCATTGAAAATGGCACGCAAATGATCAAGATGTTCCTCTAATGATCTACTATATATCAAGATGTCATCAAAGTATACTACTACAAATCTGCCAATAAAAGAGAGTAAAACCTCGTTCATTAATCTCATGAAAGTGCTGGGTGCATTAGTCAATCCAAAGGGCATGACAAGCCATTCATATAAACCAAACTTAGTTTTAAACGTTGTTTTCCATTCATCTCCTAGCTTCATACCAATCTGGTGGTAACCTGATGAGGACATCATTGGCTCAAATATGACCATGCCAACCACTTCTATACCAAAGGTGCAACCATTCTATATGAGGCTTATCATTGATGCATTTGATGAATTGATGCTGCACCATGATGTGTGTTCATTCTCATTTTCAGAATTACTTACATGGATCAAAGGAAGGTTTGATTGCATATGGAAAACATGGAAGGTTAATGAAGTTGATTGGGGACCAAATCCAAGTATTCCTAACGTCATCCGCTAGGCCACCACGTCACTTTGGTTCCAAAGGATAGAAAAGAGTCCAAGTCCAACACGTTTTGGAAGTTGAATTCGGACTGCAAAATAGTCCCAAATTGCGACGGTCACCACGACTTCATACGGACTCCGATTGGGACGTTCTAGCACTTTTTGGAAAGCTTATCAAGTCTATTTTCCAACGGATCTGGACTCATGGCTATATCTTATCCGATGCTTCCGCAATCATCGTTTCAACGCCGGGACCTTTTCTGCCTTTGGTGCTACGTCACCCTATTTTGGGCCGTGAACGTCATCTCCATCCCCAAATCGAGTTATCCACCTTCTCATCGAAAGATCAGGATTCACCCTAGCGGGTTCATATCAGTTGGTAATCAAAGCAAGGTTGATCGGTGAGAGACTTCTAGTTCTTTGCTATTTTTTTTAATCTCCTATAGTCCAGAAAAAGCCAAAACAAAATTAGTAGATTAGTTCTCCATAATCCCAAAAACCCTTTGAGCTTAATACTATTACTGCTTAGTTAGGGCTTATTGAATTAACGGTTGCATCGTCGTGTCAAGTTGCTGGTCTTAGCGTCTAGTCGTTTAGAGTTTCGAGTTCTAGTCACGTTTCTGTCACCATCGCAGATTTGAGTTTATTTGTTTCTCTCAACAAATCCGAGTGAATTTCCAAATTCCTTTGTTTTGTTTACCACCATTATCCTAGCCACGCCCTTGGAGGTTTCATCCACGTCCATATTTCCATCTATAAAAAGGAAATCCAACAAGATCAAGATAGAATTCGATTCGGAGTCATGCTTTATCCTGAAAAGAAAAGCACCATATTTCCTTTGTCAGGAGTCTGAATAGGGAGTTTAAATACAATCTAGAAACCTTAACTTGTCCTCTTTCCAACTGATCAGAGCTTGGTCCCAAATTCAATCTGAGCACTTCGCAATTGCCCTGGAGATTTGTGCGTCTGCTGGTTTTGCAAAACAACCACTTGTTTGACTTTGCTACTTAATCACCCTTCCCAAGGAAACATTTAATTGTTGTAAGTAGCTTGTTAATTCTTGTTGCAAAATTTCAGTTTTATGCTAGTTGAAAAAAAATAGAAAAAAAGACAGAAGAAAGAAAGAAAAGAAAGATAGAAAGAAAGAAAGAAAAGAAAGAGAAAGAAGAAGAGAAGGGTTTTTCTTTTGTTGTTATTCCTGTCCTTGTGATCCTTCTTTGCTGCAACTCAGTGACTTCGTTTGTGTCCAGGCTCGCGTCTCTAGCACGTACTAGCCTAGGACCAGCACAATAACGTCGTTGAGCGTTTGTTCAATTTGCTTGCAACTAACATGGTTTTAGTACTTCCTTGCTTTAGCCCACCTACAGCTCCACATATTCGACTACAGCTTGACAATTTGTTTTGTTGCTACGGCACCGATACACTTCACTCCACGGTTGTAGACTTGTTGGTTACCATCACCTCCTGTTTGGCTTGGTAAGAACTTGTAAGGGCTTGTTTTAACAAGTTGAGTTTGAGAGAGTTACAACTGACACATCCTAGTAGTTGATTTGAGGATACATATTATTTTTGTGTTTCTTGTTTTCTACTAATCATGGCAGGTGATATGGAGATTTTTGAGCTGTTGAAACTAGACCCTCATATTCAGGATGTCATTCAACACTTGCCGTTATATGATGGTAAGTTTGATCCTCAAGCTTACATTGATTGGGAGTTAAAAGTAGACAATGAATTTGATGAGCATGACCTATCCGAGAAACAAAAGATTTGTATTGCCTCTAATATTTTGATTGAAAATGCTTTGCTAGAATGGAAACACATTTGTAGGCACAAAAAAGTTCTAGAATCTTGGAAAGACTTTAAATTTCTTTTTAGAGATGCATTCGTTCCTGCATATTATGTTGATTATTTGCTTGCAAAATTAGACAACTTGAACTAGGGTAGTAAGACTGTGAAACAATACTACCATAATTTTAAGATTTGTATCATGTTTGGTGGATTGGATGAATGCATGGAAGATGTTATGAGTAGATTCATGAGAGGGCTCAATTCTGAAATTCGAACCTTGTTAATTAGCAAATCATATTGTCATATTGGTCAATTGTTTTGTCTGGCTCTCAATGCTAAAAAAGAGATTCTATTATCTGTGAATACTTGCCAGAATGATGTGACCCATAATGTCCAAAATTTGTCCACTCTGCATGCTAATGAAGAGCAACAAATAGTGGAACCCACTACTGATTTTCCTTTGTCACAAAATGAATTACTCGCTGTTCCTTGTGATAAAGAGGAGTTGTGTGCTGATGATTCTTTTACTCCTATGCCACAAGTAGCGAATAAGTGTGATACTTTTGGTTTGGAACCATACAAATGTGCTGAAGATAAGCTTTTTCATCCTATTACATGTGCACAAGATGAACTGAATTTATTGTCCTCTTTAAATACTTTGGGTTATATTGAATTTGATATTCTGTGTAATCTAAATTGTCTAAAAGAGAAACTTAAATTTGATTCTGGTTTGCTGAGTTTTAATCATTGTTCGCTTCATGCAATTGGCAAATATGACAGCAAAGGAGAATATTTGGTGCATAAAGTTTATATTTGCTCTAATCTGAAATATCCTTTTGGGCCACAATACCATGATCAAATTGAGGGCTACACTAACACTAATGATGTCTTGCAAAGTTTTCCTAGTTTTCCCCATATGCAACAGGATAAATATCAAGAAGGGGAGCACGGTTCACTTTTACCTACAACACATACTCCAACAAAGATCAAACCGAGGACGGTTTGCTGTCAAGAAGGGGAGAATGATGAGGACATCATTGGCTCAAATATGACCATGCCAACCACTTCTATACCAAAGGTGCAACCATTCTATATGAGGCTTATCATTGATGCATTTGATGAATTGATGCTGCACCATGATGTGTGTTCATTCTCATTTTCAGAATTACTTACATGGATCAAGGGAAGGTTTGATTGCATATGGAAAACATGGAAGGTTAATGAAGTTGATTGGGGACCAAATTCAAGTATTCCTAACGTCCTCCGCTAGGCCACCACGTCACTTTGGTTCCAAAGGATAGAAAAGAGTCCAAGTCCAACACGTTTTGGAAGTTGAATTCGGACTGCAAAATAGTCCCAAATTGCGACGGTCACCACGACTTCATACGGACTCCGATTGGGACGTTCTAGCACTTTTTGGAAAGCTTATCAAGTCTATTTTCCAACGGATCTGGACTCATGGCTATATCTTATCCGATGCTTCCGCAATCGTCATTTCAACGCCGGGACCTTTTCTGCCTTTGGTGCTACGTCACCCTATTTTGGGCCGTGAACGTCATCTCCATCCCCAAATCGAGTTATCCACCTTCTCATCGAAAGATCAGGATTCACCCTAGCGGGTTCATATCATAACCACTACGCAAATCAATTTTAGAGAACACAATTGAGCCACTCAATTCATCAAGCATATCATCTAACCTTGGAATAGGATGACGATATCTGATTGTGATGTTGTTTATCGCTCTACAATCAACACACATGCGCCATGATCCATCCTTCTTAGGAACTAAAAGCACGGGAATGGCACAAGGGCTAAGAGACTCACGCACATAACCTTTGTTGAGCAATTCTTGTACTTATCTCTGAATCTCTTTTGTCTCGTCCGGGTTGGTCCTATACGGCGCACGATTAGGCAAGGAAGCCCCAGGGATGAGGTCAATCTGGTGTTCAATCCCTCGAATTGGTGGCAGCCCCGGTGGTACCTCCTTTGGAAAAACATCGGCATACTCCTGCAAAAGATTAGTGATAGCAGGAGGCAAAGAAATAGATGTATCTTCGAGTGAAAATAAAGTTTCTTTGCAAACCAAAGCATAGCAAACAGTAGTACTAGCATCAATCTCATCCAAATCAGATTTGGTGGCAAAGTAACAAGAGCCTTTCAGCTTGATCTCATTTTTATTATGATGAACAGATTTGCTAGACTTCTTCTTATGTTTCTCAAGTTCATTAGCGAGAATCTGATTTTTACTAGCAACAGCCTGATTCTTAAGTTTGCTAGATCTAGCAAGTTCATCTCTTAGAATAGACTCAGGGGACATGGGGTGCAACACAATCTTCTTGTCATTATGCACGAAAGAGTATTGATTTGTTTTACCAGAGTCCAAGGAATCTTTATCAAACTGCCATGGTCTACCTAACAACATAGAGCATGCTTGCATAGGCATAACATCGCAGTCAATGGAATCATGATAAGAACCAATGGCAAACTCTACCCTTACCAATCGGGTTACCTTCACCTTGCCGCTGCTGTTAAGCCACTGAATGTAGTAAGGCTGCGGGTGTGGTTTTGTGCTCAATGAAAGCTTCTCCACCATTTTAGCACTTGCCAAGTTGTTGCAGCTTCCTCCATCTATGATCACATGGCAAGAGCGTCCCTTGATCACACACTTGGTTTGAAACAAAGTGTGGCGCTGATTTTGTTCAGCCCTCTCCATTTGGGCACTTAGCACCCGCTGCACCATGAGGCTCTCATAGTGCTCAGCAGCTTCAGCCCTAATGTGCTCTTCGTCTTGTTGGAAATAATCTCCTTCATCAGCTCGCACAATCATCACACGTGTGCTTGGGCAGTCCTTGCGTATGTGGCCATATCCTTTGCAGCGTAGGCACTGAATATCCCTTGTTCTCCCCGTGGGTACCACCGAGGGTGAACTCTTGGCAGATGTAGCCGTTGCTCCTCTAGTTGGTTCACTTGGGCATGGTACAGAATTTGTTGTAGAGGAGCGTGGCTTGATGGTCGAGGAAGATTGTGGGGGTGCACGCGTTGACGGTGCAACAGCATTGGAGGGTGTCCACAGGCTAGCACGACCTGCAGGAATGTTAGCCCTCATGCTAGCTCGTTGTCCCTGCACTTCTCGTTCAGCTTTACAAGCAAGGTGAAATAAACGATTGACAGAATTATATTCCTTATAAGCTAGAATGTCCTGAATTTCCCGGTTCAGCCCACCCATAAATCTAGCTATGGCACCATCCTCATTTTCCTCTAGCCCGCAACGAAGCATACCCATTTGTAGCTCTTGATAGTACTCTTCTACAGATTTGGATCCTTGCCTCAATTGTTGCAACTTATTTAAAAGATCACGGGCATAATAAGAAGGAACAAATCTGGCCCGCATGACCTGTTTCAAAGCATCCCAAGTTGGTGTGTTATTTGGGTTCTTACGATGGTATTCAGACCACCAAACAGAGGAAAAGTCAGTAAACTCACTAGTTGTAGCCCTAACACGTTTGTCCTCAGGGAAATCATGGCAAGTAAATTTCTGATCAACAGCTAATTCCCAACTAAGGTACATATCAGGATTATACCTCCCATCAAAAGCAGGTATGGTGAATTTAATCTTGCCAAATGAGTCATCAGCACGTACCTCTTGTCGTGGTCGGCGAGGACCTGTCTCATGGCGGCGGCAATGTTGTTCGATGCGTCGATGACCATTCAGCTCCTCATCAAGCTCAGTGTCCGCTGCATATTCTTCTTCATCATGACCAGTAGCACTGCCCATGGTGTTGTTGTTGTTGTGATTGCGTCGTTCGAAACCAACACAGTGATTCTGTTCCATCCTCTCCAATCGCTCCAAGACACCTACAAGAGATGTATTAACAGAACCAAGAGTGCCTTCCAAGGAAGCCAACTTGGTGTTGGTCTCAATCTGAGCCGTCTCCAATTGACCAAGGCGCTCATTGGTGACACGAACATCCTCATCAAGGTGTTCAGCATGGAGCCTCACTTTGCGTTCAAAGTGTTGCAGCAAGGCTTTTGATCGAGGTGATTGTGGAGGGGTCCTTTCACCTTCTCCTACCATGGTTAGTATGTAGCAAGGGAATCACAAGAAAATATGTCCTACCAACTAACTGAATTAGGTGGCAACAATTTTCATTCTCTCAGCATGTGCAACCGAGTTCTTACATGTCCTTACCTTGCTATGTAGATGGTGTTGGCGATGACAAGAACAACACAAGTAGTAGCAAGTAGAATCCTGTGACGTTGTAGATAATTTGTGGAGCTGTAGGTGGCTTAAAAAAATCAAGGTACAACTGGAACCACGTTAGTCAATGCAAGTTGAATAAGTGTTCAAAGATAGTATCGTGCTGGTCCTAGGCTAACCCGTGCTAGAGACGCGAGCCTAGACACAAATGTTGTCACCGGATAGTAGCAAACAATGGAAATGATGAGAGTAAATAGCATCAACTTAACCCTTTTTTTTCTTTCTTTCTTTCTTTCTTTCTTTCTTTCTTTCCTCCTTTTCCTTTCTTTTTTCTTTTCTATTTTCTTTTCTTTTCTTTTTGACAAGTAGCGCACAAACTGAACTTTTGCAATATGATTATAACAAGAATGCAGCAAGTAGCATAGACTTTCTTTTACTAGGGATAAGGATTGCAACAAGTAGTACAAATATGCAATTTGAACTCTCTTATTTTTAGAACTGAGTGTTCTCAGATTTGCACCAAAAAGACAGGTGCATAAGGTAGTGTTTGTGTAGGCGCGGCTAAAGGTGATGGTGGTGAGGGTTTCAGCGAAAAGGTGGAGAGAGCAGCGGTGCTTTTGGTGGTGGTGGTGGTGGTGGTATTGGTGGAGATTGCAGCGGCTGAAGTGGGGGGGAAGGCAACAGCGGATTGTGTGGTGACTAAAACGTGACAAGAACTCGAAACTCTAAAGGATTAGAACCTAAGAACCAGCACTTGACACCACAATGTAAAGCACAAACTCAACAAGCAAAGAACTAAGCAGATCTCATATCAAGGAGTTATGGTACTTTGATGGAGTGTCCCCTGCTGTCTCGAGATGAGCTGTGAGCCCCATTAATGATGATTCCCACTTGTTCGGCTGCTCCATCCTCATCATGGGTTCTAAACATGAGGCAATGGAGTCTTGACCAACATTCCTAAGAATAAGACAATCATCACCATGATTTAGTAGCATCCAATTCTGAGACGAGTTTGTATGAACAGCGAGGAACGACTTTACCTGATAATTAAGTTGCCGTGCTCGAGCTCTTGTCATCGGACCTTGTTGTGCAGCAGGTGTGGTTGTGTCAATGGAAGGGATGTCCTCATCAACGGGTGCGCCCAAAACAATTTCTGAGCCTATTGCACACTCGGCGCAAATCCGTGCAACTATCTTGCGTCGAGATTTACACTATCTCTAAACAGACCAAAAATAGCTTATACTTAAACCATGTCACCTAGGAAGTCCATCAGGTGTGGCCAAAAAGATTTCCATTCCTGTGGTATATTCAGCGCATATTGTGCACCTACCTTGTGTCGAGAGTAACACTGTCTGCAAACAAATAGAAATGAGCTTCCACTTGACCCACGTCACCAAGGAGTTCCATCGGAGGCGCCCAAAATGATTTCATAGCGTATTGCGCGTTCGGCATAAACCGTGCCCCTATCTTGCTTTGAGGTTTACACTATCTCCGAACGGACCAAAATGAGCTTCCATTTGACACACATCACCTAGGTCTCTCGGGTGCGGCCAAAAAGATTTCTGTGCCCTTGGTAATTTCAGTGCAAATCGTGCACCTATCTTGCACCAAGACTAAGACCGTCTCCAAACGGACTGTAGCAAACTTCCACTTCACCCACGTTACCTAGGAGTTCCATTGATATCGCCTAAAATGATTTATGAGCCTATTGCACATCTGGCCAAAACCGTGCACAAATCTTGCGCCGAGATTAACACTATATCCGAATGGATCGAAACAAGCTTTCATTTGACCCATGCCACCTAGGTGGTCCATCGGGTGTGGCCAAAAAGATTCCATGCACGTGGTACCTTCGGCGCGAAACGTGCACCTATCTTGCACCGTGATTAACACTATCTCCAATGGACCAAAGCATGCTTCCACTTGACCCGTGTCACGTAGAAGTTCCATCGGGTGCGCCAAAAACAATTTCTGAGCCTATTGCATGTTCGGCGCAAGTCGCACACCTATCTTGCGTCGAGATTAACACTATCCCCAAACAGACCAAAATTAGCTTCTATTTTGACCCACATCACCTAGGAGGCCCATTAGGTGTGGCCAAAAGGATTTCCATGCCCGTGGTATATTCAGCGCATATTGTGCACCTACCTTGCGCCGAGAGTAACACTATCTGCAAACAAATAGAAACAAGTTTTCACTTGACCCACATCACCTAGGAGTTCCATCAGGTGCGCCCATAACAATTTTCGAGCTACGGTACATTCCTCCCAAATTGTGCACCTATATTGCTCTAAGATTAACACTAATTCCAAACAGACTGAAGCAAGCTTCCACTTCACCCACTTCACCTAGGAGTTCTATCAGGTACACCCAAAATGATTTCTGAAGGTATTGCACGTTTGGCGCAAATCATGCACCTATCTTGGTTCGAGATTAACACTGTCTTCAAATGAACCGAAACAAGATTCTACTTGACCCATGTCACCTAGGCGTTCCATCAGGTGTGCCATAACGATTTCCGAGCTATGGTATATTCCTCCCAAACTGCACACCCATATTGCACTAAGGTTGACACTAATTCTAGACGGACCGAAGTGAGCTTCCACTTCACCCACATCATCTAGGAGTTCCATCGGTGCACACAAAATGCTTTCTGAGCCTATTGCACGTTTGGCGCAAACCGTGCACCTATCTTGCGTCGAGGTTTATACTATCTTCGAACAGACCAAAACGACTTCCACCACATCACCTAGGAGGTCCCTCGGGTGTGGCCAAAAAGATTTCCATGCCAGTGGTACATTCAGCGTAAACAGTGCACCTATCTTGTGCCAAGATTAACACCATCTCCAAACGGACCGAAGCGAGCTTTCACTTCACCCATGTTACCTTGGAGTTCAATCAGATGCGCCCAAAATGATTTCTGGGCCTATTGCACGTTGGGCCCAAACTGTGCACAAATCTTGTGCTGAGGTTAACACTATATCTGAATGGATCGAAACGAGCTTCCATTTGACCCATGCCACCTTGGAGGTCCATCAGGTGTGGCCAAAAAGATTTCCATGCCCGTGGTATATTCCGCGCAAACCGTGCACATATCTTGCGCTATGATTAACACTATCTCCAAATGGACCGAAGCTTGCTTCCACTTGACCCACGTCACCTAGAAGTTCCATTGGGAGCACCCAAAATAATTTCTGAGCCTATTGCACATTCGGCGCAAACCGTGCACCTGTCTTATGTCGAGATTAACACTATCTCCAAACAGACCAAAAATAGCTTATATTTGACTCACATCACCTAGGAGGTCCATCGGGTGTGGCCAAAAAGATTTTCATGCCCGTGGTTTATTCAGCGCATATTGTGAACCTACCTTGCGCGAAGGGTAACATTGTCTGCAAATGAACAGAAATGAGCTTCCACTTGCCCCATGTCAGCTACGAGCGGCTATGCCCAAAACAATTTCATCGCATATTGCGCGTAAGGCGTAAACCGTGCCCCTATCTTTCGTTGAGGTTTACACTATCTCCGAACGGACCAAAACGAGCATCCATTTGACCCACATCACCTAGGAGGTCATTCGGGTGCGGCCAAAAATATTTCTATGCCCGTGGTAACTTCAGCACAAACCATGCACCTATCTGATGCCAAGATTAATACCGTCTCCAAACGAGCCAATGCGAACTTCCACTTCGCCCACATTACCTAGGAGCTCCATCGGATGCGCCCAAAAAGACTTCTGAGCCTATTGCACGTTCGGCCCAAACCGTGTACAAATCTTGCGCTGAGATTAACACTATATCCGAATGGATCGAAATGAGCTTCCAGTAGACCCACACCACCTAGGTGGTCCATCAGGTGTGGACAAAAAGATTTCCATGCCCATGGTACATTCGGTGCAAACCGTGCATCTATCTTGCACTGTGATTAACACTATCTCCAAATGTATCGAAGCATGCTTCCACTTGACCCGTGTCACCTAGAAGTTCCATTAGGTACGCCCAAAACAATTTCTGAGCCTATTGCATGTTCGGCGCAAATCATGCACATATCTTGCGTTCAGATTAACACAATATGCAAATAGACCAAAATTAGCTTCTATTTGACCCACGTCATGTAGGAGGATTATTGCACATTCAGCATAAAACCATGCACCTATCTTGTGTTGAGATTAACACTATCTCCGAACGGACCAAAACGAGCATCCATTTGACCCATGCCACCTAGGAGGTCCATCGGGTGTGGCCAAAAAAAATCCACGCCTGTGGTATATTCGGTGCATATTGTGCACCTACCTTGCGCCGAGAGTAAAAGTCTGCAAACGAACAGAAATGAGCTTCCACTTGACCCACGTCACCTAGGAGTTTCATCGGGCGCACCCAAAATGATTTCCTAGCGTATTTGCGTTTGGAGTAAACCATGCACCTATCTTACATCAAGGTTTACACTATCTCCGAATGGACCAAAACGAGCTTCCATTTGACCCATATCACCTAGGAGGTCCCTTGGGTGTGGCCAAAAAGATTTATGTGCTCGTGGTACATTCAGCGCAAGCTGTGCACCTATCTTGCGCCAAGATTAACACCGTCTCCAAATGCACCGAAGTGAGTTTCCACTTCACACTAGTTACCTAGGAGTTCCATCGGATGCGCACAAAATGATTTCTGGGCCTATTGCACATCCACCCAAACCATGTGCAAATCTTGCACCGAGATTAACACTATATCCGAATGGATCGGAACGAGCTTCCATTTGGTCCACGCCACCTAGGAGGTCCATCGGGTGTGGCTAAAAAGATTTCCATACCCGTGGTACATTCGGCACAAACCGTGCACCTATCTAGTGCCGTGATTAACACTATCTCCAAACGGACCGAAGCATGCTTCCACTTGACCCACGTCACCTAGAAGTTCCATCGGGTGCGCCCAAAACAATTTCTAAGCCTATTGCACGTTCGGCGCAAACCATGCACCTATCTTGCGTTGAGATTAACACTATCTCCAAATAGACCAAAATTAGCTTCTATTTGACCCATGTCACCTAGAAGGCCCATCAGGTGCGACCAAAAAGATTTCCATGCTCGTGGTATATTCAGCGCATATTGTGAACCTGCCTTGCGTCGAGAGTAACGCTGTCAGCAAACGAATAGAAACGAGCTTCCACTTGGCCCACGTCACCTAAGAGTTCCATCGAGTGTGCAAAAAACTAATTCCTAGTGTATTGCACTTTCGGTGCAAACCGGACACCTATCTTGCGTCGAGGTTTACACTATCTCCAAATGGATTGAAACAAGCATCCATTTGACCCACGCCACCTTGGAGGTCCCTTGGGTGTGGCCAAAAAGATTTCCATGCCCACGGTACATTCGGCGCAAACCATGCATCTATCTTGCGTCGACTTTAACACCGTGTCCAAACGAACCGAAGCGACCTTTCACTTCACGCATGTTACCTAGGAGTTCCATTGGGTGCGCCCAAAATGATTTCTGATCCTGTTGCATGTTTGGCCCAAACCGTGCACAAATCTTGCGCTGAGATTGACACCATATCTGAACTGATCGAAACGAGCTTTCATTTGACCCACGCCACCTAGCAGGTCCATCGGGTGTGGCCAATAAGATTTCCATGCCCGTGGTACATTCGGTGCAAACTGTGCACCTATCTTGCGCCATGATTAACACTGTCTTCAAACAGACCGAAGCATTGTTCCTGTTGACCTACGTCACCTAGAAGTTTCATCGGGTGCACCCAAAACAATTTCTGAGTCTATGGTATGTATATCCCAAATCGTGCACCTATCTTGCGCTGAGATTAACACTGTCTCCAAATAAACCGAAACGAGCTTCTATGTGACCCATGTCACTTAAAAGTTCCATCAGGTGTGCCCATAACGATTTCTGAGCTACATATGTTCCTCCCAAACTATGCAGCTATATTGCTTGAGATTAGCACTAATTCCAAACGGACCAAAGTGAGATTCCACTTCACCCACGTCACCTAGGAGTTACATCGGGTGCGCCCAAAATGATTTCTAAGCGTATTGCACGTTCGGCACAAACCGTGCTCCAATCTTGCGTCAAGATCAACACTATCTCCGAACGAACCGAAACGAGCTTCCATTTGACCCACGCCAACTAGGAGGTCCATCGGGTGTGGCCAAAAAGATTTCTATGCCCGTGGAATATTCAGCGCATATTGTGCACCGACCTTGCGCTGAGAGTAACACTATCTGCAAACGACCAGAAAAGAGCTTCCACTTGACCCACATCACCTAGGAGTTCTATCGGGTGCGCCAAAAGCGATTTCCAAGAGTATTGTGCGTTCAGCATAAACCATGCACCTCTCTTGCGTCGAGGTTTACACTATCCCCGAACAGACCAAAATGAGCTTCCATTTAACCCACATCACATTGGAGGTCCCTCGGGTGTGGCCAAAAAGATTTCCATGCCCGTGGTACATTCGGCGCAAACCGTGCACCTATCTTGTGCCGATATTAACATCGTCTCCAAACGGACCGAAGCGAGCATCCACTTCACCCACGTTACCTAAGAGTTCAATCGGGTGCGCCCAAAATGATTTCTGACCCTGTTACACGTTCAGCCCATACCGTGCACAAATCTTGCACCGAGATTAACACCATATTCAAACGGATCGAAACGGGCTTCCATTTGACACACGCCGCCTAGGAGGTCCATCAGGTGTGGCCAAAAAGATTTCCATGCATGTGGTACATTCAGCACAAACTGTGCCCCTATCTTTCGCCATGATTAACAATGTCTATAAACGGACCGAAGCATGCTTCCAGTTGACCCTCGTCACCTAGGAGTTCCATCAAGTGCACCCAAAATGATTTATTAGCGTCTTGCGCTTTTGGCGTGAACCGTTCACCTATCTTGCGTCGAGCTTTGCGCTATCTCTAAACAGACCAAAACGAGCTTCCATTTGACCCACTCACCTAGGAGGTCCATCAGATGTGGCCAAAAAGATTTCCATGCCCGTGGTAGATTCCGCTCAAACCGTGCACCTATATTACGCCATGATTAACACTGTGCATGGTACTTTCACCGCAAACCGTGCATCTATCATGGTTTTTGATTAACACTGTCTCCAAATGGATCAAAGCGTGCTTCTACTTAACCCACGTGACCTACAAGTTCCATCGTGTGTGCCCAAAACATTCTGAGCCTACTGCATGTTCGGCCCAAACCGTGCACAAATCTTGCGCCGAGGCTAACACTATATCCGAACGGATCGAAACAGGCTTCCATTTGACACATGCCACCTAGGAGGGCCATCAAGTGTGGCCAAAAAGATTTCCATGCGCATGGTATATTCAGCGTAAACAGTGCACCTATCTTGCGCCGTGATTAACACTGTCTCCAAACGGACTGAAGCATGCTTCTAGTTGACCCTTGTCACCTAGAAGTTTCATCGGGTGCGCCCAAAACAATTTCTAAGCCTATGGTATGTTCACCCAAACCATGCACCTATCTTGCGCTGAGACTAGCACCATCTCTAAATGGACCAAAGCGAGCATCCACTTCACCCATGTAATAGAGGAGTTCCATAAGGTGCGCCCAAAATAATTTTTGAGCCTACTGTGCATTCGGCGCGAACTATGCACCTATCTTGCACCGTGATTAATACTGTCTCCAAATAGACCGAAGCATGCTTCTAGTTGACCCACGTCACCTAGAAGTTTCATCGGGTGCGCCCAAAATAATTTCTGAGCCTATGGTATGTTCACCCAAACTGTGCACCTATCTTGCGCCGAGACTAACACTGTCTCCAAACAAACCGAAACGAGCTTCTACGTGACCCTTGTGACCTAGGAGTTCCATCAGATGCGCCCATAACGATTTTCGAGCTATGGTGTGTTCCTCCCAAACTGTGCACCTATATTGCACTGAGATTAACACTAATTCCAAATGGACCAAAGCGAGCCGCCAGTTCACCCACGTCACCTAGGAGTTCTATCGGGTGTGCCCAAAACGATTTCTAATCCTATTGCACATTCGGTGCAAACCGTGCACCAATCTTGCATCGAGATTAACAATATCTCCGAAAGGACCGAACCGAGCTTCCATTTGACCCATGCCACCTAGGAGGTCCATCGTGTGTGGCCAAAAAGATTTCCATGCCCATGGAATATTCAATGCATATTGTGCACCTACCTTGCGCCGAGAGTGACACTGTCTGCAAATGAATAGAAAAGCACTTCCACTTGACCCACGTCATCTAGGAGTTCTATAGGTGCCCCCAAACGATTTCTAAGCCTATTGTGCATTCGGCGTAAACTATGCACATATCTTGCGTCGATGTTTACACTATCTCTGAAAGGACCAAAATGAGCTTCCATTTGTCCCATGCCACCTAGGAGGTCCATCGGGTGTGGCAAAAAAGATGTCCTTGCCCGTGGAATATTCAGTGCATATTGTGCACCTACCTTGTGTCGAGAGTAACACTGTCTGCAAATGAACAAAAAAAAGCTTCCAATTGACCCACGTCACCTAGGAGTTCCATTAGGTGCGCCCAAAATGATTTCCAAGCGTATTGCGCTTTCAGCATAAATCGTGCACCTATCTTGCGTCGAGGTTTACACTATCTCCGAACAGACCAAAATGAGCTTCCATTTTACCCACATCTCTTAGGAGTTCCCTCAACTGCAGCCAAAAAGATTTCCGTGCCTGTGGTACATTCCACACAAACGATGCACCTATCCTACGCCAAGATTAACACCATCTCCAAACAGACCGAAGCGAGCATCCACTTCACCCACGGTACCTAGGAGTTCCATCGGGGGTGCCCAAAACAATTTCTGAGCCTACTGCACATTCGGCCCAAACCGTGCACAAATCTTGCGCTGAGATTAACACCATATCCAAACGGATCGAAACGAGCTTCCATTTGACCCACGCCACCTTGGAGGTCCATCGAATGTACCATTGGTGGCATGGGTGAAACAAACCAAAATGAGCTTCTATGTGACCCATGTCACATAGGAGTTCCATCAGGTGCGCCCATAATGATTTCTGAGCTACGGTACGTTCCTCCCAAACTATGCAACTATATTGCACTGAGATTAACACTAATTCCAAATGGACCAAAGCAAGCTTTTACTTTACCCACGTCACCTACGAGTTTCATCAGATTCGCCCAAAATGATTCTGAAGCCTATTGGACGTTTGGTGGAAACCGTGCACCAATCTTGCGTCGAGACTAACACTGTCTCCGAATAGACTGAAACGAGCCTCCATTTGACCCACGCCACCGAGGAATTCCATCGGGGGCGCCCAAAACAATTTCCTAGTGTATTTCACGTTCGGCCTACACCGTGCACCTATCTTGCGTCGAGGTTTATGCTATCTCCGAACATACCAAAATAAGCTTCCATTTGACCCACATCACCTAGGTGGTCCCTCGGGTCTGGCCAAAAAG
Organism: Saccharum officinarum; assembly: GCA_020631735.1. Lineage (NCBI taxonomy): Eukaryota > Viridiplantae > Streptophyta > Magnoliopsida > Poales > Poaceae > Saccharum > Saccharum officinarum. Next base: position 28,568,491 of record CM036206.1, on the reverse strand, counting down.
ATTTTTGTGCCCGGGTACATTCAGCGCAAACCGCGCACCTATCTTGAGCCGAGATTAACACCGTCACCAAATGGACCGAAGCGAGCTTCCACTTCACGCATGTTACCTAGGACTTCCATCAAGTGTGCCCAAAATGATTTCTGAGCCTTTTGCACGTTCAACCAAAACCGTGCACAAATCTAGCGCTGAGATTAACACCATATCCAAACGGATCAAAACGAACTTCCATTTGACCCGTGCCACCTAGGAGGTCCATCGGGTGTGTCCAAAAATATATCCATGTGCGTGGTACAATCGGCACAAACCATGCACCTACATTACGCCGTCATTAACACTGTATCCAAACAGACTGAAGCATGCTTCCAGTTGACCCACATCACCTAGATGCTTCATCGGGTGCACCCAAAACAATTTTTGAGCCTATGGTATGATCACCCAAACATTGCACCTATCATGCGCCAAGATTAGCCCTGTCCCCAAATGAACCGAAATGAGCTTCTACGTGACCCACATCACCTAGAAGTTTCATAAGGTGCACCAAAAACAATTTCTGAGCCTATGGTATGTTCATCATAAACCGTACACTTATCTTGTGCCGAGATTAACACTGTCTCCAAACAAACTTAAACGTGGTTCTATGTGACCCACGTCACCTAGGAGTTCCATCAGATGCACCCATAATGATTTCTGAGCTACGGTACGTTCCTCCCAAACTGTGCACCTATATTGCACTTAGATTAACACTAACTCCAAACGGACCAAAGCAAGCTTCCACTTCACCACGTCACCTAAGAGTACCATCAGCTATGCCCAAATTGATTTCTAAGCCTATCGCATGTTTAGCGCAAGCCGTACACCAATCTCGTGTTGAGATTAACACTATCTCTAAACGGACCGAAACGAGCTTCCATTTGACCTACGACGCCTCGAAGGTCCATTGGTTGTCACCAAAAAGATTTCCTTACCCGTGGAATATTCAGCGCGTATTGTGCACCTACCTTGCGCTGAGAGTAACACTGTCTGCAAACAAACAGAAAAGAGCTTTCAGTTGACCCACATCACCAATGAGTTCCATCGGGTGCGCCCAAAACGATTTCCTAGCGTATTGCGCGTTCGGCGTAAACTGTGCACCTATCTTGCGTCGAGGTTTACATTATCCTCGAACATACCAAAACGAGCTTCCATTTGACCGAATCACCTAGGAGGTCCCTCGGGTGTGGCCAAAAGGATTTTTGTGCCTGTGGTACATTCGGCATAAACCGGCACCTATCTTGCGCTGAGATAAATACCGTCTCCAAACGGACCGAAGCGAGCTTCCACTTCACCGGCGTTACCTAGGAGTTCCATCGGGTGCGCCCAAAACGATTTTTAAGCCTTTTGCACATTCGGCCCAAACCATGCACAAATCTTGCGCCAAGATTAACACCATATCTAAACGGATCGAAACAAGCTTCCATTTGACCCGCGCCACCTAGGAAGTCCATCGGGTGTGGCTAAAAAGATATCAATGCATGTGGTACATTCGGCGAAAACCGTGCACCTATGTTGCGTTGTGATTAACACTGTATCCAAACATACAGAAGCATGCTTCCAGTTGACCCACGTCACCTAGAAGTTTCATCGGGTGTGTCGAAAACAATTTCTAAGCCTATGGTATGTTCACCCAAACCATGCACCTATCTTGCGCTGAGATTAACACTGTCTCCAAACAAACCAAAACGTGCTTCTACGTGACCCACATCACCTAGGAGTTCCATCAGGTGCGCCCATAACGATTTCCAAATGGACTGAAGCAAGCATCCACTTCACCCACGTCACCTAGGAATTCCATCGGGTGCACCCAAAACGATTTTTGAGCCTTTTGCACGTTCATCCCAAACCGTGCACAAATCATGCACCGAGATTAACACCATATCCGAACAGACCAAAACGAGCTTCCATTTGACACGTGCCACATAGGAGGTCCATTGGGTGTGGCGAACAAGATTCATGCACATGGTACAATTGGCGCAAACCGTGCACCTATGTTGCACCGTAATTAACGCTGTATCCAAACGGACAGAAGCATGCTTCCAGTTGACCCACGTCATCTAAAAGTTTCATCGGGTGCACCCAAAAACAGTTTCTAGGCCTATGGTATGTTCACCCAAACCTTGCACCTATCTTGCGCCATGATTAACACTATCTCAAACGAATGGAAACGAGCTTCTACGTGACCCATGTCACCTAGAAGTTTCATCGGGTGCACCCAAAACAATTTCTGAGCCTATGATATGTTCATCGCAAACCGTACAACAATCTCACGCTGAGATTAACCTTGTCTCCAAACGAACCGAAATGTGCTTCTATGTGACCCACAACACCTAGGAGTTCCATCAGATGCGCCCATAATGATTTCCGAGCTACGGTATGTTCCTCCCAACTGAGATTAACACTAATTCCAAATGGACTGAAGCGAGCTTCCACTTCACCCACATCACCTAGGAGTTCCATCCGGTGCGCCCAAAATGATTTATAAGCCTATTGCTCATTTGGCGCAAACCATGCACTAATGTTGCGTCTAGAGTAACACTATCTCTGAACAGACCGAACCGAGCTGCCATTTTACCCACTGCATCTAGGAGGTCTATCAGGTGTGGCCAAAGAGATTTCCATGCCCATGGAATATGCAGCGCATATTGTGCACCTACCTTGCGATGAGGGTAACAATGTCTGCAAACAAACAGAAAAGTGCATCCAGTTGACCCACGTCACATAGGAGTTCCACCGGGTGCATCGAAAATGATTTCCTAGCGTATTACGCGTTCAGCGTAAACCGTGCACCTATCTTGCGTCGAGGCTTACACTATCCCCGAAGTGACCAAAATGAGTTTCCATTTGACCCACATCACCTAGGAGGTCCCTCGGGTGCGCCCAAAAGGATTTCCATGCCTGTGGTACATTCGGCGCAAACCATGCACCTATCTTGCGCCGAGATTAACACTATCTCCAAACAGACCGAAGCAAGCATCCACTTCACCCACGTTACCTAGGAGTTCCATCAGGTGCGCCCAAAATGAATTCTGAGCCTTTTGTATGTTTGGCCCAAACCGTGCACAAATCTTACGCTGAGATTAACACCATATCCGAACGGATTGAAACGAGCTTCCATTTGACCCACGCCACCTAGGAGGTGCATCGGGTGTGGCCAAAAAGATATCCATGCACGTGGTACATTCGGCGCAAACCATGCCCCTATGTTGCGCCGTGTTTAACACTGTATCCAAATGGACAGAAGCATGCTTTCAGTTGACACACGTCACCCAGAAGTTTCATCGGGTGCGCCCAAAATAATTTCTGAGCCTATGGTATGTTCACCCAAACTGTGCACCTATCTTGCATCGAGATTAACACTATCTCCAAAGAAACCAAAACGTGCTTCTACGTAACCCACATCACCTAAGAGTTCCATCAGGTGCGCCATAACAATTTTTGAGCTACGGTACATTCCTCCCAAACTATGCACCTATATTGCACTGAGATTAACACTAATTCCAAACGGACCGAAGCGAGCTTCCACTTCACCCACGTCACCTAGGAGTTCCATCAAGTGTGCCCAAAACGATTTCTGAGCCTTTTTGCACGTTTGGTGCAAATTGTGCACCAATCTTGCGTCGAGATTAACACGATCTCCGAACGGACCGAAACGAGCTTCCATTTGACCCACGCCACCTAGGAGGCCAATCAGGTGTGGCCAAAAAGATTTCCATGCACATGGTACAATCGGTACAAACCATACACCTATGTTGCACCGTGATTAACATTGTATCCAAACAGACAGAAGCATGCTTCCAGTTGAGCCATGTCACCTAGAAGTTTAATTTGGGTGCGCCCAAAACAATTTCTGAGCCTATGGTATGTTCACCCAAACCGTGCACCTATTTTACGCTGAGATTAACAGTCTCCAAATGAACCGATATGAGCTTCAACGTGACCCACATCACCTAGAAGTTTCATTAGGTGCACCCAAAACAATTTCTGAGCCTATGGTGTGTTCAATGCAAACCCTACACCTATCTTGCGATGAGATTAACATTGTCTCCAAACGAACTGAAACATGCTTCAACGTGACCCATGTCACCTAGGAGTTCCATCAGATGCGCCCATAATGATTTTTGAGCTACGGTATGTTCCTCCCAAACTATGCACCTATATTGCACTGAGATTAACACTAATTCCAAATGGACCAAAGCGAGCTTCCACTTCACCCACATCACCTAGGAGTTCCATTAGGTGTGCCCAAAAAGATTTCTAAGGCTATTGCATGTTCGGTGCAAACCTTGCACCAATCTTGTGTCGAGATTAACACTATCTCCAAACGAACCAAAACAATCTTCCATTTGACCCACGGAACCTAGGAGGTCCATCGGGTGTGGCCAAAAAGATTTCCATGCCTGTGGAATATTTAGCGCATATTGTGCACCAACCTTGCGCCAAGAGTAACACTGTCTGCAAACAAACAGAAAAGAGTATCCAGTTGACCAACGTCACCTATGAGTTCCATCGGGTGCGCCTAAAATGATTTCCTATCATATTGCGCGTTCGGCGTAAACCGTGCACCTATCTTGTGCCTGGGTTTACACTATCCCCGAATAGACTAAAACGAGCTTCCATTTGACCTACATCACCTAGGAGGTCCCTCGGGTGTGGCCAAAAGGATTTCCGTGCCCGTGGTACACTCGGTGCAAATCGTGCACCTCTCTTGCACCAAGATTAAAACTGTCTCCAAACAGACTGAAGCAAGCTTCCACTTCACCCACATTACCTAGGAGATTAATCGGTGCGCCCAAAATGATTTCTAAGCCTTTTGTACGTTCAGCCCAAACCGTGCACAAATCTTGCACTGAGATTAACACCATATCCAAACAGATCGAAATGAGCTTCCATTTGACCCGCGCCACCTAGGAGATCCATCGGGTGTGGCCAAAAAGATATCCAAGCGCGTGGTACATTCAGCGCAAACCATGCACCTATGTTGCGCTGTGATTAACAATGTATCCAAATGTACCGAAGCATCCTTCCAGTTGACCCACGTCACCTAGAAGTTTCATTAGGTGCGCCCAAAAAAATTTCTAAGCCTATGACATGTTCACCCAAACCATGAACCTATCTCGCGCCAAGATTAACACTGTCTCCAAACGAACCAAAACGTGCTTCTTCGTGACTCACATCACCTAGTAGTTTGATCAGGTGCACCAAAATAATTTCTAAGCCTATGGTATGTTCATTCCAAACCCTACACCTAGCTTGCAATCAGATTAACATTGTCTCCAAACGAACCGAAGCGTGCTTCTACGTGACCCACGTCACCTAGGAGTTCCATCAGATGCGCCCATAACGATTTTCGAGCTACGGTACGTTCCTCCCAAACTGTGCACCTATATTGCACTAAGATTAACACTAATTCTAAACGGACTGAAGCGAGCTTCCACTTCACCCATGTCACCAAGGAGTTCCATTAGGTGCGCCCAAAATAATTTCTAAGCCTATTGCACATTCGGTGCAAACCGTGCACCAATCTTGCGTTGAGATTAACACTATCACTGAACGGACCGAAACTAGTTTCCATTTGACCCATGGCACCATGGAGGTCCATCGGGTGTGGCCAAAAAGATTTCCATGCCTTTGGAATATTCAGCGCCTATTGTGCACCAACCTTGTGCCGAGAGTAAGACTGTCTACCAACAAACAGAAAAGAGCATCCAGTTGACCAATGTCACCTAGGAGTTCCATAAGGTGCACCCAAAACGATTTCCTAATTGTGCGCTCAGCATAAACTGTGCACCTATCTTATGTCGGGGTTTACACTATCCCCGAACAAACCAAAACGAGCTTCCATTTGACCTACATCACCTAGGTGGTCCATAGGGTGTAGCGAAAAGGATTTCCGTGTCCATGGTACATTCGGCGCAAATCATGCACCTTTCTTGTACCGAGATTAACACCATATCCAAACGGACCGAAGCGAGCTTTCACTTCACCCACGTTACCTAGGAGTTCCATTAGTGCGCCCAAAATGATTTATGAGCCTTTTACAATTCGGCCCAAACCATGCACAAATCTTGCGCTGAGATTAACACCATATCTGAACGGATCGAAACGAGCTTCCATTTAACCCGCGCCACCTAGGAGGTCCATCGGGTGTGGCCAAAAAGATATCCATGTGCATAGTACATTCGGTGCAAACCATGCACCTATGTTGTGCCATGATTAATACTATATCCAAACGGACAGAAGCAAGCTTCCAGTTGACCCACATCACCTAGAAGTTTCATCGGGTGCGCCCAAAACAATATCTGAGCCTATGGCATGTTCACCCAAACCATGCACCTATCTTGCGCCAAGATTAACACTGTCTCCAAACGAACCGAAACGTGCTTCTACGTGACCCACATCACCTAGGAGTTCCATCAGGTGTGCCCATAACGATTTTCGAGCTACGATACGTTCCTCTCAAACTATGCACTAATATTGCATTGAGATTAACACTAATTCAAAAAGGACCAAAGTGAGCTTCCACATCACCCATGTCACCTAGGAGTTGCATTAGGTGTGAGCAAAACGACTTCTGAGCCTTTTGCACATTTGGCGCAAATCGTGCACCAATCTTGCGTCGAGATTAACACGATCTCCGAACGGACCAAAATGAGGTTCCATTTGACCCACACCACCTAGAAGGTCCATCGGGTGTAGCCAAAGAGATTTCCATGTGCGTGGTACAATCGGCACAAACCGTGCACCGATGTTGCGCCGTGATTAACACTGTATCCAAACGGACAGAAGCATGCTTCCTGTTGACCCACGTCACCTAGAAGTTTCATCGGGTGCGCCCAAAATAATTTTTGAGCCTATGGTATGTTCACCCAAACCGTGCACCTATCTTACGCCGAGATTGACACTGTCTTCAAACAAACCGAAATGAGCTTCTACGTGACCCACGTCACCTAGAAGTTTCATCGGGTGCGCCCAAAACAATTTCTGAGCCTATGGTTTGTTCACCCAAACCGTGCACCTATCTTGCACCGAGATTAGCACTGTGTCCAAATGAACCAAAACGTGCTTCTACGTGACCCACGTCACCTAGGAGTTCCATCAGGTGCGCCCATAATGATTTTGGACCTACAGTACGTTCCTCCCATACTGTGCACCGATATTGCACTAAGATTAACACTAATTCTAAACGGACTGAAGCGAGCTACCACTTCACCCATGTCACCTAGGATTTCCATCAGGTGCGCCCATAATGATTTCCATGCTATAGTACGTTCCTCCCAAACTGTGCACCTATATTGCACTGAGATTAACACTAATTTCGAACGGGCCGCAGTGAGCTTTCACTTCACCCTCGTCACCTAGGAGTTCCATTAGGTGCACCAAAATGATTTCTGAGCCTATGGCAGGTTCACCCTAAGTGTGCACCTATCTTGCGCTAAGATTAACACTATCTCCAAACGAACCGAAACGAGCTTCTACGTGACCCACGTCACCAAGTTCCATCAAGTGCGCCCATAACGATTTCTGAGCTGCCGTACATTCCTTCTAAACTGTGCACCTATATTACACTGAGATTAACACTAATTCAAACGGACCAAAGCGAGCTTCCACTTCACCGTTGTCACCTTGGAGTTCTATCGGGTGCGGTGCGCCCAACACAATTTCTAAGCCTATTGCACGTTCATGCAAACCATGCACCAATCTTGCGTCGAGATTAACATTATCTCTGCATGGACTAAAATGAGCTTCGACGTGACCCACGTTTTCTAGAAGTTCCATCAGGTGTGCCCATAACAATTTCTGAGCTACGATATGTTCCACCCAAACTGTGCACCTATATTGCACTGAGATTAACACTAATTCTAAACGGACTGACATGAGTTTCCACTCACCCATGTCACCTTGGAGTTCTATCGCACCGCCCAGAACAATTTCTAAGCCAATTGCACGTTCGGTGCAAACCATGCACCAATCTTGCGCCGAGATTAACATTATCTAATAGCACAAAAGAGGATGAGGCCCTAGGAGCAATCTAAGGTCACGACATCCTGAATGGGGAAGGACAAAGTGGGGTATTCACCGTTGACACTAGTGTACCTTTCTACCTGTGGTAGAAGAATCCAACAAGAATCTAGGGCAGCTCCTTACTGTACTTAGATCTCGAGATGAGGTGGTTCTAGGAGCGACAGACACACTTGTAGCTGCACAAGGAGCGAGCGGTGAGGCGGCTGAGGATGAGGACCGAGACATGATCTGTGAGGATGGCAACCTCGTCCCTCTTGTTAGGGGCCTCCTCCTTCATCTTGATGAGGATCTGGTGGAGCAAGGATGGCATTGGAAGCGACAGCGCTATTGCCTGAATCAGAGAAGGAGCGACTGCGGGGGATGTGTTCGTGAACTTGTTAATAATCAGATGGAAGCTTCATTTGTACTCAAATGAGTGAAGAAGGGAATAAAAATCCAAGAACAATGCATAAGGGAAGTGCGAAAGCATTACCATTGCCTTTGGATCTTGCGGCATTGAGCTCGAGCGACGACGGCAGTGATGAGTACAAGCCTGGTCACCGGTGGATCTATACTGTCTACGTGCCGGTGAGGTGTACCGGCGTGAAGCACTAGCTTGTTGTGGTGACTGGCAGCTTGCACATCGCTGAGTAGGGGTGGTCGTGCAGTTCGGCACTAGGGAGCAGGGGCGATGATGAACAGCAACACTAAGTAGGAGAAAGACATAGTGGGGAGCATCCTTTGTAAGCAACTGTATTAGACGCAGGATTGCAAATTTCTGCAAAACTTTGTAAATACGCGCGGGAGTGACGCGTAGGACTCTCGCGCGGGCTTGGAAATTGATGAAAGCGGCGGTGAAGGCTACCGGCAGTGGTGATTGGGAGATGTTAGCACCTACTAACGACAGACATGTCATACGATTTGAAAACTCTACGGTGCACAAATGGAATGTTTCAGTCACAGCAAACAGAGATGAACTCAAAGTAATAACAACTAAATATTATAAACATTTTTTATTCAGAATGTAGAGGCATGTTACAATCAAACTACACGTGGGGAGCGTTTTCATACACGGTTACAATCAGTGCATATTGTGCAACTACCTTGCACCGAGAGTAACATTGTCTGCAAACGAAAACAAAAGAGCCTCCACTTGACCCACGTCACCTAGGAGTTCCATCGGGTGCGCCCAAAACGATTTCTAAGGCAATTGCACGTTCGGCCCAAACCGTGTAAATTCTTGCACCGAGATTAACACTATCTCCAAACAAACCGAAACGAGCTTCTTCGTGACCCACGTCACCTAGGAGTTCCATCAGGTGTGCCCATAACGATCTCCGAGATACAGTACATTCCTCACAAACTTTGCACCCATATTGCACAGAGATCAACACTAATTCCAAATGGACTGAAGCGAGCTTACCCTTCACCCACGTCACCTAGGCATTCCATCGGGTGCGCCCAAAATTATTTCTAAGGCTATTGCACGTTCAGCGCAAACCGTGCACCAATCTTGCATTAAGATTACACTATCTCTGAACGGACCAAAACGAGCTTCCATTTGACCCACGCCACCTAGGAGGTCCATTGGGTGTGGCCAAAAAGATTTCCATGCCCATGGTATATTCAGCGCATATTGTGCATCTATCTTGTGCCGAGAGTAACACTGTCTGCAAACGAATAGAAAAGAGCTTTCACTTGACCCACGTCGATTAGGAGTTCCATCGGGTGCGCCCAAAACAATTTCCTAGCGTATTGCGTGTTCGCCATGGACCTATCTTGTGTCGAGGTTTATACTATCTCCAAACGGACCAAAACAAGCTTCCATTTGACCCACATCACCTAGGATGTCCCTTGGGTGCGGCCAAAAAGATTTCCATGCCCGTGGTACATTCGGCGCAAACTGTGCACCTATCTTGCGCCAAGATTAACACCATCTCTAAACAGACTGAAGTGAGCATCCACTTCACCTACGTTACCTAGGAGTTCCATCGGGTGCACCCTGAGCCTACTGCACATTTAGCCCAAACCGTGCACAAATCTTGCGTCGAGATTAACACCATATCCGAGCGGATCGAAATGAGCTTCCATTTGACCTACGCCACCAAGGAGGTCCATCGGATGTGTCCAAAAAGATTTACATGCCCATGGTACATTCGGCGCAAACTATGCACCTATCTTGCACCATGATTAACACTGTCTCCGAACAGATCGAAGCATGCTTTCAGTTGACCCATGTCACCTAGCAGTTTCATCGGGTGCACCCAAAACAATTTCTAAGCCTATGGTATATTCATCCCAAACCTTGCACCTATCTTGCGCTGAGATTAACACTATCTCTAAACGAACTGAAACAAGCCTCTACATGACCACGTCACCTAGGTGTTCCATCAGGTGTGCCCATAACAATTTTCGAGCTACGGTACATTCCTCGCAAATTGTGCACCAATATTGCACTAAGATTAACACTAATTCCAACGGACCGAAGCAAGCTTCTACTTCACCCATGTCAACTTGGAGTTCTATCGGGTGTGCCCAAAATGATTTCTAAGCCTATTGCACGTTCGGCGCAAACCGTATACCAATCTTGCATCGAGATTAACATTATCTCCGAACGGACCAAAATGAGCTTCCCTTTGACCCATGCCACCTAGGAGGTCCACCGGGTGTGGCCAAAAAGATTTCCATGCCCGTGGAATATTCAGTGCGTATTGTGCACCTACCTTGCGCCGAGAGTAACATTGTCTACAAACGAACAAAAAAGAGCTTCCACTTGACCCACGTCACCTAGGAGTTCCATCGGGTGCGCCCAAAATGATTTCCTAGCGCATTGCGTGTTTGGCGTAAACCTTGCACCTATCCTACGCCGAGATTAATACTATCTCAAAACGGATCGAAGCGAGCTTCCACTTTACCCAAGTTACCTAGGAGTTCCATCGGGTGCCCCCAAAACGATTTTTGAGACAATTGCACGTTTGGCCCAGACCATGCACAAATCTTGCGCCGAGGTTAACACCATATCCGAATGGATCAAAACGAGCTTTCATTTGACCCGCGCCATCGAGGAGATCCGTCGGGTGTGGCCAAAAAGATTTCCATGCCCGTGGAATATTTAGCGCATATTGTGCACCTACCTTGCACCAAGTGTAACACCGTCTCCAAACATACCAAAGCAAGCTTCCACTTCACCCACGTTACCTAGGAGTTTCATTGGGTGCGGCCAAAATGATTTCTAAGCCTATTCCACGTTTGGCCCAAACCGTGCACAATTCTTGCACCAAGATTAACACTGTCTCCAAACGAACCGAAATGAGCTTCTACGTGACCCACGTCACCTAGGAGTTCCATCAGGTGTGCCCATAATGATTTCTAAGCTAGGTACGTTCCTGCCAAACTGTGCACATATGTTGCACTGAGATTAACACTAATTCTAAATGGACTAAAGTGAGCTTACACTTCACCCACGTCACCTAGGCGTTCCATCTAGTGTGCCCAAAACAATTTCTATGCCTATTACACGTTTGGTGTAAACCATGCACCAATCTTGCATTGAGATTACTGCTATCTTTGAACAGACCGAAATGAGCTTCCATTTGACCCATACCACCTAGGAGGTCCATCGGGCGTGGCCAAAAAGATTTCCATGATGGTATATTCAGAGCATATTGTGCACCTGCCTTGCGCCGAGATTAACACTATCTCCGAACAGACCAAAATGAGCTTCCATTTGACCCATGCCACCTGGGAGGTCCATCGGGTGTGGCCAAAAAGATTTCTGTGCCTGTGGTATATTTAGCGCATATTGTGCACCAACCTTGCGTCAAGAGTAACACTGTCTGCAAACGAATAGAAAAGAGCTTCCACTTGACCCATGTCACCTAGGAGTTCCATCAGGTGTGCCCAAAATGATTTCCAAGCGTATTGCGCGTTTGGCGTAAACCGTGCACCTATCTTGCATTGAGGTTTACACTCTCTGAACAGACCAAAATGAGCTTCCATTTGACCCACATCACCTTGGAGGTCCCTCGGGTGCGGCCAAAAAGATTTCCGTGCTCATGGTACATTCGGCGCAAACCGTGCACCTATCTTGTGCCGAGATTAACACCATTTCCAAATGGACCAAAGCGAGTTTCCACTTCACCCACGTTACGTAGGAATTCCATCGAGTGCACCCAAAACGATTTCTGAGCCTATTGCATGTTCGCCCCGAACCATGCACAAATCTTGTGCCGAGATTAACACCATATCAGAACAGATCAAAACGAGCTTCCATTTGATCCACACCACCTAGGAGGTCCATCGGGTGTGGCCAAAAAGATTTCCATGCCCATGGTACATTCGGCGCAAACCATGCACCTATCTTGCGCCGTGATTAACACTGTCTCCAAATAGACCGAAGCATGCTTCTAGTTGACCCATGTCACCTAGAAGTTTCATCGGGTGCTCCCAAAACAATTTCTGAGCCTATGCTATGTTCATCCCAAATCATGCACCTATCTTGCATCGAGATTAACACTATCTCCAAAGGAACTGAAACAGGCTTCGACGTGACCCACGTCACCTAGGAGTTCCATCAGGTACGCCCATAACAATTTCTGAGCTACAGTACATTCCTCACAAACTGTGCACCTATATTGCACTGAGATAAACACTAATCCCAAATGAACTGAAGCGTGCTTTCACTTCACCCACATCACCTAGGAGTTCCATCAGGTGCGCCCAAAATGATTTCTCAGCCTATTGCACGTTTGGCGCAAACCATGCAGCAATCTTGCGTCGAGATTAACACTATCTCCGAACAGACCGAAATGAGCTTCCATTTGACCCACGCCACCTAGGAGGTCCAGCGGGTGTGGCCTTGCTTGAATTCGAGGATGAACTTTTTGATGAATATGGAAATACCTCGAATTATCATGTTATGAGGAGACCCCAAAAGCCTAGGAAATCATCTTATGAAGAACCTTTAGACACTTCTGAGGAAGCTTTCCTTAAAAGACTACGAAAGAGCTAGTGTCCATTATAAGCAATGAATGGTTAGAAGAGTCAGAGCTTTCCTCTGAGGTGATCCATCTAGATTCACCTTCTATATCCATTCATTGCCTAATTAATAATGCTCATTTCGATGCTCTTTATAATACAGTTGTGGGTGTTAATATCATGTCTACATCTTTTGCTCATGATTTATTGAAACACATGCCATTAACCCCAATAACAAAGTTATTGAAAGTCTTTTAGGACACATTCTCCCGAGTTTGGGGATCTTGTATGTCCTACCTTTCTCGGTAAAAGGAACTAAGGTTCATTTGAGCTTTATATCTATGATATCATAAAGTTTGACCTATTGATAGGACAACCAATTGAAAGACTTATTCAAGAAGGACAAATGGGGAAATTGAATATAAGGCTCAGGATAAACTTTGAGCTCTATATACCCATTACTCATTCTCTAAATGCTGTGAGTAAGCCAATTCCCGAGAAGACCCAATGGAAGAGGTTAAGGTTGCATCTCTTGACGACTTGATCGAACCCAACCTTGAAGATAATGCCTAGTTCTTCATCGAGGAGGAAGACAAAAATCCCATAGAGCCGAACGTCTAGATGAATTGCTAGAACCACCTAGGCCCACCATTGAGCTTAAACCCCTGCCTTCTGGTCTTAGATATGCTTTTCTCAATAATGATCAGGATTCTCCTGTGATCATAAGTGATAAACTCTCTCAGGAAGAATCTCTCCACTTGCTACCTGTTTTAGAAAAGCATCGCTCTGCCTTTGGCTATTCACTCCAAGACCTTAAGAGAATCAACCCTGCTCTTTGCACGCATCCCTACAGATCCTAACTCTATACCTTCTAGGGAGCCCCAACGAAGGCTTAATAATGCGATGAGAGAGGTAGTTAAGAAAGAAGTTTTGAAACTCTTGCATGCCGAGATTATCTATCCTGTGCCGCATACTAAGTGGGTTAGCCCTGTCCAAGTTGTGCCTAAAAGGGGAGACATGACTATTGTTAAAAATGAAAAGAATGAATTAATCCCCCAAAGAACCATCACAAGATGGTGGATGTGCATTGATTACCGAAAACTTAATAAGGCAACAAAGAAAGATCAGTTTCTGTTGCCCTTCATTGATGAAATGTTGAAGCGACTAGCAAATCACTCTTTCTTTTGTTTTCTTGATGGGTATTTAGGTTATCACCAAATTTCGATCCATCTAGATGATCAAAGCAAAGCCACCTTTACATGTCCATATGGAACTTATGCTTATCGTAGAATGTCTTTTGGATTATGTAATGCTCCAGATTCTTTTCAAAGATGCATGATGTCTATATTTTCTGATATGATTGAAGAAATCATGGAAGTTTTCATGGATGACTTTTCTGTTTATGGAAAAACTTTTTATGATTGTCTTTAAAATTTAGACAAGGTTTTGCAAAGATGTGAAAAAAAACACTAAGTCCTTAATTGGGGAAAATGCCATTTCATGGTTAGAGAAGGCATAGTGCTTGGACACTATTGATATTTCTTAACGACTATTGGAGGACTCCGCAAGCGCACAGAACTATCACGTAGCACTTCGCTCGGTGAGTACCAAGTGTTGAATTTATAATTTATCCCATAGGAAGGCAGAAGGCTAGAATCTATATAGGACTAGGATTTGCTAAAGGTAGGTTCTAAGTTGATCCAAGGTAGGTGGACGATAGTGAAGGATGAGTGTAAACTACCTAAAGTAACTACTATTAACAAGCTAACCAGAGATAGCTAGGTGGGAGAGCGAGCTATTTATCTTTCTAGTAACTAAGGGTAAACAAATAAATAGGAGAAATGCGATAATCCTTCGAGGCACAGCCTGCCTACCAATTAGGAGAGTTAAATAGACAAGGTCTGCCGAGCCCTACGATTTAATAACTAGACCTATCGTAGGGGAATATAGAGGATCGACAAGGCTGTCACCACTTGCCACCTACCCCAATCTATCCGAAGGCCTAGCCGTATCCATAGGTAATCTATAGCCTAAGCACCAGCTTAATCTACAGGCTTACTATATCGATCTGAGCTCCAATCAAATGAGATCAAAGCACCATAACCAAACGGTGGAATTAGTACTAATGAAAGACTACTAATGATAAGATAACCTTTGCTACTAATGTTAAACAACAAGCACCTAAGCTCACTAATGATGAACACTAATGACTAAGTACTTAAAGTAAAGCAAGCAATACTAGAATAAAGTACTAAAATAAATACTAAATAAAGTAATGTAGAAATAAAAGAATTACAAAGGAGCTATACCAGACCTAGAAGACTCTTTCGAGCACCGAGAGAAGCTCTGCTCTTGCTCTACTCCACTACTAGACTACTACTCTAAAGCTAAGCTAAGCTAGAAAGCTAAGAGAAGCTTGGAATGCTTGGAACATGATGGGGCTTGATGGGGCGTCTTTCCA
The DNA here is from genome assembly GCA_020631735.1 of Saccharum officinarum. NCBI lineage: Eukaryota > Viridiplantae > Streptophyta > Magnoliopsida > Poales > Poaceae > Saccharum > Saccharum officinarum. The sequence continues at coordinate 28,553,016 of CM036206.1, read as the reverse complement.
CTAAGCTCCACAACCCCTATTTATAGTGTAGGGTGGCATGGAGGGTATTTGTAGGTAGCAGGGATGTTGGTGGTCACCCTAGGGCGCCGAGTAGCCAAGCTTAGGCATCACCCGGCCCTCCGTTCCACAGCCTTAGCATCCCACGGCCTTGGTTTGCTCCCAATGGTAGTTACTAAGATAGCACGAGGTGAAACTCGGACGAGAAGTCAGTTGGTGAAGCTCCAAGTCTATGACAATGGGCCCATGGATCCATGAAATCTCCATCATGATCGTTGATCAAACCAACTTGGATCAATGCTTCCTATTGGTTGAGGAGGTGCTCCCACGGATCACTGACGTGGTAGGGTGCCTAGTTGGCACTAGGTGGGGCCAGGCGCCGCCAAGGTGGTGCCCAAGCAACGCCTGCCTATGGGCCCAAGTGGCCCTACCACTTCCACTTGCTCCTATGGTCCATGTTTGTCACCATTTTGGCCAAAATTTGCCATATTTCCTGCATACAAATAATTCTCCAAGTTCAAGTGGAACTAGGTGAAATTTAAACATAATTCTTCACATGTGATGATGATTTTCCATACTTTTGGGTGGAACGTTGATGGTCAAAACGGGTGTTAGTGACCATCAACAAGCTCCCCCAAGCTACCCCTTTGCTATCCTGATCAAAGATGCGGGTTTAGCATGGAATAGGTTGTCAGATCAGGAGTTGCGTACAATGTAACGTCTTGCAAAAACTCATATACAAACAAATACTATCTCTTGAATTGAACATGTTAGCACTTAGAAATTTCACCATCAATCTTAGCAATGTGGGGCTGATAGCTTTCACCTTGATATAAGCAAGTGCAAGAGAGTGTAGCTAGATAGATACTTTTTACCTACTTTGGTTTAGTTCAAACTTCCTAGAGGTTTTCAAATGATTTTGAAAGAAAACTTGCCCAAGTTCCTCAAATGGTACACTCAAGTCACTCAATGGTGTTTGAAATCCTCACTAAGGCCATGAATGTTAGCCTTAATTTCTATCCTAAAGCTTATGTGGAGCTCAAGGTAGGGGTAAAAGCATAGCTTACTTGAATTGAATATATTGCTAAGTCAAACACTTGGATCACAAGGAGCAACAAATCATACAAATTGATCAAGATGTGCATGTGTGTGGTATATTTGGTGGAAGTGGTACTCCTTTGAGAAGTTTCCATTCTCTAGCTTCTTTTGAGAGGGCATGACTACTTTCTTTTTCTCACTCTCTCTCTTTTTTAACACTAGAGCTTTTTGCTCTTTTATTCTCTCTTACTTTTTTTCTTCTGTAGCCCATGCCTCTCTTTTGATGTAAGATAGCTAGAGAGGTAACTTTGATTCTCATAGAGCAATAACAAATGGAATGCATATGTGGTTGTGTATCCCCAGTGTAGGAATAGCATAAATGTGTGGGTGTACGTGATCTTGATCAAAAGGCATGAAAATTTTCTCTACTCAGATCAACAAGGCTTGAAAAAGCTCAAAGCAAACAAGTAGCTTTTATGGTGGCTTTATCATGTACGAATGTGCAAGTAGATATTTGGCTCTGGTAGGAATTTATCACCATTGAGGAACTTCTAGCAAGAGAGTTTTAGCATTTTGCAAAACAAGACTCCAGGTTGTTTTACTATTCCTTAGATAGGTTCAAAGATTACTCTAATCACAACTATAACACATCTCACAAAAGCCTATTCTTGGTTCTAGCATTTGCAACCCACGAAAGCATTCAACTTAAGATGAACTCTAAGTTTATCATGCTCAAAACTTAAGTATAAGGTTGTATGACAAGCTTTTGCAAAGTATCACAGAGCAACTATTCATCATCTCCAATTAATTTTATCATCATTTTATTAGAGCAGAGTCTTTCTCAGGATAATTTAAAGGCACTCCTCTCTACATTCTATAATCATGAATATTAACACATAAAGCAAACATGAATGTAAAGAGAGGGTTTAAGATTTTCATACCTAAGCAGGGAGAGATGTCTCCCCCAAGCTTGCCTTTTGCATAGGTTGGAATGTCTTCTGGCGGCTCTTTTGATTCTTTTCTTTATTGACTAACTAATACTACTAGAATACAATAAATGACTAACTAAACCTATAACTACTATATAACTTATTCAGCAGGGATGCTACTGAATTTTATTCATTAATATTAAATATTTTTTTATATGTGTTGCTTTAATGCATATCTATCCTATCAAGCATTAGCTACTACAAAATTTATTTATTAACATAGAGTAGCTAAATGCAACTAACCTATCATGCAATGTAAAGCAACTTCATTGGAAATTTAAATGCGATGCAACTAATGAAATGTAGTAAATGAATGCAAGAGATAGAAAACTTACCCTCGTGTCGGGCTCAAGGTCATTCGTCCTTGGGTGGAGGCGTTTCCTCTTATTCCACCTCAGAGGCCTTGTCAGGATCAGGATCAGGGGATGACGAGTTTGAGGACGGATCTTTCTTTTTACGCCATCTCTTTCTATTCTTCTTTTTCTTGACAAGCTTGTCTGGTTCTTCAATTGGCTTTGGTTTCTTCATCTTGATTCTCTTTAGATGCTTCTTCTTTTCCTATTTCTCATCAAAGAGGAGTTGTCCAGAGGCAAAAGCAAATATTTTTTTTCTTCTAGCAAAGTTGAATTGGATTTGCCTAGAAGCTATATATATGCAAGCATTTGCAGTGTTAAAGAAAGGATGACCAAGGATTAAAGGTGTATCCTCAGCGTTACCCATGTCTAAGATAATGAAATTAGTAGGTACATAGGCACTACTAACTTCAACTAATAAATTAGTGGCTACTCTCTCGAGATAACGGGTGGATTGACCAGCCAATTGTAGGTAAACTAAAGTTGGTGCTAAGGTAGTGTAAAACAATTTGTCATATGTTGCTTTTGACATTATGTTAACACTAGAGCCTAGATCACACATAGAATTATGGAAGGTATGAGTTCCAATGGAGCAGGTAATCATAGGGATACCGAGACCACCTTTCTTAATGGTAAATGGGGAATCTAATAAATAAGAACCCCAAGAACTTAAAGCATAGCCATACTTTGTGATGAGGACATGACACCTTCGGATACAAACATTAATGATAAGGTGAGCTCATTCCTACATTTGCACAGTGATTTTTGGTATAATTCACTTGGTTCCATATGTACATGTCATTATTTGAATGTAGGTACAAATATGTCTTAAAGTGTAAGTCCATCAAAGTTGAACTTTCGGTTTATCGGCAGCCCGACAGTGCTTCATTGCAAAGGTCATAAGTCATTCATCCGAAGTGCGATTGAGGTCAATGAGCACTTGATGAAAAGATTATTTGATAATCTTTCAAATAGATCTAGTCTCACCTCAATATCACATCAACAAGGTCTCCAAATCATTGTGACAAGTTGTCATTGTTTCTGCCGAGAGCTACGACGTCATCGCGGGCTTGTTATTTATACTTGGAACCTAGGCCCAAGTTGGAGCACGTCCCAAGAAGATGGAGAACACCTAAGAGATGCCCAAGGATGTCCTCCTCCTTAGCCACAACCTTAGAAGGCTAGCAAGGACATCCAAGCCAAGCCGGAGACCCAGTCTAATTTGAATTCGAGTCTGCTTCGGCCTTCTGGACCAGTCTGCAATAAAATGCATGCCCAGGACGCATCCTGACTCTGTTTTTGATGATCCACATATTGATGGAAAGATAATTTCATAAGCTAAACAATGGCTTTGGTTTAAGGGCCAAATTCCATTGGAGTCAATGGAAATCATCAAAAACAAGTTGACATCCAGAATCTATCAAGGCGCTGTGTCGTCGTCTTTTGGGCCGTTTGGGCCATGTAACGTGTCGAGACTCCTTAGGGACGTGAGTGGGGGTCCTTAGACACCCCTTAGGCTTTATAATTAGTAGCTGCCACCTACATTAGGGTTTGAGTTTTGTTTAGATTATTCTGTCCATTGACAGTCGTCGTTTCATCGGTTTGCGAGACCCCAACTTCGAGTGCTTAATCATTCATCTGCAATTATCACTTAATTGAGTTGTGTTTTATCTTGTTCTTGCTTGTGTTCTTTGATTCACAGCAGGGATTAGCCTTGATGGCGAGGTCAACCAGATTTTGACACGGTTGATAGCCAGAGGAGACGTGGTGCTAAGGTTGCAGGGTTCAGGTCTTTGTTATCTGAAGCCGGATCGATGTGTCACTTCTGACCAAATCGATAGTTATCCTGAACCTGACGGAAGATTGGGAATCATGTCCCCATCAAGTGGAATCACGTCCAACATTTCCACAGACTTTACAAGTCATGTGGGTATCCATGGCTTTGAGTGTCTCTTGGGCACTCACCTTCTCATAGTGTCCCACTCACTTCGCGAGTAGATCCATCTTGCTGCAAGCATGTCAATTTCTTTAATTGAATGCATACCTCGTTTATGGGGTTGGAGTCGATCATCGCTCCATCCTTGGTTGGAGACCACCTTCTTGATCAGTGTCTTTGCATCTGCAACACTTAGCGAAAAGAATACACCACCAGTAGCAGCATCTAAATGGCTCCTATCTAAAGGCACTAATCCATGGTAGAAGTTTTGGATCAAAAGGCAGTCTTCCATGCCATGGTGTGGGCATGTAGAGACGTACTCTTGCATTCGTTCCCAAGCCTCGGGAATCGATTTATCTACTAGTTGTTGAAAATTAGAGATTTTATTGCGCAGAGCATTAGTCTTCCCCATGGGGAAAAACTTAACTAGGAAAGCGTTGGAACACTTGTCCCAAGTATCTACAATGTTGCAGTTAGAGTAAAACCATTGCTTAGCCTTTCCTAACAAAGAGAAGGGGAAAAGGCGAAGATGTATAGCCTCTTGACTCACTCTCTTAATGGTGAATGTGCTACAAATCTCTAAGAAATGTTTGAGGTGGGCATTTGCATCCTCATGGGCTTTCCCACAAAATGGACTAGCTTGAACCATCATCATTAACACAGGCTTATCATCCCAATAATACTCTGGTGTATGGGTAAGAACAAGAAATCTGAATTTTGTCGCGAGCAGAAAATCAGCAGCGCAGTAAAACAGCTATAACTCTTATTCCGTAAATCCAATGGAGTTGTATCTTATACCGTTGGAAAGCTTACAAAATTCCCTACAACTTCCTTATAGAACACTTTTTCAGATTCTGAAGCTAATTTGGTCTAAAATAATGTACAACAGAAACTGTTCCAGGCTTCTGACAGCACATATACATTGTCTTGCGAAATTCATAATTCCCAATCCAAAACAGCTATGAGGGTGGTTCTTGTGGTTTGAGAAAGATATCAAAGTCTATTATTGTCCAAAATTTTTCCATCATTTTTGGTCGTCCAAGAAAAGAGATATAATCCGAGGAGGATAGGCTGCTCCGAAAAGATAGGATATTGAAAACAGGAGAAACCAAAACTCGGCTATCTATTCATTAATCCCTATGCCCTACGATTATATCTAAATGAAATTATGGGAAATCCCACGAGATCATTGCAATCATTACAAAGATCCAAATCAAGCATAAACATAATGACAACCAATGGAACACTGAAGGTTCACACTTCAAACATTGAGTCAATTGGCGATACTATCGTTCTCTTCATACCAATGGTAAGGATCCTAAAGCTCTTATTCTGATTACGCAAGAAGGTGGTAAGAGAAGATTCTAAAAGCATATCAAGGCAATGAGTATAGATGAGAGCAAGGCTTAAAATAAGCTTCAAGGAGGAGACAAATATCAAGGGTAGATATATAGTAGAGAAGAAAATGTCAAGGATTATAAAGCAAGGATTTTATAGCAAGTTCAAAACCTTAAGACGACCATTTTCTAACTAGGCTTGCGTCCTACAGTTAGCATTGCTCTGATACCACTTTGTCACACCCGGATCTAAGGACAAAACCAGATATACACTATATGTGAAATAAAGAGGTCAAATCTCATATATAGCTGCAGATAAGTGTAATATCAAGAAACAAAAGCTTATTAAACATAACGCAATAGTATAAGATATAACCTTAGAGAGCAACACAGTGGCAAGACAACTCCGAACACCAGGTGTAACCTTCACTTCAGGATCAAACTGACTAGCTGATCATAAGCCTAACAATTCTAGAATCTGGCAATCTGGTACCCTTCCTGAGATGTGGGAGAAATAGCAAGGGTGAGTCCATGTCGAACTCAACAAGCATAACATGTGGTTCATGAGGCTCAAGAGGCATGACACGGGTTTAACTGCATGTAGCTTTTAGTTGGCAAAGTTTTAGCATATGAGTAGCATCAAGTTGTCTTTAATCCCAGAATCAACATATGATCAGGTAATATGAAGAATGAATAGCAAAAACATAAGCATATTACAGTTCAATAGTGATCATCTATTCCGTAAGGGTCCAAGGCCGCTCGTGACCGTGAGCACGGCTGATATATCAGTTTTACACTCTGCAGAGGTTGTACACTTTCACTATGAGTCGTGATCCCCAAAAGTCCGAGGTCATGACTCCCCATTGGACAGTTAAGTCTCACTATGAAGTCTTTCCAAGGTTCGTCTAACAAGTTAGGGCTGCTAGGTTTCTGTGCCCTGCAAATGTAGAGCCTCCCTTCCGTATGGCACAATGACACGCAGCCTATACTCATAGGGACAGAAGCCGCACTACACCCGATCCGGAACACACCCCTCTTGCGCCATAAAGGTAACCTTTAACAAGCTAGAAAAGGTCCTCTTATATGACTAAAGCCAGAGCCATGTAGCCCTCATAGCTGTACTGTAAGTCCCGGATGTTCGCTTATAGATAAGTCCTTATGGAGAGGAATCTAGAGAAAACTCTAGCCCTCTTGTTCCTTGTTGCTAAAAATCATCTTTTAGTGTTATTGCATATATCATTAATCAAATTACAAGATCATTGTTTATGTGAGCACTAGCTAACTACCCAATGCTATAACCATAGGATTCAAGGAATAAGATCAACACTAAGGCATCCTTAACAAGGAGACACATGCATAATGAATTAAGTGAATTAAAGTGAATAGGTAACAATGATAATCTCATGCTATACTTACCTTGATCTAGCTGATCCTGTTGACCTGGTTCGTAATAGTACTCTTGATCCTAACGAACTGCTCACCGACTATTCTCGATTAACACACCAACAATAATCATCCAAGAGCAATCATACAAAGCAAACAAAGCTACAATTAGAACAGTACATCAACAGTAGCAAAATAAGATGAAAAGTTTGTAAAACGAATCTACATCTCACTAGGATCAAACAGACGCGAATTGCACGCAAATCGGAGCTAAAACGAAAAAGTTATGATTTAAACAAGCTTTTCTTTATTAAAGTAATAGATTAAATCTAATCTCAAAATTTAAAAGTGGAGAACCTACTAAACAGTAGCACTAACATGTAGGTTATGAAATTACGAACCTAATGCAACTTGAACAGGTCAAATCGGAGTTAAAACGGAGATTTTATAAGCGAAATAAGATTAAAATAAATCCTATAAATATTAAAAACGTATTTTCAATTAAACCGACTGAATTTACATTTTCAAACGAGTAAAGCGTAATCAGGTTTTACGCTCATGGACTGTGGGTTAGAATAGAAGAAAACTGGGGGTCTCTTTAAAAAAAGTGACATACGAAGGGGTATGCAGCGTTCTAAGCCGTTGGATTCAAAACGTGCGGCCTAGATTAGAAGATGGAAGGGGTAAAAGAGAACGCCGACCACTGAGCAACGACAGGATGTAGCCATGAGTTGGAGAATGGCAGGGATGGCGGCAGACTTACTTGTTGCCGAGGAGAGTATGGCCGGGCTAGGCAGCGCGGCGGCGACGACGACGGCGAGGGCGACGACGACGGCGACGGCGACGGCGATGGCGAGAGAAAGAGGAGAAAAATATAATTTACTACACGAGAGATTTCCCAAACTAGGGACTCCTCTTACGATAGTTTTGGTGTGCTTTGCCCAAGGGGTAGGTCCATACTTATTGGGAGAAAACTCCTCGCCTTCACATCAACTAGCAATATGGTACTAATTGATGTTGCACCCTCCGTCTTTACTAATAGGCCTAATTAATTATTAAAGCCCATTAGTAAACAAATATATGGGCCTTTGAGATTTTATTAAGATTATTGCACATGGGCTTTGAGCATTGGAAAAAATGAGAAATTTATTATTTTCAGAATTAATTATTTTCGTGGATAAAATAATTCTAGAAAAGTCCAGAATTATTATTTAAGCTGCGAAAAATACTCCGAAAGCTCCGAAAATTCGGAAAAATTTTCCAGAGACATTATGGAACATGAGGAACCCAAATAAAGTATTTGGAGCTCATGATAAGATATTTTAGAGCATCTAAAATTATATTATGCTCATAGAAAAGTGAGAACAAGTTCTAGGAAAAGCCGGAAAAATTTCCAAGAAGTTTGTAGAGATTGATTGATGGACGAGAAACAAGGAATTTGATTGTAGAAAAATGATATATGTATATCGGAGAAGGAAAATCGACCTAAACTTGAATTCATTTTGATCTTTGGTCAAAACCAAGCAATACAAAAACACAAATGCATCAGCATGTATGCACAACAATGTTGCTACATCCTAAGATGAATTTTAATTCAATGAAAATTTTGTTTTACTATATTTCATGAGCACAAAACATTCATAATTAAATCATTTTAGCTATATTTCCAAAGAAGCAAATTTTAGGGTGTTACATAGGCGCACCCAAGGAACTCCCAGGTATGTGGGCCTAGTGGAAGCACGCTTCAATCCATTTGGAGATAGTGTTAATCTCGGCAAAAAATAGCAGCACGGTTTGCGTCGAATGTACTAAGGGCATGGAAATCTTTTTGGCCACACTCAAGTGACCTCCTAGGTGGCATGGGTCAAGTGGCAGCTTTTTTTGGTCCATTCAGAGATAGTGTTAATCTTGACGCAAGATTGGTCAACGGTTTGCACCGAATGTGCAACGGGCCCAGAAATCATTTCGAGTGCACCCAATGTGACTCCTAGGTATGTGTGTCTCGTGGAAACTCATTTCAATTCATTTGGTGACAGTGTTAATGATAATCTCGATGCTGATAGGTGCACGGTATTGATCGAACATGCAATTGGCCTAGAAATTATTATGGGCGCACCCGATAGAACTCCTGGGTGACATGGGTCAAGTTTAGGGATAGTGTTGATCTCGGTGCAAGATAGGTGCACTATTTGGCTTGAACATTCCAAAGGCTCAGAAATCATTTGGCACACCTGATGGAACTCCTGGGTCACTTGGTTCAAATAGAAGCTCGTTTCGGTCTGTTTGGAGATAGTGCTAATCTTGAAGCAAGATCCATTTGGAGACAGTGCTAATGTCGGCCCAAGATAGGTGCACGGTTTGCGCCGAATATACCACGGGTATGAAAATCTTTTTGGCAACACCCAATGGACGTCCTAGGTGGCATGGGTCAAATGGAAGCTCGTTTTGGTCCATTTGGAGATAGTGTTAATCTCGACACAGGATTGGTGCGCGGTTTGCGCTGAACATGCAACTGACTCAGAAATTGTTTTGGGCGCACCCGATGGAACTCCTTGGTATGTGGGTCTAGTGGAGGCATGCTTTGATCCATTTTGATATAGTGTGAATCTCGGCCTAAAATTGATGCATAGTTTGCGCCGAGGGTACCAAGGGCATGGAAATCATTTTGGCCACACCCAAGTGACCTCCTAAGGTGGCATGGGTAAAATGGAAGCTTATTTCAGTCCATTTGGAGATAGTGTTAATCTTGACGCAAGATTGCTGCACGGTTTGCACTGAATGTGCAACATGCTTAGAAATCGTTTTGGGTGCACCCGATGGAACTCTAGGTATGTGGGTCTAGTGGAAGCACGCTTCGATCCATTTGGAGATATTGTTAATGTCAGGCCAAAATAGATGCACAGTTTGAGCCGAACGTACCAAGGGCATGAAAATCGTTTTGGCCAACCCGAGTGACGTCCTAGGTGGTGTGAGTCAAATAAAAGCTCGTTTTCAGTCTGTTTGGAGACAGTGTTAATCTCGGTCCAAGGTAGGTGCACTATTTGGCATGAACATACCATAGGCTCAAAAATCGTTTGGGCACACCGGATGGAACTCCTAGGCCACTTGGTTCAAATAGAAGCTCATTTCAGTCTATTTGGAGATAGTGCTAATTTTGATGCAAGATCCATTTGGAGACTGTTAAGGTCGGCCCAAGATAGGTGCACGGTTTGCGCCGAGTGTAACACGGGCATGGAAATATGTTTTAGCCACACTCGAAGGACCTCCTCGGTGGTGTGGGTCAAATGAAAGCTTGTTTTGGTCCATTCAGAGATAGTGTTAACCTTGATGCAAGATTGGTGCACGGTTTGCGCCAAACGTGCAATCGGCTCAGAAATCATTTTTGGCACACCTGATGGATGTTCTTGGTGACGTGGGTTAAGTGGAAGCCCGCTTTAATCCATTTGGAGACATTGTTAATCTCAGCCCAAGATAGGTGCACGGTTTACACCACGGACATGGAAATCTTTTTGGCCGCCCCTGGTGGGCCTATTAGGTGACATGGGTCAAATTGAAGCTCGTGTTGGTCTATTTGGATATAGTGTTATTCTTGACACAAGATTGTTGCACGGTTTATGCCGAATGTGCAACCGCTCAGAAATCGTTTTGGGCGCACGTGATGGAACTCCTAGGTGACGTGGGTCAAGTAAAAGCTTGTTTCGGTCTATTTAGAGACAGTGTAAATCTCGGTGCAAGATAGGTGCACTGTTTTAGATGAACGTACCAGGCTCGGAAGTCGTTTTGGGCACACTTGATGGAACTCCTAGGTCACTTGGGTCAAATAGAAGCATATTTTGATCTATTTGGAGATAGTGCTAATATGGACTCAAGATCCATTTGGAGACAATGTAATGTTGGCCCAAGGTAGGTGGACAGTTTGCGTCGAACGTACCACGAGCTTGGAAACCATTTTGGTCACACCCGATGGACCTCCTAGGTGGCGTGGGTCAAATAGAAGCTTGTTTCGATCCATTTGGAGATAGTGTTAATCTCGACACAAGATTGGTGCACAGTTTGCCCGAACGTGCAACAAGCTTAGAAATTGTTTTGGGCGCACTCGATGGAGCTCCTGGTATGTGGGTCTAGTGGAAGCACGGTTCGATCCATTTGGAGATAGTGTTCATCTCAGCCCAAAGTAGATGCACGGTTTGCACCAAATGTACCATGGCCATGGAAATCTTTTTGGTCACACCTGGGTGACCTCCTAGGTGGCGTGGGTCAAATGGAAGCTCATTTCGGTCCGTTTGGAGGTAGTGTTAATCTCGACGCAAGATTGGTGCATGGTTTGCACCGAACGAGCAACAAGCTTAGAAATTGTTTTTCTCACACACAATGGAGCTCCTAGGTATGTGGGTCTAGTGGAAGCTCGTTACAATTCGTTTGGAGACAGTGTTAATGATAATCTTGACGCTAATAGGTGCACGGTTTGTATCAAACATGCAATTGGCTTAGAAAATCATTATGGGTGCACCCGATGGAAGTCCTAGGTGATGTGGGTCAAGTAGAATCTTGTTTCGGTCCATTTGGAGACAGTGTTAATCTCGGTGCAAGATAGGTGCAATATTTGGCATGAACGTACCATAGGCTCGGAAATTGTTTGGCACACCCGATGGAACTCCTAGGTCACTTGGTTAAAATGGAAGCTCGTTTCGGTCTATTTGGAGATAGTGTAAATCTTGATGCATGATCCATTTGGAGATAGAGTTAATGTCGGCCCAAGATAGTTGCACGTTTGCAATGAATGTACCGTGGGCATGGAAATCTTTTTGGCAACACCTAATGGACCTCCTAGGTGGCATGGGTCAAATGGAAGCTCATTTCGATCCATTTGGAGATACTGTTAATCTCGACGCAAGATTGGTGCACGGTTTGTGCTGAATGTGCAACAGGCTCAGAAATTATTTTGGGTGCACCCAATGAAACTCCTAGGTATGTGGGTCTAGTGGAAGCACGCTTCGATCCTTTTGGATATAGTGTTAAATTGGCCCAAAATAGAGGCACGGTTTGCACCGAATGTACCAAGGGCATGGAAATCCTTTTGGCCAAACCTAGGTGACCTCCTAAGGTGGCGTGGGTCAATTGGAAGCTCGTTTTGGTCCATTTTCAATAGTGTTAACCTCAACACAAGATTGGTGCACGGTTTGCGCCAAACGTGCCATAGGCTTAGAAATCGTTTTGCTCTCACCCGATGGAGCTCCTATGTATGTGGGTCTAGTGGAAGCTTGTTTTAATTCATTTTGAGACATTGTTAATGATAATCTCAATGCTGATAGGTGTGCGGTTTGTATTGAACGTGCAGTTGGCTCGGAAATCGTTATGGGCACACCCGATGGAAGTCCTAGGTGATATGGGTCATGTAAAAGCTCATTTCGGTCTATTTGGACACAGTGTTAGTCTCGGTGCAAGATATGTGCATTGTTTGGTATGAACGTTCCATAGGCTCAAAAATCGTTTGGGAACACCTGATGGAACTCCAAGGTCACTTGGTTCAAATAGAAGCTCGTTTCGGTTTGTTTGGAGATAGTGTTAATCTTGACGCATGATCCACTTGAAGATATGTTAATGTCAGCCCAAGATAGTTCCACGATTTGCACCGAATGTACCACGGGCGTGGAAATCTTTTTAGCAAGACCAGATTGACTTCCTAGGTGGCGTGGGTCAAATGGAAGCTCATTTTGGTCTGTTTGGAGATAGTGTTAATCTCAACGCAAGATTGGTGCACCGTTTGTGTTGAACATGCAACAGGCTTAGAAATCATTTTGGGCGAACCCGATGGAACTCCTAGGTATGTGGGCCTAGTGGAAGTACGCTTCAGTCCATTTGGAGATAGTGTTAATCTCGACCCAAAATAGATGCACGGTTTGCGTCGAATGTACCAAGGATATGGAAATGTTTTTGGCCACACTTGGGTGACCCCCTAGGTGGTGTGGGTCAAATGGAATCTCGTTTCTATCTATTTGGAGGTAGTGTTAATCTCAACAAAAGATTGGTGCACGGTTTGCGCCGAACGTGCAATAGGCTTAGAAATCGTTTTGGGCGCACTCGATGGAACTCGTAGGTATGTGGGTTTTGTGGACGCACGCTTCGATCCATTTGGAGATAGAGTTAACCTTAGCCCAAAATAGATGCACTGTTTGCGCCGAATGTAGCAAGGGCATGAAAATCATTTTGGCCACACCCGGATGACCTCCTAGTTAGCGTGGGTCAAATGGAAGCTTGTTTCGGTCCGTTTGGAGACAGTGTTAATCTCGGTGCAAGATAGGTGCACTATTTAGCACGAACGTACCACATGCTCGAAAATCGTTTGGGCACACCCGATGGAACTCCTAGGTCACTTGGTTCAAATACAAGCTCATTTTTGGTCTGTTTGGAGATAGTGCTTATCTTGACGCAAGATCCATTTGGAGACAGTGTTAATGTTGACCCAAGATAGGTGCACGGTTTACGCCGAATGTACCACGGGCATGGAAATCTTTTTGGCCACACCCAATGGACCTCGTAGGTGGCGTGGGTCAAATGAAAGCTCATTTCTGTCCATTTAGAGATAGTGTTAATCTCGATACAAGATTGGTGCACGGTTTGCGTTGAACGTGCAATCGTCTTAGAAATCGTTTTGGGCGCACCCGATGGAAGTTCTACGTGATGTGGGTTAAGTGGAAGCACGCTTTGATCCATTTAGAGACATTGTTAATCTCAGCCCAAGATAGGTGCACGGTTTACGCCGAATGTACCACAACCATGGAAGTCTTTTTGGCGGCCCCCGATGGACTTTCTAGGTGACGTGTGTCAAATGGAAGCTCGTATTGGTTCATTCAGATATAGTCTTATTCTCGACATAAGAATGCTGCACGGTTTGTGCCGAACGTGCAACGGGCTCAGAAATCATTTTGGGTGCACCCGATGAAACTCCTAGGTATGTGGGTCTAGTGGAAGCACGCTTTGATCCATTTCGAGATAGTGTTAATCTCGGCCCAAAATAGATGCACTGTTTGTGCTGAATGTACCATGGGCATGGAAATCTTTTTGTCCATACCTGGGTGACCTCCTAGTTGGTCTAGGTCAAAGGAAGCTTGCTTTGATCCGTTTAGAGACAGTGTTAATCTCGGTGCAAGATAGGTGCTCTGTTTGGCATGAATGTACCACAGGCTCGGAAATCGTTTGGGCTCACCTAATGGAACTCCTAGGTCACATGGTTCGAATAGAAGCACGTTTTGGTCTGTTTGGAGATAGTGCTTATCTTGACGCAAGACTATTTGGAGACAGTGTTAATGTCGGCCCAAGATAGGTGCACAGTTTGTGCCGAATGTACAACAGGCTTGGAAATCTTTTTGGCCACACCCGATGGACCTCCTAGGTGGCGTGGGTCAAATGAAAGCTCATTTTGGTCTATTCAGAGATAGTGTTAATCTCGGCCCAAAGTAGATGCATGGTTTGCGCCGAATGTAGCACAGGCATGGAAATCTTTTTGGCCACACCCGAGTGACCTCCTAGCTAGCGTGGGTCAAATGGAAGCTCATTTCGGTCCGTTGGGAGATAGTGTTAAACTCGACGTAAGATTGGTGCACGGTTTGCGCCGAATGTGCAATAGGCTCACAAATCATTTTGGGCGCACCCGATGGAGCTCCTAGGTATGTGTGTATAGTTGAAGCTTGATTCAATTCATTTGGAGACAGTGTTAATGATAATCTTGATGCTGATAGGTGCATAGTTTGTGTCGAACGTGCAATTGGCTCGAAAATTGTTTTGGGCACATCCGATGAAACTCCTAGGTGATGTGGGTCAAGTAGAAGCTCATTTTGGTCCATTTAGAGACAGTGTTAATCTCGGTGCAAGATTGGTGCACTATTTGGCATGGACGTACCATAGGCTTAGAAATCGTTTGGGCACACCCGATGGAACTCCTAGGTCACTTGGTTCAAATAGAAGCTCATTTCAGTCTGTTTGGGGATAGTGCTAATCTTGACGCATGATCCATTTGGAGACAGTGTTAATGTCGGCGTAAAATAGGTGCACGGTTTGCACCGAATGTAGCATGGGCGTAGAAATCTTTTTGACAACACCCAATGGACCTCCTAGGTGGCGTGGGTCAAATGAAAGCTTATTTCGGTCCATTTAGAGATAGTGTTAATCTCGACGCAAGATTGGTGCACGATTTGCGTCGAACGTGCAACTGGCTTAGAAATCATTTTTGGCACACCCGATGGAACTCCTAGGTATGTGGGTCTAGTGAAAGCATGCTTCGATCCATTTGGAGATAGCCTTAATCTTAGCCCAAAATAGATGCATGGTTTGCACTTAATGTACCAAGGGCATGGAAATCTTTTTGGCCACACCTAGGTGACCTCCTAGATGGCGTGGGTCAAATGGAAGCTCCTCTTGGTCCGCTTGGACATAGTATTAATCTCGATGCAAGATAGGTGCACTATTTGGCATGAACATACCACAAGCTCAGAAATCATTTGGGCACACCTAATGGAACTCCTTGGTCACTTGGTTCAAATAGAACCTCGTTTCGGTCTGTTTGGCGATAGTGCTAATCTTGATTTGGAGACATTGTTAGTGTCGGCCCAAGATAGATGCACAGTTTGCGCCAAATGTACCAAGGGCATGGAAATCCTTTTGGCCACACCCGGGTGACCTCCTAGGTGGCGTGGGTCAAATGGAAGAAAGTTTCGGTCTATTTGGAGATTGTGTTAATCTCAACGCAAATTGGTGCACGGGTTGCACCGAATGTGCAATAGGCTCAGAAATCGTTTTGGGCACACCCAATGGAACTCCTAGGTGTGTGGGTCTAGTGGAAGCACGATTCGTTCTATTTGGAGTTAGTGTTAATCTTGGCCTAAAATAGATGAATGGTTTATGCCAAATGTACCACAGGCATGGAAATCTTTTTTGCCACACTGGGGTGACCTCCTAAGTGGCGTGGCTCAAACGGAAGCTTGTTTCGGTCCGATTGGAGATAGTGTTAATCATGACATAAGATTGGTTCACATTTTGCACCGAACGTGCAATAGGCTCAAAAATCGTTTTGGACACACCCGATGGAGCTCCTAGGTATGTGAGTCTAGTGGAAGCTCTTTTTAATTCATTTGGAGACAGTGTTAATGATAATATCGACGCTAATAGGTGCACGATTTGTATCGAACGTGGAATTGGCTCAAAAATCATTATGGGCACACTCAATGGAACTCCTAGGTGACATGGGTCAAGTAGAAGCTGGTTTCGGTTTGTTTGGAGATAGTGATAATCTGGACGCAAGATCCATTTGGAGGCAGTGTTAATGTCGGCCCAAGATAGGTGCACAGTTTCCGCCTAATGTACAACGGGCATGGAAATCTTTTTGGCCACACCTAATGGACCTGCTAGGTGGCGTGGGTCAAATGAAAGCTCAATTCGTACCATTCAGAGATAGTGTTAGTCTCGACGCAAGATTGGTGCACGCTTTGCGCTGAACGTGCAATTGGCTCAGAAATCGTTTTGGGCACACCCGATGGAAGTTCTAGGTGACATGGGTTAAGTGAAAGCACGCTTTGGTCCATTTGGAGATAGTGTTAATCTCAGCCCAAGATAGGTGCATGGTTTACACTGAATGTACCACGGGCATGGTAATCTTGTTGGCCGCCCCTGATGGACCTCCTAGGTGACGTGGGTCAAATGGAAGCTCTTGTCGATCTGTTTGGATATAGTCTTATTCTCAATGCAATATTGGTGCACGGTTTGTGCCGAATGTGCAACAGGCTCAGAAATCATTTTGGGCACACCTGATGGAACTCCTAGGTGGTGTGGGTCAAGTTCAAGCTCGATCCGGTCCATTTGGAGACAGTGTTAATCTCTATGCAAGATAGGTGAATGGTTTGGCATGAACATACCGTAGGCTTTGAAATCATTTTGGGCACACGCGATGGAACTCTTAGGTGACGTGGGTCAAGTGCAAGCTCGTTTCTGTTTATTTGGAGATAGTGTTAACCTCAGTGCAAAGTAGGTACACAATTTGCACTGAATATACCACAGGCACGGAAATCTTTTTGGCTGCAACCGATGGACCTCCTACGTGACATGGGTCAAATAGATACTCATTTTGGTCTATTTGGAGACAGTGTTGATCTCAACACAAGAGAGGTGCACAGTTTGCACTGAACGGCAATAGGCTTATAAATCATTTTAGGCACACCCGTTGGAACTCCTAGATGATGTGGGTCAAGTGGAAGCTCGTTTCAGTTTGTTTGGAGACAGTGTTATTCTCAGTGCAAGATAGGTGCACGATTTGTGCTGAATGTACCATGAGCATGGAAATCTTTTTGGGCACACCAGATAGAACTCCTCGGTGTCGTGGGTCAAGCAGAAGGTCATTTCGGTACATCTAGAGATAGTATTAACCTCAGCGCAAGATAGGAGTATAGTTTAGGATGAATGTCCATTGGCTTGGATATCATTTTGGGCGCACCTGATGGAATTCCTAGGAGACTTGGGTCAAACAGAAGCTCAATTTGGTCCGTTTAGAGATAGTGTTAATCTCGATGCAAGATTGGTGCATGGTTTTGCGCCGAATGTGCAACAGGCTTAGAAATCATTTTGGGTGCACCCAATGCAACTCGTAGGTATGTGGGTCTAGTGGAAGCACACTTTGATCCATTTAAAGATATTGTTAATTTTGGGCCAAAATAGGTACATGGTTTGCGCCAAATGTACCACGGTCATGGAATTCTTTTTGGCCACACCCGATGGACGTCCAAGCTGGTGTGGATCAAATGAAAGGTCGTTTCTATCCGTTTGGAGATAGTGTTAGTCTCGATACAAGATTTGTGCATAGTTTGCGCGGAACGTTCAACAGGCTCAGAAATCATTTTGGACGCAACCGATGGAACTCCTAGGTGATGTGGGTCAAGTGGAAGTATTAGTGTTTTGTTAACCGGACTAGTAAATTTATACAATTGCTGCACTGCTCTAGGAAGATGATGGTAGCATCCAATAGATATGAGGATTTATACTGGTTCAGGCCAGAGCCCTACGTCCAGTCTTAGAGAAGATCGAATGTGTGTTCCTCGCTTGAATGCTCTGAAGTTCTTACAATGGGGGTGCAAGAATAGTAAAAGAGGTGGTAGAACCTATCTAGAGGAGGGGCAGCCCGAATAGAAGCTCCGGGAGCCCTATGCTATGGTGAATGGATGGAATGGTAGAGGATGAAGAATGAGAAGATTGTCATCCCCCGTGATAAGTGCCCTGGCTGCCCTTATATAGAGTTTGGGGCCAGGGCTTGTTACAAAGAGGAGGTTCCCCTGACCAAAGGTTCGAGAGCCTGAGATAGGTCGTAGCTAACTTGGCTTGCAAGCTACGTCGTCTTTTGATGATCGCCTGAGCGTGGCTATTGTCATGATCTTGTGGCCACATTGTGGCAGGGTCTGACGTGGTGCTACTATGCTAGCCATGGCAGCACTGTAGCAATGGTGATGGTTCATTAGTTGTCCTATGCAACGCGACTTCCGTCATGGTCTTCGTCGTCGTCTCCAAGTTCCTCAGGGCGTCATACCCATAGTAGGTAGCCGCCCCTGGTCGTCATTTGTCTAGTCGCTTCACGGGGCTAAGGGCCATGCCCCCAATCATTGGGGTCGGGGCACTCCACCAGCCGGGAAGGTCTCTAGGTCGAGACCCTTGTCATGGATCTCATCCCGTAGTGGGTGAGAGTGTAAGCGCGTCTTGTCGATCCGTATTCAGACATTGGGTTTCGTACTCGTTGCCACCGTTGTGCGGTATTGTCTCGTTGGTGTGGTGTGGCATAGGGATGGCGTCTAACCAGACCGAGGTGACTGATGTCCTCTCGGTCCTTATGGGGTCAGTGCTGCGTACCTGCTCTTGTCAGAGCAAGCATATTGAGTGTGGGGGATATACCCCCAGGTACCACAAGATAGTATATGGGCCGCGCCATCTGAAGTGGCCCAGCCCACAAGATCAGGGCGAGTGACACACGCCAGCGTGCACCGCGAGCTACAAGTTGTATTAGATATTGTATTGTACGAAATAGGATACTTTACTTGTAACCTGTCCCTTCAGAGTATATGAGGATGGGCAAGGGTCCCCTAGCCGATAGGTCATGGAGACAACCAGATCTCATACCCAATTAATACAAAATAATAGAACACATGACGTAGGGTTTTACGTCATGTTGACGGCCTGAACCTATATAAATTTTGTGTCTTGTGTCTCTGTTACCATCCGGTTCCTAATTACGCGCACCTCTACCGATCAATCTACCATCGTGGGTATACCCCTCAGTGGACTGCCGAACATATTTTGTCGACAGTGGCGTGCTAGGTAGGGGTTGTGCATGCTGATCCCATGGTGAACTTGATGGTAGTTGTTCAATAATTGGGTGAGTCATTCCACATGCTGGCACTAGATTAATCTGGTTTTCTGAAACTAATCACCTGTCGATCTTTTGCTTCCGATCTATACGGGAATTCTCTCTTTTCATGAGTACCAACACGTGCGCGTGTGCAATTACCATGGCGGGCGAGTTTCATCTACAGCGACAAATTCGGGCCAAGGAGTGGATGATGGCCGGAGATCACGCACGTCATGCTGCTAGATTCATTCTCGGCAAGGATTACCGTCCGCTGAACCAACATGCAAGCAAATCATGGACACCATGTACGGTCGTGTACATGTGCTACATGCAAGCCGATGGGATTACACATACGTGATTCCAAGCCAATAGCAAGCAAGCACACGAAGGCCACATCCGATCTACACCGATCTACACCGCCATGTAAGCTAGCTTACACATACGTGAGACAAGCAATGAAGACCTTGGAGTGCGCCTTGCCTCGGTTAGACGCGCCTGAGGGCTTGGCCACCCCACGCCGATTGACTCCGTCAGACTTTGACTATGTCCGGTTCGACTACGGCTCCACCCACATATCCGACTGCGTTAAACCGTCAAGCGAGCCATCAGCCAGCCATGTCTATCTACTCGGCCATGCACCACGTCGACCACTCTACTCTGCGTCAATCAAGCTAAGTCAAGCTTTAATATTTTTCTAAATATTCTTTCATCTTAATACGTCTCCGGATATTATCTCCAAACAACAATTTTTCTCCATACATACAATCTTAAAGATGTATATGTTTTACAACGGTTAGCCGACCGGTTATGTCTCCTACTTGAGTTTCTCAGAGCCGGCGCTATTTCGGACTCCTCCCCACATGTGCATGAGATCTGCTCTCTACGTTCCGGGTGGTCGGCAGTAGCTCTCTGGCGAGGCCATTACTCTCACGCGTGCCTAGGCTCCGTGCCTCACGCTTCGGGGTCACTGGTTAGACCATAGCTGACGAATCTCTAGGACCATCTAACTACTCACGCTAATCTAAACAACCTAATGGCTAAAAACTGAGTTTTTGCGTAACGAATTATACTGAGTATAATGCATAACCAAATAAACACTAAGTGTTTACTTCACATACTACTGGAGATCAAATATTTTATTTTGTACATCATGTACTACCTATTCTCTATATTTATTTTTCAGGAGCAAGGTTTGGTCACCGAGCTTACGCTCAGGGACTAGATTACTTGGGAAGGACAAGAAGATCATCGTCCGAGTTGTCGCACCACTTTGCAGATGTACTTCACCATCAACCAACTAGTCACAGCGGTCGGCATTCACTCACTCTGTCGCCGACCAGTTGGTTGGACTGCTCGGTGTTTGCTCTGCTGCCGACCAGTTGGTTGGACTGCTCGGTGCTCGACGACCAGTCATTCCAACCAGTTGGTTAGACTGCTCGATGCTCACCGGCCAGTTGGTTGGACTACTCAGTGCTCATCGACCAGTCATTCTAACTAGTTGGTTGGACTACTCGGTGATCGCTCTACCACCGACCAGTTGGTTGGATAGCTCGGTGCTCGCCGACCAGTCATTCCAACCAGTTGGTTAGACTGCTCGACACTTGCCAACCAGTTGGTTGGACTACTTCGTGCTCGCTGACTAGTCATTCCGTCCAGTTGGTTAGACTACTCGGTGCTCGCCGACTAGTCGTTTTCGACTAGTTGGTTGGACTGCTCGACGCTCACCGACCAGTTGGTTGGACTACTCAGTGCTAGCCGACCAGTCATTCCGACCAGTTGGTTGGACTGCTTGGTGACCAATTGCTTGGACTTCACCATCAACTGCGCTGGGTGCTCACCAGCTGAGCTAGGGACTTCTCGACGTTTGGATTCTTCATGCAACTATCGCCAGCTAAGTTGGGGACTCCTTGACGTTCGTCTTCTCTATGCAAGAGTCGCCTGCTGAGCTGGGGACTCCCTTGGTGGTCGGATTTTGCTACGTCTTCGCTTCACTTCGATTAGCTGGTATGCTATCAAGTCACTCCATGCTATTCGGATCAGGGTGCTGATCTTGGGTAGCGTGTCGGAGGCCTTTTTAAGTACATTTTAGACTTATTTTATTTGACCCTGCTACAAGATTTTTCTTTATCTTCTAGTAGGCTTGGGGACTACGTGTGTACACGTCGTCTTGCGATGACTGTACTAATTTTTCTCCACTACAGTATGAAGCTAGCTGAGCTAGGGACTCTATGTTAGCTGAGCTGTCACTTGATCTACAGTGGAGTTGTGGACTTTTTCTTAATTCTGACACTGTCATAGAGTCACCTACTATCAGGCTCAGGGACTAAATTGCTACACTTCACCTCGCGGTGAATGTAGTGATTCTCTTCTGACTTACCCTCCTTATCGACTAAGGAGTCTAAGTGGCTACACTTCATCTGAGATGGAGAATTTTAAAATTTATCTTAAGCCCCTTACATCCTTTTAGCAAGCCTTACTTGGTTAAGTCCGAGGTCTGCTCACTAGTTGAATCGGTTGGCGTCAATTATCTCTACTCGGATTACCAATTAAACTGATTGGATTCATGTTAAACTGCTTGAACATGATTAAGACGGCGTTGCCAAGTGGATACAAGGCGCTCGGGGACTAGCTATGGGGGATATACCCCCAGGTACCACAAGATAGTATATGGGCCGTGTCATCTAAGGTGGCCTAGCCCACAAGATCAGGGCATGCGGCGCACGCCAGCGTGCACCGTGAACTACAAGTTGTATTAGACATTGTATTGTACGAAATAGGATACTTTACTTGTAACCCTGTCCCTTCAGAGTATATGAGGAGGGGCAGGGGTCCCCTAGCCGATAGGTCATGGAGACAACTAGATCTCATACCCAATCAATACAAAATAACAGGACACAGGACATAGGGTTTTACGTCACGCTGATAGCCTGAACCTGTATAAATCTTATGTCTTGTGTCTCTGTTACCATCCAGTTCCTGATTACGCGCACCTCTACCGATCAATCTACCATTATGGGTATACCCCTCAGTGGACTACTGACCATATTTCGTCGACACTGAGCCACGCTCAACCTCTCCCCGTCCTACCCAAGGGTCGTGATCGATCCTGGCCTATGTGTTTCTGAGGGTAAAGACCCATATACCCTCATAGCTCCGCATGGGCCGCGCTAGACAAGATGGGCCAACTCGCCAGAAAGGTCCGCGCGGGTCTCCTAACTGCTCGGTGAAACATGCAGAGCAAGCAGAGACTACTTGATGATCAAGGAAACAAAGTCAGTTAGAATAGATATCATATCCTTCGCGGATACAGCAGTTGTAATTAGCTGGGATTATATTCCTTAGATCTATAACTTTACCCCCCATACTATATAAGGCGGGCAAGGACCCCCCTCAAAACATGTCATCATCATCACGTACCAATACAATCCATAAAGACGCAGGACCTAGGGTATTACGCAGTTCACGGCCCGAACCGGGATCAACCTCATGTTCATCTTGCGTCACCATCTAGTTTGTTGTCTTGCGCGCCAGGTAGGGGGTGTGCGTGCAGACTCTATGGCAAGCCAGATGGTCAACTTCCTTGCTTCCATCATCCTTCTAGCAGGCCTAACGTTCACGATCGGGACATTCACCTGGACCACCAGCACTGATGGCCCTGCTAAAGTCATGGAGGCAGTGGAGGCTCCTCCTGCGCCAACCGAATCTACATCTACAATGGCGGATTTGATCTCAGGACCAGTCTTGGGATCGCTCCCTCCGACTACCCGTCGTCCGCTTCCCCAAATATCAAGGAAGGCGTCTCGATAATGCCGATCTGATCGAGTCTATCGATGGGTCACCATGGGCTTGGCTGAAACACTGACCTTAGTAGATTTGATCAGAGATTGATCTGCTGAGGATCATCATTCCCGACCCGTACGAGCTAGCCGCCAAAGGCGTGTTGACCCTGATCTCGTGATCACGGTGACTCCAGAAGGGCAGACGGTTCGTTACCGACTAGTGCTTGGAATCAGCCTAAGGTCGTGGGATTATGAAGCCCTAGTGAAGCACTCCTCCAACACCTACCCATATGGGCTGGTGAACGCGGCGTCTGAGTACACCACCCGCACACCACAACGTTCGCGGATTCCGCTGAGCACGACCACGTTTTAGATTTCTATCTGATAGACCTACCTGAACCAGACCACCTCGCGCCTACTATTAACATGGTACAGATCAGGCAGATCGGAGAGGACTCGCTCTCTACAATCTCAGAAGAAAGTATCGCGTCTACCGAATCTCATGGGACTAGCTATACCCGCATCCTGATTGATCCATATGGGCAGGAGTTCCTAGGCTTTCCACTCGGCTTCGGAGGCGCCGTCTTTGCCGTTAGCAATGATGAGCCCCTCGTGACGAGGAGACCGATCAAGAAAGGGTCACTTGGGAGGAAAGAAACATCAACCGTAGGGCTCGGAGAGTCGACCTGGAGAATGACGAAGAGGATGTAGCTGACGTAGGCGCGGGTGGCTAGCGCGATATCCGCCGCGATTTGACCAACGCATTCGACATGTGCGACAACCAGTAAGTGTTCAAGACATCGAGCGCCAACATTGCCGTCACCATGAACAAACTGAATAAGCTCCCTAAATCCCTGGCACTCGACGCTGTCAAGGCTTATTTGAAGGCGGCCACAGTCTAGGTCAACGAGAGGCATACACCCGCTCCATCGGCGTCCACCACCCGAAGTCATCGCCAACGAGGTTCCTTGCAACGGGGAGGTCCCTATCTTTACTAGGGCCATGACGTAAACCATGCGGCGCACCGTCCCCGAGATCAAGGCGGAAGACGCAATGTCGGCCAGCAAGGCGAGCATGACGTCGATCAAGGGGGTGAACGTAACCAACAAGGCGGGCATGGTGCACGTCATGGAGGAGAACATATTGCAAACCGCGATGGCGGTCATGGTAGACAATGCGGTGCCAACCACGAAGTGGAGCAGCCTGGAGGTGACCTCCGTGACCATCTCAGTGCCAACTTGAATTTGAGGGATCGCATCGAGAACAATTGAGAGGAGCATCATGCATCTGAGATGCAGCACAAGCGGGAATATGATGAAGCACATGGCGCACCCAGCCATGGCGATGCAACGCGTGTAGGCCATATCCCCGGCCTTCGGCCATTCACTGATCAGCTCCGTGCCATCGTTTGGCCAAGAAATTTCAAGCTCCACGATTTGGACACCTATGACAGGAAGGCCAATCCCGAACAGTGGATAACATTGTACGAAATCGCTGTTCGAGCAGCACATGGCGATGAAGATGTGATGGCCAATTATTTGCCTGTGGTCATCAACCAATCTGTGAACCAATGGCTCCTGAGCCTGAGGGAAGGCTCCATCGATACCTGGGCTCAGCTCAGGAGGGCTTTCATCGATAACTACATGGCCACTTGTCAGCAACTCGGCAACAAGTACGATTTGGAGAAAGTCAGAGACTATCTGAATGAACCATTGCGTGACTACATCTGCCACTTCTCAAAAACGCAGATATCCATCCCTAACATCAATAGCGATGAAGCTATCTCCACGTTTATGAGAGGTCTCCGCCACGACGATGCTCTTAGGACCAAGCTTCTTCGCAAGAGGCCCAACTCAGTCTAGGACCTTCTCATGGTGGCGAAGAAGTGGGCAAATGCCGACGATGCTGACCAGCAGATCAAGGAAGATGTTGGCCGGGCTTCTCGCCCCGACCAGCAAAATCACCGCCCCGACGACCGGCACGATGATCGGCGTCGTGACGACCGTCGCGATGATCGGTGCAACAACAACCACGACCGCCGCGATGACAATCGTGATCGGCGTCGGTAGGACGACTTTAGGGGGCGGTAGAGCCACAACCAACTAGTTGACAACGCCGTCAATGCCGTCAAGCCAGTGCCCAAGCGCAACTATGAGGATGCCTATTCCAAGGTCCTTTAGGGTCCCTGCCTAGCTCATCTAGACTTTGGCCATACAATGGGGATTGCAGGGGTCTGAAGTCCATCTACCACTCGGACCCCCGCAAAAGGCAGCGTGGCAGCGACAAAGATGGTGACAAGAACGACTGCCGGGATGACAAGAGGCCTGATGAGGAGGACAAGACCGAAGAAGAATGCAACAAGGACCCTCGTCATGCCTACAAGGATCCTAATAGAAGCGTTCGCAACATCTTTGGTGGAAAGGTTGCCCTAGAAAATGAGCGATAGAGGAAGCTTATTGCCTGATCTGTCATGGCCCTCAACAACTCCGATGAAAAGGTTGCCGACCCCAAGTATCAAAACTAGTCGCACCAACCCATTACGTTCAGCAGAGCTGACCAGTGGGCCAATATTCCGGAGCCAGGGTGTTTTCCCCTTGTTTTGGATCCTGTCATTAGGAATGTATGGTTCGAGAAGGTGCTCATCGACGGTGGCAACGCCCTCGACATCCTCTTCCGCAATGCTCTAACTGAGTTAGACATTAAGTCGGAAGACCTCGAGCCTTATGACGCACCTTTCTAGGGAGTGCTCCTAGGGTAGACCTCTCAACCTTTGGGATATATCACACTGATAGTCCAGTTCAGTACCGCCGACCACTTACGTATTGACTACGTCAACTTCATCGTTGCGGACTTCAAGGGAACATACCACGCCATACTTGGCCGAACAGTTGTGGCCAAGTTTATGGTGATACCGCACTACGTCTATCCGATCCTAAAGATGCCAACCAAGAAAGGTGTACTATCCCTCAGGGGCAATGTTCTCATCGCTTACAATTGCGAGAAGGAGGGTTACGCAGCCACTGAAGCCCTCAAGCTCTCGATCTGCATGCAGTAGTCCATCGTCGACGCCAAGAAGATCCCTCCCGCCGATCTAGAGATTCCAAGCAAGGAAGCCACCGTGCTGCTGCAAAGTCCAAGGAGACCAAAGAGGTGGAACTGGTCCTGGGTGACAAAACCAAGACGGCTCGCATTGGGGCCGCCTTGGACCCCAATAGGAAGACGCGCTCATCAACTTCCTGAGGGAGAATGTCAGCGTGTTTGCATGGAAACTTGTAGACATGCCTGGAGTACCTCGGGAGTTGTTCGAGCACTCCTTGGATGTTTTGAAGGCTGCCAAGCCAATCAAACATAAGCTATGACGGTTCGCATAGGACAAAAAGGAGGCAATTAGGGTAGAAGTAAACCGGCTCTTAGCTGCCGGCTTTATCAAAGAGGTGTATCACCCGAAGTGGCTTCCCAACTCGGTTCTTGTAAGAAAAAAGAATAATGAATGGAGGATGTGCATTGATTACACGATCTCAACAAACATTGCCCTGAGGACCCCATTGGCTTGCCTCGTATAGATGAGGTCATAGATTCTACCGCTGGCTGTGAGCTCTTATCTTTCCTAGATTGTTACTCTGGCTACCATCAAATCTCTCTAAAAGAGGAGGACTAGATCAAGACGTCGTTCATCACGCCCTTTGGTGCTTACTGCTACACGACCATGTTGTTTGGGCTTTAAAACATTGGTGCAACTTATCAACGAGCCATCCAGTAGTGCCTTAAGGACCAGATCAGAGATTAGCTCATTGAGGCATATGTTGATGATGTAGTGGTGAAGACCAAAGTGGCCTCTACCTTGGTCAACGACATCGACCAGACCTTCAAGGCACTCAATAAGTTTCAATGGAAGTTGAATCCCAAGAAGTGCATATTTGGTGTGCCATCTGGCATACTGCTCGGCAACATAGTTAGCCGTGATGGCATACGGCCTAACCCGAAAAAAGTCAAAGCGGTCACGAAGATGAAACCGCCCAAGTGCGTCAAGGACATCTAGATGCTAACCGAGTGCATGACCGCTCTGAGTCGATTCATATCACGGCTCGGCGAAAAGGGTTTGCCATTCTTCAAACTCCTCAAGGCAAACGAGAAGTTCAAGTGGTCGGAGGAAGCAAACACTGCTTTTGCAGAGCTCAAGCAGTTTCTCACATCTCCTCCGGTCCTGACAGCACCCAAGGAAGGCAAGACTTTGCTGCTCTACATTGCCGCAACTAATCGGGTAGTCAGCACTGCCATCGTCATCGAGCGCGAGGAGTTCGGGCATGTGTACAAGGTCCAACAACCAGTATAATTCATCAGCGAGGTACTTAATGAGTCTAAGTCCCATTATCCCTAGGTCAGAAGTTGCTCTATGTCATCCTAATTACCTCTCACAAACTGCGCCATTATTTTGATACTTACCCCATTGAAGTGGTCACTGAGTTTCCGCTGGGGGACATCTTGCGCAATAAAGACGCCAATGGGTGCATTATCAAGTGGGCGTTGGAGCTTAGCCCATATTCGCTGGAATTTCAAAGTCGCACGACTATCAAGTCACAGGCGCTGGTCGACTTCATTGTCGAATGGACGGATAAGAATACACCCATCTCTGATAGCTCCCCCGAGCACTGGAAGATGTATTTTGATGGCTCCCTTAATATCGACGATGCTAGGGCTAGGGTGTACTTCATCTCACTATCTAGGGACAAGCTAAGCTATGTCCTCCGGATCCACTTCAAGGCCTCCAATAACGCCATTGAGTACGAGGCCGCTCTGCACGGCCTTTGCATCGCCATTGAGCTCGGCATAAAAATGCTCATGGTGTTCGGTGATTCTGCTCTTGTCATAAACTAGGTGAACAAGGATTGGGACTATACCAGCGAACGGATGGATGCTTACTGCGCACAGATCAGAAAGCTAGAGAACAAATTCTACAACATGGAGTTTCATCATGTGGTCTGGGTTGATAATGAGGCAGCTGATAAGCTGTCGAAGCTAGGATCAACCCGGGTAGTGATCCCCCATAGAGTTTTCGTTCATGACCTTGTTAAGCTGTCCATCGAGGAAGAAGAGAAGCCTATGGCTGAACAGCCGTCTATAGACCAGCTGGTCGCTGTGATTCTGACCACCAGCACCAACTAGAGGGAGCCATTCATCAAGTATCTCACCTCTGCAGAGGTTCCCTAGGACAAGACCAAGATGGAACGCCTCATATGACGTAGCAAGCATTATGTGCTGGTCGAGGAGAAACTTATGCGCAAGAATACGAAGGAGGAATTATTGCAAAAATGCGTGTCCCAGGATCACGAAGTGAAGATTTTGGAAGAGATCTATGCTGGCACTTGTGACAACCATGCTACTTCACACACACTGGTCAGCAAGGCTTTTCGGGCAGGTTTCTATTGGCCTTCAGCCGTCGCCGATGCCGAGAAGCTGGTCCGTCATTGTGAGGGGTGCCAGTTCTTCGCCAAGCAGACTCACGTTCTAGCCCATGAACTCCAGACCATTCCAGCGTCCTGGCCTTTTGCATGCTAGGGACTAGATATAATCAGGCCTTTCAAGCCGGCTCCGGGAGGTTTCCGCTAGGTTTACGTCATTATTGACAAATTTTCCAAATGGATTGAGTACAAACCCTTAGTCTTGGGGACTGCAAAGAAGGCAGCTAAGCTACTCGATGAAATTATCCACCGCTTCGGCCTGCCTAACAGCATCATCACTGACCTAGGGTCCACGTTCACCGGTAATGATTTCTGGAACTTCTGCGATGACAGAGGTATAGTTGTCAAGTACATTTCGGTGGCGCACCCAAGGGCTAACGGGCAGGCTGAGCGAGCGAATAGTATGATCCTTGATGCATTGAAGAAAAGATTGTACAGGGCAAATGATAAGCATCCTAGGAGATGGTTGAAGGAGCTATCGGCCATGGTATGGTGACTGAGGACACAGCCCAATTGCAATACCGGCGTTTCCACATATTTCATGGTCTTCGGCTCTGAGGCCGTGCTGCCAGCTGACATTACTTTCTAGTCACCAAGGGTCGAGAACCATGACGAGGAGAAGTCGACTGAGGCCAGAGAGTTCGAGGTTAATTGTGCTGAGGAACAGTGCCTTGACACCTGTGTGCGCATGGCTAAATATTTAGAAGGCTTGCGCAGGTACTATAACCGCAATGTTAAGGACAGATTCTTCGTGGTCAACGATTTGGTTCTACAAAGGAAGCAGAAGATAGAAGGATTGCATAAGTTAGTGTCGCATTGGGAGGGCCCTTACATGGTCAAGGCGGTCACTAGGCCTACCGCTTATAGGTTGTGTGATGTTGATGGAGTCGACGTCCCGAATTCGTGGCATATCGACCACCTTAGGCGCTTCTACGCTTGATCCGCTACTAAGAAAGATATGTACTCTTTTTGTACCTCAAGTATTAAATAAATGTTTCATCGTGTTTTTGTTGCCATCTCTTCTGTGCATCGTAATATCTCCTAAATTTTTGTTAAGTGGTTTGCCGACCAGTTTTTTCTCCTACTTGAGTTTCCTAGAGCCGGCACTGTCTCCGACTTCTTCCCACACGTGCATGAGACCCGTTCACTACGTTTCGGGTGGTCGGCAATCTTACGCATGCCTGGCTCCGTGCCTCATGCTCCAGACTGCTGGTCGGACATGGGCTTGAGTGACTCTAGGACAGAATAACTACTCGTGCTTACCATAAAACACTATAAAAAATAAACTTTTCACAACTAAAATCACAACTATGTATTATACAAAGATATAATATCTGGTTCACATGGGCACCGAGTGCTCCACTATAACTTACTTAATGTTTTTACAAAAGCACCGAGTGCTCTGTTACAACTTAAACTGTAAAACAGAAGTTCTTTCTACCTCTAACCTACTGACTGGCCTGCACAGTCTTGCCATACAGGTCTACATCAGTAATCATCTTTGCGGCCGTTGCCTGGGAGGTGGCTCTAAGCTACTCTACCTTCACCTGGTCGGTGTTGCTTGACACGCCGGCCTCAAGCCTTTGTAGGTCCACGCTAGGGTAATGCGACCGCACCACGGCCAGGGTGTGGGTGGCCACGTTCTCGCTAGCGTCATGGATGTATTGTTTGAACTAGGTCCAGGAGCTCTGGCACTTCTCGACGATGGCCTCTAGTCGGGCTAGTCGGTCGGTTGGCCCCTCTTTAGGTTCCATGCCGATCAGGTCTAGCACGGGCTTTATTCCTTCTTCCATCGCTTTGCACTTCGACGCCAAGTGGTCCTTCTCCTTTAACAACGCCTCCAGGTGTGTCTTGCGTTTTGGCACATGACTACATTCAAGCATAAGACCATGCTGTGCATGATGAATAATACTGAAGGTAATCAACAATTGAGTGGTTGATAACTTACTTGAGAAGTCCTTGTCCAGCTTGGTCACCCGCTTCTTCAGCTTGGTGTTCTCGCTGGTCAGGCGAGCAACCTCGTCTTTGTGCTCCTTGTCAAGCTAGCTTATCAATAAGAAGCATCTTCTCTGCCTCCATGCCTGCCGAGCAGAGCATGGTTTGTCAACAAGCCATAAGGATAACAAATGCATGAAGATTTTTTCATATACCTTTGGTCCAGGTGGTGGCACTGCTCATCTACGCTAGCCCACAGCGTGTCCTATTCATTCTGAGCCTGCTGTAGTATCTCTTGCAGACACACTACGTCCTCCTTCAGGGCTCTATTTTCTTACATGGTTGGGGAGATAGTATCGAAGCACCATTTTTGGCACTCCGATGTTTTCTCAATGCTCTGCAACACAATTAAGGATTAGTATAGCAATTTCTACAAAAGCCTAATAGGGCTGCATCAGGCTTCTAGCGCTCTTACCTTTATTTGGCCCATCAGGTCATCTACTGTTTGCTGCAGTTTGCGGACGGCTCGGTCTAAGTGGTCTTCTTCGTAGAACACCCACTCGTCACCCCACTTTCTTGCAACACGGATGCATTAAGATGCCATGTTTTCTTCTTTTGGGCGAACGATTTCCCCAATCTCCGCCTCCTCCTCAACTGTAGCGGCTTTGACTGTTGGAGCCTATGTAGCGGGGTTCCCAGTGCCGCTCTTCTCAACCACTACAATGCCCATTATACCACCTGAGGCGGCACTGGGCTCCTCGGCAGTGGGTGCGGGCTCTTCACGCCGCTGCTCTGTGGTGTGCTAGTTGGCAGCACCGCTAGACCTGGCATGTTCCTCGGCAGCACGACTGCTCTCCCTAACTACTAGCAGTTGGCTACCAGTGGGGTGCTCCACATCTTTTGTGGACTCCGGCCTACAGCAGCCTAATAAGCTACTGCCTTCGGATATTAAAAAGGGGTTATGAAACTACTTACAGTTCTGAGTGCCTGAATGCGACCCTGAACGGTCGACCGCTCTGGCTCTCACTCCCCGTAGCACGGGTACCAGCCGCCTGGCTACTGCTCGCCTGCTCCATCCTAGCTTGACCACCCACGGGGACTGCTGAACCAGTTTGCCCCGTACTTGGTATGGCCGTCTGGGTTGGCATCACTGCGCGGGGAGGCATTGCTGCTCGGGGCGGTGTGGGCACCCTTGGAGGTGTTGCTGCTCGGGGCGGTGTGGGCGCCCTCTGTCGGCGTGCTAGCGGTGTCTCATCCTCCTCATCTTCCTTGTCGTCGGTCAAGCCGGCCACAACTTTGTGTTGTTTTCAATTGCTTTCCTCGTCATTGATGATCAAAGGACCCCCTGTGCCTAGGGGGTCAGTCGGCTTCCTCTTCTGGGAAGGCCCCTCTAGTGCAGGGCGCTTCCTAGCTGCTTTCCTTGTCATGCAGGGTTCCCGCGCATCCACACCAGCCGCCCAATCGTCGGCAGGCACGTTGGAGACATACACCGCTGCGTGGTCCTGGCCACGGATCTTGAAAGCATCAGATTAAATGTTATGGTTGTAGATCAGCAACTATCAGATATCAAATTGACACTGTGGGTGATTTTGGACAAACCTGTGGTGGTGGGTGTTAATTTGTACGCCTTCATTGTGTTCGATGGTAGGCGGTATCCTGACAAGTCGAACAGCTACGCCAACCACTAGTTCACCTCCTCGCGCGTGAGGTTCCTTGCTGACTCCCTGGTGGGGTCACCTGACCCCGAGTACT
Organism: Saccharum officinarum; assembly: GCA_020631735.1. Lineage (NCBI taxonomy): Eukaryota > Viridiplantae > Streptophyta > Magnoliopsida > Poales > Poaceae > Saccharum > Saccharum officinarum. The sequence continues at coordinate 28,520,679 of CM036206.1, read as the reverse complement.
CGTAAAGTGGATGCACCCGCTCCTTACACGGTTGTACCCCCCTGCAAATGAAGTTTAGTGCCACCATTGGCCTATCGAGTCAGCTCCTATCAAACATCCCGAGCAGCTCTTCAACCTGTACCATTTTGGCGCTAGACGGCCTTGTCGACCAGCACTCCTGCTGCTCGGGGATCTGAGTGACGTCACAAGCGACGAATGGCTCCTGTTCTTGCTGCACGTAGAAACATTTCTTGTACCAATCCCTTGTGGATGAACTTAGGGGTACATTTAGGTATTCAACTTTCATCCCGTCCCATAAGTTTAGGTATGCTCCTCTAGCTATATTGGATCCTCCTGCACCTTCTTTCTTCTTGAGGCAGAAAAAGTGCCGCCACAGATTGAAGTGGGGCTGGATGCCGAGATACGACTCGTAGAGGGTAATAAAGATGGACACAACAAGAACAGAGTTGGGGTGGAGATTGCAGATGCTAATCCTATAGTAGTCACACAGCTTTCACAAAGAGGGATGGCAAGGATTCCCAAATCCATGCCAATAAAAATCTTCAAAGACAACGATTTCGCCAGGATGGGGGTCTGGATAGTTCTCACTGGTTGATATCTTCCACCCACCGATTGCGGTTTCGGCCATTAGGCCGGCGGTGACGAGCTTCACGAGGGTGGCCTCTATGCTCACCAATTTGTTCCACTCTGCTGCCATCAGCTATGCCCTTGCTCCATGGCCCCCGCGTGCCATCCTCCTCCTCTTCTCTGGTTGCGAAACGCAGCTACGGTGTGTGGGGTAGTGTTGGAGCGGCTAGATCTGGCGGTGTTTGGATCTAGGTTTACGGGCGCAGCGACGATGGAACTAGCAAAGAAGGTGGAGCGAGCGGTGTGGAAGATGAACTGACATGAAGTGGATGCAATGGGAGAAGTGGGGTGCTACCGCATGAGTATTTATAAGAGCGGAATGACCCTTTGACTTCTAGGGTTTTTGGGTAACCGCGCCCGATGTGCCGCTTCTGCTCCCTCAATCATTATCTCCAAGCGAGCCTTATGTGGGCCTTGGCTATGGTGAGAACCCCAGAGTGGGCCTATTTTGCTACATACGGTCCAATTCTAGCATGCTAGTGCATTTTGTGGCCCCACAGCATAGCTAGGGACTGCTATGTGGCAGATCTATCTGTATGCATCGGATTAATGCTCTTGTTGTCCATGGCTGAGTTGGGGACTGAATATGCAGCAGAGCTGTGGAGTGGGCCCGCAACTGAGTTGGGGGTTGCCTCACAATGGAGCTAGGGTTGCCGTGTGGTAGAGCCATAGGATGTTTTTGTTTTAGGGCCCACAACTGAGTTGGGGGACGTCTTGCAGCAGAGCTGGGAGTTGCCACATGGTAGGGCCATGGGTTTTTATCCACGGCAGAGCTAGGGACTAGACCCACAGTAGAGCTAGGGATTGTGCCGTGACAAAGCCACGGTGCATAATTCTCAGCTGAGTTGGGAATGTGCTCTTTGGACCCTGGCACCACGTGACCAAGTCACCTGCTGTCAGGCTCGGGGACTAAGTGGGCACACTTCACCTTGCGATGAATGTGCTTATTTAGTTTTGGATTGTTTTTGTTTTAGACCCTGACACCACATGATCAAGTCACCTGCTGTCAGGCTCGGGGACTATGTGGGCACACTTCACCTTGCGGTGAATGTGCTTATTTAGTTTTGGATTATTTTTGTTTTAGACCTTGGCACCACGTGATCAAGTCACTAAGTCACCTATTGTTAGGCTCGGGGACTAAGTGGGCACACTTCACCTTGCGGTGAATGTGCTAACTTTTTTGCACCCATATTTTCTGCATAGTGCCAGAGGCGCGACCCCTACCGTAATACGACTAAATCTTGAGGATCACATCTCTTGATATTATGGCAGAGCCAATGGTGGCACGCATCATTAACTTTCCACAATGAAACTTAAGTGAGCACACTTCATCAAGGATGAACTATTTTTCTTTTTTCTCGGAGCACCACACATTTTTCTGACAAAGGCATTTTTTGACAAGTGCGGTGGTTGGCTATCAGCTAAACTGGTTGGAAGGGTGGGAATATTCCTCGGCAGACCACCCTTCTGGTCGGGAGCTTTAGGACTTCAAGCCTCACTAGTCAGAGAAGGTCAAGACAGCGTGCTGCTTCAAAATACATAGTGCTCGGGGAATAGCTGTGGGGGTATAGACCCATATACCCTCATGGCTCTGCATGGGCAGCGCCAGACAAGGTGGCCCAACTCGCCAGAAAGGTTCGCGCGGGTCTTCGAACTGCTCGGTGAACCGCGCAGAGCAAGTAGAGACTACTTGATAATCAAGGAAACAAAGTCGATTAGAATAGATATCATATCCTCCATGGATACAGCAGTTGTAATCAGCTAGGATTAGATTCCTTAGATCTGTAACCTTGCCCCCCGTACTATATAAGGCGGGCAAGGACCCCCTCAAAACACATCATCATCATCACGTACCAATACAATCCACAAAGACGCAGGACAGTTCGCAGCCCAAACCTGGATAAAGCTTGTGTTCATCTTGCGTCACCATCTAGTACGTTGTCTTGCGCACCTCCATCGATAATCTACTACCGTGGGCATACCCCTCGATAGACTGCCGACCACATCTCGTCGACAACGTTGGCTTGGCGTGCTTGGCTTATCTAGGCCTCGGTTGTTCGGGCCATTGTTAACCTAATGAGTTGCGGGCCACGTGGCCTGCCCACTAATCGGCGCCTTGAGACACCCCTGGGGTCATAACCCCAACAGTAGCCCCTAAGCATTTTTGCGATCATGAAGTGATCGTGAAAGTGCTGATGTGCATGTTTGCTCGGAGCATGGGCTCGGAGATGCGGTCCACTTCGAGCTTCGCCGCTCGACCCCTTGTGGGCTAGTGTGTTCTCTACGAAAGGTGGTCATCGTGTTTCGCTTTGCCAGGATGTCCTGGCGTTGTGGTTCATGACCGCTGAACCTTGCCTCACTAGTGCGCCGTGCATCGGGGTTTACGACCCAAGCGAAACCGAACAGTTTTATCGATGTTTGTACTAGTCTGCCTTTGTGCTCGATCCTCCTGACCTCATGCGAGCATCTGATGTTGGCTATGTCCCCCATGGTTTGCCATGCGGCGGGGGAGTCCTAGGCTGTTTGGTTCTCCTTTCAGCCTATGAATGTGTTATTCATTCGAACTATTCATGGCCATGACTTCGAGTTTTTCCAGATTCCCCTCATTGGGAGTTGTTGATGGCAGCAGGGAGCCTATGTGGTGTCCTCCGACAGCTGATGCTAGAAGGGATTTTGCGGGCAGGGAGGTGAGGCGACGAAGATGTCAGTTCCTCGTGAAATCATTCAGAACCTGACACCTCCTCTTGCCATCCCTATTTTCTTGGTCTGCGGGCTATGGTAGCGCAACGAGATCTACAAGACATTCCATCCACCTCTCTCGTGCTTCCACAGCTGGTGGACTGATAGGAGCTCACAATCACCTTTGTCAGTATTCAGCGTTTTGTGCCCCTTGTGTGGCGTGACCACACCTGTAATTATCAGGCCATGAATGAAGAGCGATTCCTCTTCATCCACGCCTTGCCCTGTTAGTGGTTCGGCCACTTTTGTTTTTTGAGGACATTCGAATTTTGCCAATTTCTTTCTCCTTGATTTATGGTTTTTTACTGTGGCAAGTCCCTGGGCTGACGGGCTGGGGTTGCGCTATTGGCATAAAGTCACCGAATAGGAAGGGTATTCTTTTTTGGAAATTTTCGAGGAGTTGTTTCCGCAACCTCTTGTTTGCTCGATCATGAGGATTTTTTGTGATCGTGCCCTGGCTCATAGGTTTTTGGACCTTTCTTGTTTTTCTTGCGTGGCCAAGCCATGATCATGCTTTGGGATTTGCATTACGCATCTCCCCAGCCTCTTGCTTCGTCGATCTCTCCCAAAGAGGTCATGGACCCCTGACGGTTTATGAGTCTCTAGAGCAGGCCATAGGTCTAAGACCTAGGCGCAGGGCAGAATTGGTCAGGGCTTGGCCCTGACCTCTTTCAGGGTCGCAAGGACCCAACTCTGTTTTTCCCTAGCATCCTTGCCGACCTTGGAGGTCGTGTAGCCTTGTGACGGGTGGGTCTGGTTTCGGCCCACACGGGGAGAGGCATGTCCATCATAACTGTAACAGAATCGACCAAATTATAAGAAGTACAAAAACAATCACCGAAGTGATCAAATTCTTGTACTTAAGCTCCCATAATCCCGGTAGTCCGGAAATCTCGAAGGATTTCAAACAACTTTCGACATACAAACCAAGATCGTAGTGATTCAACACAACACATCATTCGTTATAACATTTCACAAGTAGCATACGGATTATATCCATCAGAGTTCAAAATAAAAATATTACAAACCAGTTTGTTTGCAGAAGCAACATAGTTTCATACAAAAATTTAGAAGTTTGATACATTGCCAGCGTAACGGTCATGTCACACCAAAAGCATCTTTAGGTAAGGACACTAGTAGAGACTGCGCCCAATGGTCTAGTCTTCATCCCCAGCCAGGAGAAAGCAATATTTGCAGCAACCAAAGTAGAACTGGTCATTTGCAATAGGTGGGAAATAAATCCTAAGTACAAGAAGGTAGTCAGCTAGACTTACCCGTCAAAACTAGAAATAAAGGACACCAAGGATCATGCAAGGCTTATAAGGTGGGCTAGCTTGACACAGTTGCATAAAAGAGCTTATGAATATAGTGACCAATTTAAACTTAGCATCAAGTTTATCATCATTTACCTGTCCACTAGATTAGCACATGTACTAGAGCACTCACTTATCAGGAGCAAACAATATTAACCATAGCAGGTATAATAAGGCTGTCATCATCATATCATCATTCATGAACCATCAGGTTATTTAGTGTATCTACTTTGGAGATAAGCCCGTCAAGTTCTCACTAACTGGTGAGAGACGGCGACTCGAATCGAATTACAACTCAGTTGAGGGGGTATTCCTAACTCTCACCCAGCCATACTTTGCAAGGGTAGCCGTGAGTCACCTTTGGTACAACTCAGGAACCAAATTCGTGGGTTCGGTCAGCACCAGCACTCTCAGGGATTACCCTTCTGCCAGGACGATCAGGACTTTTAAATCACTTGCCCTTAGGCTCACGCCTATGGCTCCCTTTCGAGACGTACTTTATACTTACCGACTCCTGGCCTGAGTTGAGCTACTTGAATTCGCGGTCAAGCACTCGGGCCTAGCCAGCTAAGAGAGAGGCATGCGTTCAACATGACAAAGAAAGGCTCCAAGATTCAATCCTTAATCGACACAGACGGAGTCACTGCAAACCGGCAAGCCTTCGTCCGATCTTTATTTCAAATTAAGACAGGTTCTTTTCACGATAGCAAATATAGCCAACCGTGCCATATGTATATTCTTATAGCTCGTAGGTGACAGGAAATCACCTGTAACACTCGAACTTTTCAAATTTTGCAAGTTTCTAAAATTTAATAGAATTCAATTATAGTAAAGACCAAATTTGTAGTAGGAGGAAAAATGATTTATAATTTAAACTCAATTCAACATAGGCTTTAATTGTTCTGTTGCATTCATGCCATTTGCATCTTTGTTTTATGTTGTGATATCTTTCAAAATGCGTTTAGAAGTCCCTTCGAGTCTTTCAGAAAATTTTTCTCGCTTTTCCGAGAATTAAATTCCTTTTTCGTTCATCTTAATCTTTTTCTAGCAACCTTTCAATCATCATTTCATGAACCCTAAACACTTTCTTTTGATCCATCATATTAATATCTACCTCTGGAAATTTTCTCAGAATTTTCTCCAATTCTTGTGATTTTTCGTAGCTTAAATATGATTTCAACAATTTTCTGTAATTATTTTAACTAGGAAATAAATCCCGAAATTAATAATTTTCGTAATTTTTCCAAACCCTACATATAAATACATGCCAGTGTTCTCCTCGACGAGTGGTTTCCAGAAGTATAGCCCTTTTCCGCAGCCGCCACTCATAGCGATCTAGATCGGACGCCGAAGTTTGGAAAACTTAGGTTTCTGACGAACTCTTCGGTGAGCTTTTTCGGTGAAATCGTCATGTCTCGACGTCAACCACCACTGCCAAGAGGTAGCCCTCATCGTTCTCTTCGCTGTAGTATACTCATTTGCACGAATCCATCGCCGTTTGACCCGTTTCTCATCTCATCTTTCCTATCTCCGGTGAGGTTTCACCATGGATGGGCGATGTTCCTTGCTTGCTCACCTCCGGCTACCGTCTACCCACCGCAGGGCAAGACCTGCGCTGCTGCTCCTGGCCTCCAACCCCACACCTACGCCTGGTACCCCTTCTCCGCGCGTGCCTTGCTGCCACGAATAGCAGCGCCGCTGGCGCCCTTGCTGTGACCGACGGCCACCTCTAGGTTCCGGCCAAGTGGACTGCTGCCGTGGCTCTCCGTGGGCCCCGCACTGTGTCGTCACTACCACGCTGCCGGCTGGCCGGCAGGCCGAGGCCGAGCTTCTCTCCCGCGCGCGCGAGCAGCACAGCAGTCCCACAGTCGGCCATGGCTGATGCCATGTACGTGTTGTACACAGGAGGAAGAAGAAGGACCTGTTTGCGATAAAAAGTTTTCTGAAATCACAGATTAGTCCTCAGTTTTCCAAAGGCCATAACTTATTTATTTTAACTCCGTTTTTCGCTTTCTTTATATCCACGCGATCGTAGAGACGAGTACTACTGTTTGGTACATGTTTTATAAATTTTTGATGTGCTGTGGTGTACTGTTTTTAATTATTTTGTGGGCCATGTTTGATGTTTGTGCGCAGACGGTGCCGACATCGTGAACTTCTAAGATCAGGAGTTCAACACCTCTGATCCGAACCACTTTGATGGCAGCTGTCCTTGACCATACTTGCTCCTACATTTATTTTATTTTGAGTTAGTTTTAGTTAGACCATTAGTTGCATGCATTGTCTTAAATTGAATCCTATGATTAGGGTTTACTAGCTTTTGTCACATTATCCTTGTAACCTTGTGGGAATTGATAGAAGTCATGCTTAGCCTTGCTGTCATGGATGGGTTGGGAATGTTATAATTTAACATTGATTAATGATCTATGCAACATGTGGGATGGTAACCTGTTTAGCAACTTGGTGACTAGGAATCAGGCAGGAGGGAAGGTTTGGTTGAGGTTGGTTTATGCCATGGAATGGCGGCTGATGTTGGTGGTTGGGTTTGTGCTCGTTCCTATTGGATTCTAAGGACTGGTTCATGGACATGTAACCCGGCTTAACAGCGCAACCACGAGGTCTATATGGTATGACCTAGCTAATTAATTAGCTACCCATTCATGTGCATTGTGGACAATTAGGTGGCACAAGAGGGGGCCTAAATCGACGAATCCTTAGTGAATGCACATGGGTGGGAATAACAGCTTTGTAAAGGCCTTGTAGTGTGACCCCGCTAAGCACCTAGGTAGTGTGAAGCATGATGGGGAAAGCATGACTCATGGTGAAAGTGTGCAACCTCTGCAGAATGTAAAACTGATATATCAGCCGTGCTCACGGACAAGAGCGGCCTAGACTTCTTCTTGATTAGATGGCTTGGTTTGGTTGGGTGGTTCCCTTGGTAAGGGAATGAGTGGTTTAGATGGGAGCTTGGATGGAATCGAAGTGCGGTGCTTAGATGGGATCTGAGTGTTGGTTCAAGTGGTTCTCTGAGGAGAATGGTAAAATCTCACTTAGTTAAATAGGTGCTTAAGGATTTAAGGTAATAGGTGTGTTGCTTTAGGTGCTAGTGTCAAACCAAGATAGCCTATCCTTGCTTTAAGCCTCATGTCATATTTTTCCTACACTTGCGGAGTACATTTCGATGTACTCACCCTTCCTCTTTGTCCCCTTGCTACCCCACCCAGATGTTAGAGTTGATGTGGAGGACTATGCTGAGGACGATGCCTTCGACCCTGATGACGTGTACTAGGCTGGTGCTACCCTCAGTCAACCTTCCTGTGAAGATGGAACCTTTTCTGCTAGAGTTTCAATAAAGTTTATGTAATTTTCTTTCAGACCCATGGGTCATTTTGTAATGAAGTTTAACATTTAAGTCTTGAATAATGCAATGATACTATTATGATGTAGTCATATGTATGAATAATTGATCCTGGCATACATATGATGTGCACTCGATTTATCCTTAAAATTGGGTGTGACAGAGTGGTATCAAAGCTATTGTTGACCATAGGACGCTAGCCTTGTTAGACATGTCGGTTTTATAAAACTATTTTAATAAAAAAATGCTTGCTCTCAATTTCTCTAAATTCCTTGATGCTCAATTTGAAATTTTTGGTGCAAAATAGGTTCCTCCGTCCATAAGGTGCATCCTTAATGTCTATAACGAATAGACTGTTATGTGATTTGGTGCTTGTGCTAATGAATGATTTGGACCTTTGTAATGACTGTTGGTGTGTTAGCCATGAGGCTACAATGACATCATTTGTTTTCTAGTTTTATTTTTATAGTTGGGGTTTTCTTTCTATCCTATCTCACCCTTGTCCATGATCATACCAGATGACGAACACTAGGAGTGGCAGAGGAGCTGTAGGCAATGATAAGAACAATAGCAACCAGAACCCTCCACCACCGCCTCCACTCTATGATCCGGTGCAGATGGCCACCATGCAGAACTAGATGATGCTGACCATGCAACAGATGATGGCCAACATGCAGCAGATGGCTCAAGCTAACCAGGCACCACCACATCCACCGCCACCTTGTCTAGAAAATGCTCTCAGAAGGTTCATGATGACCCAACCTCCCGTCTTCAAGCATGCCATGGAGCCTGATACATCCGGCCCAGGTAGGGTTGGCCGAGGCCCAATAAATTAAGGTTGCCCGAACCCCAACAGTTCTTATGCACACCCACTCGGGGAAAGGCCCAATGTCCCTAAAAGACTAGTCCAATAGGGAAGGGTGACTCTCTCTTTTAAGGTGGCTTTCTCCTCCCAAGCTAAGCAAGGTGAGATTATTCAGAGGCTCACACGGTCGCCGCCCGACTACAACTAGGCCACTTGGCCCTTTTTTGTTGCGTCTTTGCTAGCGGGTAATAGTGGAGGATGTCCTCATCATTCCCACCCCCTTAAACAAGGGCCCAGCTCTGATACCAAATGATACATCCGGCCCAGGTAGGGTTGGCCGAGGCCCAATAAATTAAGGTTGCTCGGACCCCAACAGTTCTTATGCACACCCACTCGGGGAAAGGCCCAATGTCCCTAAAAGACTAGTCCGATAGGGGAAGGGTGACTCTCTCTTTTAAGGTGGCTTCCTCCTCCCAAGCTAAGCAAGGTGAGATTATTCAGAGGCTCACACGGTCACCGCCCGACTACAACTAGGCCACTTGGCCTTTTTTTGTTGCGTCTTTGCCAGCGGGTAATAGCGGAGGATGTCCTCATCAGAGCCAATGGATGCAGATGATTGGCTCCAAACAATTGAAAGCAAGCTGGAGATTGCCCATTGTGAAGGACATGACAAAGTCCTTTATGCTTCCCATTAGTTGCAAGGCCAGGCAAAGAACTGGTAGACTGCTTACACCGCTGCTCATGAGGACCCCCAGACGATCACATGGCAGGAGTTTCGCCGCAGCTTCCGTGCTCATTATGTTCCAAAAGGTGAAATCAAGGTGAAGCGCAAGGAGTTTCAAGAACTCAAACAAGGCTCAATGACAGTTCGTGAATACCTCACTAAGTTCACGCAGCTATCCCGCTACGCTCCTAGTGATGTTGATGATGATGAGAAGAAATAAAACTGCTTCAAGGATGGTCTTCACCCTAGGATTCGCTATGCCCTGTCATCTAATGACTATCCCACCTTCCAGAAGCTAGTTAATAAAGCTTTTGTAGTGGAGAAAGAAAGAAAGAAAGATTCTAGAAGCTGATCGCAAGAGAAAGATGTCCTTTTAGGGCCAGTCTTTTGGCAACAACACTCGCCCCTGCTTCAACCAGCAGGGCCAAGTGGTCCGTCAAGGAGCTCAGTACCAGCAGTAGAGGAATTCTAATCAAGGGACTAGTCAGTACCGGCAGTAGGTGCAACCTCAACAGCCACAGCAACAGCAACGTCAGAATAGTCAGACGTTTCATCAGGTGGTTCAAGCTCAGCAACAGAATCAGAACCCTCCAAGCCAGGGGACTACCAAGATTGGTCCTTGTTTCAAATGCAACCAAATGGGACATCTCGCCAATAGGTGCCCAAACAAGGACCAGCAGAACCAACCTCAGCAACAAGCTCGTCATGGAAAGGTCAATCTTGTTGTTGCTGAGGAAGCTTAGAACACTTCAGGTGTGGTGCTTGGTATGTTCCCCGTCAATTCCAATCCTGCTATAGTTTTATTTGATTTTAGTGCATCAAATTCTTTTATATCCAGCAAGTTTGTAGCACAATATAACATACCAAAAATTGTTATGAAGTGGAAAATTATAGTTCAATCTCCTGGAGGAGAGTTGTCCAGGCATGTATGCCCAAATATAAGTATTTCCATAAGAGGGGTAGATTTCCTTGCTCACCTTATTGTCCTGGAGTCCAAAGGCATAGACATCATTCTTGGAATGGATTGGCTAACTAAACATGATGGGATAATCGGATGCGCTAGGAAGGTAATTCAGTTGAGGCATCCAGATGGTACGAAGGTAGAGTATCAAGCAGAAGTAGAAACAACTAAGAGAATCCAGCTAAACCAGGCAAATGCTATTGAAGAGCTCAAAGTAGTCAGTGATTTTCCAGACGTATTTCCAGAAGAGTTACTAGGTATGCCACCAGACTGAGAAATTGAGTTTTCTATTGAGTTAGTACCTGGCACTGCACCTATTTATAAGAGGCCATATAGAATGGATGCAAATCAACTAGCTAAATTAAAGAATCAAATCCAAGATCTCTTAGATAAAGGGTACATACATCCTAGTTCATCACCTTGGGGAGCCCTTGTTATTTTTGTTCCAAAGAAAGATGGGAGTACACGGATGTGTGTTGATTATCGTGCATTAAATGAAGTAACAATCAAGAACAAGTATCCTCTCCCTCGAATTGAAGATTTGTTTGACCAATTGAAGGGTGCATGTGTGTTCTCTAAAATTGATTTGAGATCAGGATATCACCAGTTAAAGATTCGAGCCTCATATATTCCTAAAACTGCCTTTGTTTCTCGTTATGGGTTATATGAGTATACGGTAATGTCCTTTGGATTGACTAATGCTCCTGCATACTTCATGTATCTTATGAACAAGGTCTTCATGGACTATTTGGATAAGTTTGTAGTGGTGTTCATAGATGATATTTTAGTCTTTTCAAAGAATGAGGAAGAGCATGAAGAACAATTGTTGCAGAGGCTTAGGGAAAATCAACTATATGCAAAGCTTAGTAAATGTGAGTTTTGGTTGAGGGAAGTCTCCTTTTTGGGTCATGTCATCTCAAAAGGAGGAGTGTCCGTTGATCCAGGTAAAGTGAAAGATGTTCTAGAATGGGAAGTGCCTCAGAACGTTAGTGAGATTAGAAGTTTCTTAGGAATGGCTGAGTATTATCGACGTTTCATTGAAGGATTCTCAAGGATAGCAAGACCTATGACCAAGTTGGTGGAGAAAGGTTCAAAGTTTGTGTGGACAATAGAATGTCAGACTAGTTTTGATGAACTCAAGAAGAGATTAACTTCTGCTCCATTTTTAGTCATGCCAGATGTCTAGAAAAGTTTCTCTGTTTATTGTGATGCTTCACGACAAGGTCTGGGATGTGTTCTTATGCAAGAAGGTCATGTAGTAGCCTATGCCTCAAGACAGCTCAGAAAACATGAAGTGAATTATCCAACTCATGATTTAGAGTTAGCGGCAGTGGTGCATGCTCTGAAGATCTAGATGCACTATTTGATTGGGAAGAAGACTGAGATCTACACTGATCATAAGAGCTTAAAGTATATTTTTACTCAGCAGGACTTGAATCTTCGTTAGCGTAGGTGGTTAGAACTAATAAAGGATTATGACTTGAATATCAACTATCATCTAGGCAAAGCCAATGTGGTTGCAGATGCACTGAGTCGGAAGAGCTATTGCAATGTGTTGGAATTACAAGAACAACGACCTGAGTTATATGAGGAGTTCGCTAAACTCAACTTGGGTTTTGTATCCAACACTAAAGTCGTTGCTATGGAAGTAGAGTCTACATTGGAACAAGATATCCGCAAGGGTCAGTTAACTGATGAGAAAATCATAGAGATCAAAGAATTGACCAAAGAGGACAAAGCCCAAGGATTTGTAGTAGATGAACAAGGAGTGTTATGGTTTAAAGGGAGAATTTGTGTTCTAGACATAAAGACAATTAAGGAGTTAATTCTTAGACAGGCACATGAATTAGCTTACTCTTTACACCCTAGAAGTACAAAGATGTATAATGATCTGAAGCAACATTTTTGGTGGTATGGCATGAAACGTGACGTAGCTGAGTATGTGGCATTGTGTGATACGTGTCAACGAATCAAGGCTGAACACCAAAGACCAGCAGGGTTACTACAACCACTAAAAATTCCAAAGTGGAAGTGGGAAGAAATAAGCATGGATTTTATAGTTGGCTTACCTCGAACACAATCGGGTTATGATTCTATATGGGTAATAGTGGATACGTTGACGAAGGTGGCTCATTTCATCCCGGTTAAGGAGTCATATCGAGGAGCACAGCTTGCAGAGTTGTATATGTCTCGGATTGTGTGTTTGCATGGTGTGCCCAAGATCATAGTACCAGATAGAGGTACACAATTCACATCATGATTTTGGAAATGGCTGCATGAATCAATGGATACTCGATTGAATTTTAGTTCGGCATATCATCCACAAACAGATGGTCAGAGAGAGAGAGTCAATCAAATTCTAGAGGATATGTTGAGAGCTTGTGCCCTTCAAAATAGCAAAAGTTGGGATAAACATCTACCTTATGCAGAGTTTTCCTACAATAACAGTTATCAAGCAAGTCTTAAGATGGCACCATTCGAAGCCTTATATGGGAAAAAGTGTAGGACTCCTTTGTTTTGGAACCAAGTCGGGGAAAGAAGGGTATTTGGTCCAGATGTTATAAAAAGGGCCGAGGAACAAGTAAAAGAAATTCGTAACAACCTAAAGACAGCTCAGTCCAGACAGAAAGCTATGCAGATAAAAGACGACAAGAATTGACATTTGAAGTTGGAGATTTTGTATATCTCAAGGTATCACCCTTAAGAGGTCTCAAGAGATTCAATGTTAAAGGAAAGCTTGCACCAAGGTATATTGGTCCATTCAAGGTGATTGATAGGAAAGGAGTGGTAGCCTATCAGCTAGAATTGCCTCCACAACTTTTAGGGATACATGATGTGTTTCATGTTTTGTAATTAAAGAAGTGTTTAAGAGTCCCTGAAGAACAGTTGCCTCTTGAAGAACTTAATGTGAGGGAAGACTTGTCTTTCTCAGAGCCTATTAAATTTTTGGAAAACTCAAAAAGAGTTACCCGAAACAAAAAGGTTAAAATGTGCAAAGTCCAATGGAAACATTATTCAGAAGAGGAAGCGGCTTGGGAAAGAGAGGATAATTTGAAGGCAGAGTTCCCTCATCTTTTTGACGATCTTTTCGAATCTCGAGGACGAGATTCATCTTAAGGGGGTAGGTTTGTAACACCCAAACTTTTCAAATTTTGCAAGTTTCTAAAATTTAATAGAATTCAATTATAGTAAAGACCAAATTTGTAGTAGGAGGAAAAATGATTTATAATTTAAACTCAATTCAACATAGGCTTTAATTGTTCTATTGCATTCATGCCATTTGCATCTTTGTTTTATGTTGTGATATCTTTCAAAACGCGTTTAGAAGTCGTTTCGAGTCTCTCGAAAAATTTTTCTCGCTTTTCCGAGAATTAAATTCCTTTTTCCTTCAGCTTAATATTTTTCTAGCAACCTTTTGATCATCATTTCATGAACCCCAAACACTTTCTTTTGATCCATCATATTCATATCTACCTCTGGAAATTTTCTCAAAATTTTCTCCAATTTCTGTGAATTTTTGTGGCTTAAATATGATTTCAACAATTTTCTATAATTATTTTAACTAGGAAATAAATCCCAAAATTAATAATTTCCGTAATTTTTCCAAACCCTACATATAAATACATGTCGGTGTTCTCCTCGACGAGAGGTTTCCAGAAGTACAACCCTTTTCCGCAGCCGCCACTCGTAGCGATCTAGATCGGACGCCGAAGTTCGGAAAACTTAGGTTTCCGACGAACTCTTCGGCGAGCTTTTTCGGCGAAACCGTCATGTCTCGGCGTCAACCACCAATGCCAAGAGGTAGCCCTCATCGTTCTCTTCGCCGTAGTATACTCATTTGCACGAATCCATCGCCATTTGACCCGTTTCTCATCTCATCTTTCCTATCTCCGGCGAGGTTTTACCATGGATGGCCGATGTTCCTTGCTTGCTCATCTCCGGCTGCCGTCTACCCACCGCAGGGCAAGACCTGCACTGCTGCTCCTGGCCTCCAACCCCGCACCCGCGCCTGGTACCCCTTCTCCGCGTGTGCCTTGCTGCCGTGAACAGCAGCGCTACCGGCGCCCTTGCTGTGACCGACGGCCACCTCTAGGTTCCAGCCGAGTGGACCACTATCGCGGCTCTCCGTGGGCCCCACACCGCGTCGCCGCTGCCGCGCTGCCGGCTAGCCGGCAGGCCGAGGCCGAGCTTCTCTCCTGCCCGCGCGAGCAGCAAAGCAGTTCCACAGTCGGCCATGGCTGATGCCATGTACGTGTTGTACACAGGAGGAAGAAGGACCTGTCTGCGATAAATTTTTTTCCAAAATTGCATATTAGTCCTCAGTTTTCCAAAGGCCACAACGTATTCATTTTAACTCCATTTTTCGCGTTCTTTATATCCACTATTTGGTACATGTTTTATAAATTTTTGATGTGCTGTGCTGTACTGTTTTTAATTATTTTGTGGGTCATGTTTGATGTTTGTGCGCAGACGGTGCCGACATCGTGAACTTCCAAGATCAGGAGTTTGACACCTATGATCCGAACCACTTTGAAGGCAAGTGTCCTTGACCATACTTGCTCCTACATTTATTTTATTTTGAGTTAGTTTTAGTTAGACCATTAGTTGCATGCATTGTCTTAAATTGAATCCTATGATTAGGGTTTACTAGCTTTTGTCACATTATCCTTGTAACCTGGTGGGAATTGATAGAAGTCATGCTTAGCCTTACTGTCATGGATGGGTTGGGAATGTTATAATTTAACATTGATTAATGATCTATGCAACATGTGGGATGGTAACCTATTTAGCAACTTGGTGACTAGGAATCTGGTAGGAGGGAAGGTTTGGTTGAGGTTGGTTTATGCCATGGAATGGCGGCTGATGTTGGTGGTTGGGTTTGTGCTCATTCCTGTTGGATTCTAAGGACCGGTTCATGGACAAGTAACCTGGCTTAACAGCGCAGCCATGAGGTCTATATGGTACGACCTGGCTAATTAATTAGTTGCCCATTCATGTGCATTGTGGAGAGTTAGGTGGCACAAGAGGGGGACTAAATCGGTGAATCTTTAGTGAATGCACATGGGTGGGAATAACAGCTTTGTAAAGGCCTTGTAGTGTGACCCCGCTAAGCACCTAAGCAGTGTGAAGCATGATGGGGAAAGCATGACTCATGGTGAAAGTGTGCAACCTCTGCAGAGTGTAAAACTGATATTTCAGCCGTGCTCACGGACAAGAGCGGCCTGGACTTCTTCTTGATTAGATGGCTTGGTTTGGTTGGGTGGTTCCCTTGGTAAGGGAATGGGTGGTTTAGATGGGAGCTTGGATGGAATCCAAGTGCGGTGCTCAGATGGGATCTGAGTGTTGGTTCAAGTGGTTCTCTGAGGAGAATGGCAAAATCTCACTTAGTTAAATAGGTGCTTAAGGATTTAAGGTAATAGGTGTGTTGCTTTAGGTGCTAGTGTCAAACCAAGATAGCCTATCCTTGCTTTAAGCCTAATGTCATATTTTTCCTACACTTGCGGAGTACATTTCGATGTACCCACCCTTCCTCTTTGTCCCCTTGCTACCCCACCTAGATGCTAGAGTTGATATGGAGTATGCTGAGGACGATGCCTTCAACCCTGATGACGTGTACTAGGCTAGTGCTACCCCTGGTCAACCTTCCTGTGAAGATGGAGCCTTTCCGCTAGATTTTCAATAAAGTTTATGTAATTTTCTTTCAGACCCACGAGTCATTTTGTAATGAAGTTTAACGTTTAAGTCTTAAACAATGCAATGATACTATTATGACGTAGTCATATGTATGAATAATTGATCCTGGCATACATATGATGTGCACTTGATTTTATCCTTAAAATTGGGTGTGACATCACCTGACTTCTACCGCATTTAAGCAGGGCTAAGCACTACACAAGCCTGAGCTACGTAGGATTCAGGGTATCAATATCTAGACAAGAATTGGATAACCAATGCAGCAAGTGTTTTCATCCAACACCTAAACTTAATGCAACAATATATATAACAATAATACTTTAATTGCATTTCAGAAATTAGAAGGCTTATAATGCTCCGAGGCTTGCCTTTCACAAAGTTGCATGGACGATGGTCTGGGCACTCAACGGTGACCTCATCTGGCACTTCTCCTGAAGCCTGCGCCTCCTGAACCTCCGGTGTTGGCTGCTGTTGCTCCTCGCTCGGTTCCTCGAATTCCAGCAGTGTCACTCCTTCCAGTACACCTATTGCATGCATATGCACAAGGAAATATCATGAATGTATAAGGAATGACATGATGCTCATGATGAATGGATAATAGTAAGTATTTAACAGAAGCATCACTGGACACTCGTTTACCGATTAAGAATAGCTCTATTCAAATCACTTTAAAACATGTATCTAACTTAACTCGAAGAACAAGACCAACTTACCTAACTTGCATAACCTAAGATAAAGATGCTCATCTTCAGTTAAAGGACTAACACCTAGGAACATTGCCACAAGCTTAGGAATAGTAAAGGCATACTTAAATCAAAAGTTAAGGTTTCATATGGAAAAGAGCAGTTCCTTAATTCAATCACAACAGGAGTTCTACAAATTCAAATGACTTGCGAGAGGACATTCTAGAAAGCTTATGAAATTCTCTACAAATCATTTATAAACATCAAAGCATGACTCTTACGTTAACCAAGTCGAATTCAAGTAAACACAGAATCTGTCAGAAGTGGCAGGTTTACTAAATTAAATATTTAGTGATGACACAAAAGAATAATTGGACCAAACCAAGTTTACAACTTGTGGTGCATATCGGAGGAACATCAGAAAGTATAGTGTCACCTTCTAAATAAATTACTTAATGTCCTTTTCTAATTTATTTATTTAATTAGGTGATTAAAGCAACATATAGTAAAACTACACAGAAAAATCTACAAACATTACAGTAGCTACTTAATGCTTCACATAGACCACCATAAAAAGTTCAAAGCAATTGGACAAGCAGAACTTGCTGTATCAAAAATAACAGATGGCATGTCTATTTTAGCATAAATAGGAAACCCTATTGAAAAGTATCAAACAATATATTTCATATTTTTCCTAGCATCTGTCTAGCATAAGAACAACACTCACCAAATTTTACCTTTACTAGATCTATAAAAAAATTATGAAAATTCACACAAGATCCATCCATGCAAATAAGAGAAATACACAAATCCTACATATAGTGTCCAAACTATATGAAAATTTAACTACAAGCTATTAATGATATGAACAATACACCATACAAATTCCATACCATTTGGAGCTACCCAGAAAAAGATATAATTACCCCTAATTCCCACATGATTAAAAGAGATAATTAGTAACTCTATTTTGCATCACAGAACAAGGCACATATTATATTTTTAATATAAACTAGACATTACCAGGAACTCAACAAAATTGGAACCACATCATTTGGATCTACCAATCAAGAGATATGCATTTTTGAATCTACACACAAATATGTGAAAAAGAATAAAAACAAAATGAATTAGGAACCCTAAACCCACTCTTAATAAGCTACTAGGCCGGCCCGGGAACCTCCACA
This sequence comes from Saccharum officinarum, assembly GCA_020631735.1. Lineage (NCBI taxonomy): Eukaryota > Viridiplantae > Streptophyta > Magnoliopsida > Poales > Poaceae > Saccharum > Saccharum officinarum. Next base: position 28,502,588 of record CM036206.1, on the reverse strand, counting down.
GCCCGCTAACCCCGACGCGGTGCTCACACGCCAGTGCGGCCCAAACGAACGGTGCGGCCCACTCAACCTGCCTGGCCTGCGGTTGGGATCCCGCCCGCGCGCACGCGCTGACACGCGGGCCCTGCTAGTTAGAGAGAGAACAGGTGAGGGGAGAAGAGCGACGACAGTAGCTCGCCACTGGTGGTGACTCCGGCGAGACCGAGGGTATTGGTGAGTTCACCTCAACCGTGCGCATCTAGGGGTGCCACTAATTGAGGCATAGCGGTGGCTAGGGAGGATGGTGGCGGCCATGGCGGCACACGGCCGTGGGTTGGCCGGCTTCGGCGAGCCTATGGCGTCTCGGCCCTAATGGCCTACCCCATGAGCATAAGAATCACCAACCGAACACAATGCAAGGGAGATAAAAGGCAGTTAGGGGCTTGAGTGGCATGACCACGTGCGAGCTCAGCCGGCGGCAAAAATGGCGACAGGGTGGAGCCGCCTTCACGGTGAGCTCTACCTGGGGTGAGAACAGCTGCTTGGTGAGGTCGAGGACGTGTGGGGGCTCAAGGTAGTGCTGTGGCTTAGAGGAATTGGACAATGGCACTCCGGTTTGGGTGATTTGCTTGGTGGCAGTCGCTGCCTTCTCCGGTCACTACGCTCGCGTGGAGGAGAAAGACAGAGAGGGAAATGGCGAGAGAGAGAGAGAGAGCGAGGTGTTGGCCTGGCTTTCACTGTGAACATATGCACGTGACGTGGAGAGGTTGGCATGGCATGCACGCGCACGCGGTGGCTGGTTTTTGAACCGATCGGCCACGACATTCGACTGAACGTTTGACTGTCTGAAACCGAGCTCCGATGGCTGACTGTCAGCGTCATTTTGAAGCCCTATTACTCCTAATCTAGCTCGAGTTAGCGGTAGATGATATTAGCAAACTTGTAGAGCTATAGGCGTACTACAATATTGTCAATTGGAGCTTGGACTGATTTGGCTTAGTTAGGGAGTTATCACTCTCCAAAGTGGGTCACATGGGCGACTGAAATCCGGTTTTTGACGCTCTCTACCTCCTTAACCAGTGAGAACTAGGTGATGGTGCTATTGACAAAATCATAGTGCTATGTGAGCACTACAATTATGTCAATATGGGTTAGGGCTGGTTGGGTCTAGTTTGCAAGTCACAAGGTCACAAAGTAGGGCACTTCAAACTGTTATCCAGTGAAAACTTAGCCAAATTTTGCTAAGTGTCAAACAACACTTCTACTAACTTGTGGGCCCTATTTGAGCATGTTCCAGCCATTTTCATGAGATGACCATATTGAGACTTTTGTTACTTGATAAATTTGCTACAACTTTGGTAAAGGGTGCACATCCATGCAAGATCTCTAGTTTAGACTTTTTAATCAGTCAAACTAGGGCACTCTATAGGTCATCTCTAGGTCAAACCTCACCTAGAGGGCAAATTAGTCATTTTGGTCTACATGAACAGTGTTCCATCAATTACCCTAAGTGTATTTAAGGTGTATTAGACCATAATTAACCACACTACACAAGTGCTACACCAACTTCTAAGTCACACATGTGATCAAGGAAACAAAACACTCAAATTACCCTATTGTTGCAAACCCATGTTTCACATGTTTCATGACTTTGTTGCAAGTTTAAGCTTGTCATGTTACACTACATGTTGCCATGTTTCAAGGTATGAGAACTCATGTTGCATTTACATGTTGTACTAACCATAATTCACAAGCAATCATGTATGAAACAAACATAATTGAGAATGTTGCACACACATGTTTCAAGTGACAATTGCATGATGAGATGAATGATGCACATGTTTATGAAATGAACATGCAATTTGTGGGAGCCAAACACCTAGGGTGTTATAGCCCTCCCCCTTATAAAAATCTCGTCCCGAGATTTGGAAAGCGTACCATTTGTTATAGAATTTAGGATAATTGTCTTTTAAATAATCTTCCCATTCCCATGTTGCGTCTTGTTCACTATGGTTACTCCAAACCACCTTGTATAACTTAACTACTCGACTACAAGTCACCCTTTCTTGAGTATCTAGAACCTGCACGGGCTTCTCCTCATAAGAGAGATCAGATTTCAATTTGATTCTCCTCACTGCTACTCTTTCCTTAGGAATGTGAAGACATTTCTTCAGTTGAGACACATGGAATACCAGGAAGATAGCTCCCATTTCACGAGGTAGATTGAGCTTATAGGCTACTCTTCCACTTTTATCGATAATCCGATAGGGTCCAACATATCGAGGCTCAAGCTTCCTTTTGATTCCAAAACATTTTACTCCTCTCAGAGGGGACACCTTCAGATAGACATGGTCACCTACTTCAAACTTGATAGGTTTTCTTCTCTTATCTGCATAGCTCTTTTGCCTAGCCTGAGCGGCAGTCATATTCTTCTATATAGCTCGGACTTGCTCTTCGGCATCTTTTACAAAATCAATACCATAGAATCTTCTTTCTCTGGGTTCCACCCAGTTCAAAGGAGTCCTACACTTGCAGCCATATAAAGCTTCAAAAGGAGCCATCTTGATACTCTCTTGATAACTGTTGTTATAAGAGAATTCAGCGAGAGGCAACCATTTCTCCCAAGAGCCTTTGCAAGAGATAAGACAAGCTCTAAGCATGTCTTCAAGAATTTGATTAACATGCTCAGTCTGCCCTAATGTTTGCAGATGATAGGCAGAACTGCGGGTTATATGGGTGCCAAGATTCTGATGTAAGCGTTCCCAAAAGCGAGTTGTGAATTGCGGTCCTCTATTAGAAACAATGGATTTGGGCACACCATGGAGACGTACCACTTGTTGAAAATAAATATCAGCATAATTGTGAGGGTGATAGGTAGACTTGACAGGAATAAAGTGAGCTGATTTGGTTAGACGATCTACGATAACCCAGATTGAATCAAAACCCTTTTCTATAGTGGGTAATCCAACAATGAAATCCATAATAATTTCTTCCCATTTCCAGCCAGGAATAGAGAGTGGCTATAATAACCCGGGCTTCATGTGAATAGCCTTGACTCTACAACAGTTATCACACCTTGCCACGTAGGCTGCGATTTCTTTCTTCATCTTGGTCCACCAATAATACGGCTTGAGATCTTGATGCATTTTACTGCTACTAGGATGGATGGACAATCTAGAAGAATTGGCTTTAGCCATAATTTGATTTCTAAATTCTTTGTCTTTGGGTACTACAAGCCTATCATTGAACCAGAGAATTCCTTTGTCATCCACCCTAAAAGTGCTTGGTTTCTTGCTCTTTCATCTTCTGCTTGATGTGAAACACACCCACATCAGTCTTTTAGAGTTCGATAATTCAACTTCTAAGAGAGCAATCCACAGTGATATTGTGGAGTACCATAGGATGAAGAAGATGTGCTAGATGAAAGTCTTCACTAACCAAAGAATTGCAATGGGCCTTTCTGCTTAAGGCATCAGCAACCACATTTGCTTTGCCAGGATAGTAGTGCACTTGAACATTGTAGTCTTTGATTAACTCTAACCATCGTCATTGACGCATGTTCAACTCTAGTTGAGTAAAGATGTACTTGAGACTTTAATGGTCAGTATAGATGTTACACACATTACCGAGCAAGTAATGTCTCCAAATCTTCAGGGCATGAACAACTGCGGCTAGCTCTAAGTCATGGATAGGATAATTGACTTCATGCTTTCAAAGCTGGTGCGAGGCGTAAGCAATGACTTGGCCCTCTTGCATAAGAACACACCCCAAACCAGTGCTAGATGCATCACAATAGACATCAAAAGGCTTCTTGATGTTAGGTTGTGCCAAGATAGGAACATAAGTTAGTAAGGTCCACAAAGTGTGGAAAGCCTCTTCACATTTCGGAGTCCACACAAACTTCTCATCTTTTTGAAGTAGTCGAGACATGGGCTTGGCTATTTTAGAGAAATCTGGGATGAAGCGACGATAATAGCCAACCAAACCTAGGAAACTTCGGACTTCTGTGACCGTAGTAGGTGCCTTCCAATCTAGGACTTCTTGCACCTTAGTAGGGTCAACCAAATTTCCATCTCTAGATAACACATGACCTAGAAAAGGTACCTTGTTCAACCAGAACTCGCATTTGCTGAACTTTGCATACAGCTGATGGTCTCGCAATCGAGTTAAGACAATCCTAAGATGTTCAGCATGCTCTTCTTCATTTTGAGAATAGACAAGGATGTCATCAATGAAAACTACTATGAACTTGTCTAGCTCTGGCATGAATACCGAATTCATCAAATACATAAAGTGTGCAGGAGCATTTGTCAATCTAAAGGATATGACAAGATACTCAAACAAGCCATAACGAGTAGAGAAAGTCGTCTTAGGTATATCTTCAGGACGAATATTGATCTGATGGTAGCCAGACCTCAAATCAATCTTGGAGAATACCTTAGCTTTGGAGAGTTGATCAAACAAAATATCAATACGAGGAAGAGGGTATTGTTCTTGATAGTAACAGCATTGAGAGGGCGATAAACCACACACATGCGCAAAGACTCATCTGTAACACCCCAGGTGTTTGGCTTCCTTAATTGCATTGCATTTCATAAGCATTAACATTAATCATCTCATTCATGAGTGTGAGCATCATTCATTTCATGCATGAGCTTACAATGTGTGAAATATGCTTTTGAAACATTGCAACAGGTGGTTATATTTCATGTGTTTTAAGGAGTGAGTAGTGTGCAACACGCAAGTACCATATGTCCAATTTCCTTTTGAGACATGTCAACCACTTTAGTGTAACATAACTAGCAAGTGTTATGCAACACACTCATGCAACATGTGCAACATAAGCTTGCAACATTTGGGTGAAAGTATTGAATTACTTGTTTCAAAGTATGTAACACTAGGAATTTTGTGCAACCAATGTGTAGAGTGGCTAATTAGGTCTTATAACACCTTAATTACATTTAGGGTAAGTAGTGGAGCAATGTTTATGTTGACCAAAATTACCAAATTGCCCTTCCAAATGTTGTTGACTAAGTTTGGACCCTTAGAATGATCTGGTTTGACCAATTAAAAAGTCTAGCTTAGAAACCTTGCATGGAGGAGCAACCTGAAGCAAAGTTGTAGAGAATTTCATAAGGAACAAAAGTTCTAATATGGCCATCTCATGAAAATGACCAGAACATGCTCAAAAATGGCCCACAAGTCAGTTTTAGAGGCTGTTTTGGGACTTAGCAATTTTGGCTAAGTGTGAAGCTGTAAACCGTTTCACTGTACCTCACTTTGACAACTTGTAACTCACAAACCAGGCCGAACCAGTCCTTGAGCCAATTGACAAAGTTGTTGTCCACACATAGCTCTACATTTTTGTTGTTAACACCTATCGCTAACTCGGGCTAGATTAGGAGTTTTGCTCGGTTGAAATCACGCTATCAGTCGACGCCTTTGGGCTTTGAAACGCCAAGTTCAGTCATCGGCAGTGAGCCGTGTGGCCGACCGTGCGCAGGGTCGGGGCGCCGCGTGGCCGCCATGCTCCAGTTCCACCCCCACTCACGAGCGCGCTGGCGGGCTTAAGCTGTCAGCATGCTGCTGCTGCCCTCCACTCCCTCCATTCCCTCGCCCTTCTTCTACAACTCACCGGTAAGGCGTCCGCACTGTCGTTGCCACCGCAGCCATCTCCGCTGAGCTCACGCGCGTTTTCCACCGCATCACCGCGCCTCAAGTCCGGACAACAGCTACACCTTGAGCCCCTCTACCCACTCGTCCCGTCCCTGCCCTCAGATGTACCTCGGTAAGGACGAATCGCCAGTTCCGCCACCGCCAGACCTCGTTGGCGTTCTTCCGCGCGGCGGCTCACCAGGGCTAGAGTCTTTGGTGCTTCCATGGCGAGCGCTAGTAAGTGCATTAGGACCAGGGTAGTGTGGGAATGCTCACCGTGGGTCTAGAAAAGGGTCCCGAGGTCATCGCCGGCGAGGAGCACCACCACCGCTCCGCCGGTCCGCCATGCCCGCCACCATCCCCCATAGCCATAGCAATTGCTCCAATTAGTGGCACCCCTAGGTGCGCAAGGAAGAGGCGAACGTGCCTGTGCCCTTGGTCTCGCCAGAGCTGCCGCCGGCGGCGAGTTCGCCGTCGATCGTTCCCTCCCCCCCGCCTTCGTCTCGCTGAACCGTGGGACCCGCTCGTCAGAGCGCGCGTGCGGGCGGGAGGCCAAGCGCAGGCCACGCGCGGGGAGTGGGCTGCGCCGCTCGAGTTGGGCCGCGCTATCGCGCGAGCTGGCGCGCAAGCTGGGCCGCGCTGGCGGGTCGGGCGGCCCAGTGCCCTTTTTGATTTTTGAAAAATCCAGTTTCTTTATCATTTTCACAGATTTGACTGATGTTTGTGATTTTCATATCTAGGGTTTGGTAGATCCAAAAATGGTGAACCAAATTTTGTTGGGCTCCAATTAATCTGTAGCCTCTAGGAAAAATATCAAATGCTTATGTGATGTTTATTTTCTGGAAGAATTAATTAGGGTTTTGAGATGTGTTTTAAATTACATGCAAACTTGTCTAAATCATATCTTGAGTTTCTATGTTCAAAAAAATATGAAATTTGGTGAGTATGTGATTTCATATATATACTAGCTCTGGTAAAACTTTGGATCCTATTGCTTGAGTAGTTTTCAAGTTATGATGTTATCATTTTATATTAAGAGATATTTGAATGAATTTTCATAATTTTTTTATAGTTCCAGCAAAGGTAAAATTTTGGGAGTATTGTTCTTAGGGTAGAATGATACTAGGAAAAATATGAAATCTGTTGTTTGGCACTTTTCAATAGGGTTTTCTATTTATGCAAAAATCAGCCTTTTTGGCTTGTGAATTTTGTGTAAGTAGTTTCTTTGAATAACTTTGGTTCAAATTTTTACAGTAGCCTCCTAGTGGGCCAGGGAGCCTCCTGTAATTTTTATAGAATTTTCTAAGCAGTTTGTATATAAGTTTAATTTCCCACTTAATTAATTAAGTAAATTAAGAAAAGGATGAAAATAAATGTTCTAGGTTGGCACCCCTTACTTTCTGGTGTTTTTATGATATGTGGGAACTATTGGTATCATTGGTTTAGTCATAGAGGAAGTTTGACACATAAATAAATATTTAATCTTCTTATTTCTAGGTTTTCTGGACAGCTAGTAGCATTTTTTTGGTTTGACCCTTTAATAAAAGTGTTTGCTGGAAAATTTGTGAATACCAAAGCTGTAGTAAACTTGATAAGCTAGCTTTGTGTCAAAATTGGGAGGCATTTGGCCTAGTAGTCTAGGAGTTATAGCTGTTTAAAGTGGCTATCCAGAAATGGCTGCTCTCTGTTTGGAGAGGACAGATTTCTGAAACTCTAGAAATTCGACTAGGAAAACTTAGGAATTAAGTATTGAAGTCTAAAAAGGATTTGTAGAGCATTTTATAAGCTTTCCAGATTATCTTGGATTATGTCTTTTGGAGTTAGGAATCTCTAGTTACGTTAGAAACATTAAGCTGCTGTCCAGAATGTCTTGCTATGATATTTTGTGCTTGGATTTGGTAACTTAAGTAAAATTGTTCTTATGATTGTTAGGTGGTAGGACCTTAACAGAGGAGGAACAACTATACCTTAGGTTGTATAGATTAGGTAAGTACTTCTCTACCGGAGAAGAGATTTGCACGTAAGATTGAAGTAATTTGTATAGAATACTTAAATTGCTACAATACATTCCATTCCGAGCATATTGCATTCATTATGCATCCATGAGATTTATTGTGCATTCATGCAATAGGTGTACCGGAGGGGATGACACTTCTCGAGTTCGAGGGAGCAGTTCCGGAGGAGGACCAGGAGCAACCGGGAGAACCCGAAGAGGCAGCCACCGAAGGACACGCCATTGACGAGCTACCTGAGTGCCCAGATCACCGCCCGTCTTCTTTTCTGAAAGGCAAGCCCCGGTGCATGCTGACCCAATCATTTGAAATATAATTCTTGAGTACTTTTACTTGTTTACTGCATTAAGTTGTAGGAGTTGTATGGAAACACTTGTTGCATTACACCTGTCCTTGTCCAAATATCATACTTAAACCCTAAATTAGGTTTAGGCCCGTGTTAATGCTTAGCCCTGCTTAGTCCGATAGAATTCGGGTGATTTCCGGTCATCCGCGAGATATAGGAATGGGTCACGAGTGGCTATGTTGGCTATCGTGGATGGAACCATGCCTAAAATGAATTTGAGACCGGGCGGGAGTTCGATAGTGCAGCCGCAAGACACTTCACGTCTTGGGTGCGGAGCTATGCCCATCTGAGTTGTTTAAGGACCGATTCGCTGTACGTCCTTGAGTCATGTTGAACGTAGTCTAACACTTAGTTGGCCGGATAAGTCGTTCCGACCGTGAATCTGAGTAATACAGTTCAGGCCGGGAATCGACTAGTAGGTCGCCTCTTGGAGGAGAGAAACGTTGTGCTTGGGGACATTGGCGTGAGTCCAAGGGGGGTTAGAGTCCCTAGCACCTGGCAGAGTGTCGCCCTTGGGGATGCGACATCAGTCGGACCCGCGGCTCATGAACTGTACCAAAGGTGACCTGAGCAGCCCTTGCCAGGCGTGACTCGGTGAGTATTAGAAATACCCCTCCAGCTAGATAGGAATTCGATTCGAATCGCCGTCGCTCCCGGTTAGTGAGCACTTGACTTGAGCAGCGGCAACGTAGATCTCATTAAATTGAACAGATGGTTAAGTGAATGATATAATGTTGCCGCAATTTATACCTGCTATGGATATAATAATATGCTTGTTTGATTATAACCAAGTGAATGTTTAGTACAGGTGCTAAGATAGATGACATGTTAATGCTAAAAATAAATGCTAGTACAGGTTAAAAGAGTTTAAATTACTTATGCTTTTCCGCAAAAGGTAATGTCAGCCAGCTCCACTTATGAAAGCCTTGCATGATCCTTGGTGTCTCTTATTTTCCATTTTGACGGGTAAGTCTAGCTGAGTACATTCCCGTACTCAAGGTTTATTCCCTCCTGTTGCAGATGACATGCTTTATCAGGGCTTCTGCAAGACCTGCCTCCACCCCATGGGTGACGAGGACTAGATCACTTAGGCGTGATCGTCTGTTAGTTCCTTTCCCATGCTTTTGTGGGATGGTGATCTATAATACTAGCAGTAGTATTTGAACTAAATGCGTGTGTTATGCTTCTGCTACTTTATAAACTTGGTTTGTAATAATTTGCGACTCCGTGTGTTGTAAGAGAACCTCTGCTCTATTTGTGAAATGTAACGTGTGACGTGTATGTTGAATGATGCGATATTGGTTGTAAAGGAGTTGGTTTGAAATCCTTCGTGGTTTCGATTGACTACCGGGATTATATGGGCTCAAGTTCGAAAATTTGAGTGTTTCGGTGCTTGTTTTTGTACTTGTGCTCTTATAATTTGGTCGGTTCTGTTACAGCTGGTACCGGAGCAGAATTCAATATTAAACACATCATACATGTATTTGAAAACAAAAGGGTTTGTTTGTGAAAGGTGTTAAAAATCTGAAAATTCTTTCTATAAGTATGCCAGTGATCACATCCCTTAGCCCAAATAAGGACTCTTAGGTGGCTTATTAAAATACTAACTTGGGGGTCTTGTTTGTTTTTGTTTCGTCGTCCATACAGCGTGATATTGTATGGATGCCATCCATTTTGGGTGGTAATGTATGGATCAAACACCTCGACGCTCTGGTAAGTGTGAGCTGTGAGAGCATGATCGTTCAACCGGCGGTCTAGGGGAGAGTAGTTGTGGTTACTTGCATACTTAAATGTTCAAACCATGTAATTATGAAAGTACTTAATTGGGGTATATCTATCGGGTAGTTGTGATACTGAAGTATATACATCAGGGATGTGTATATGGAAAGTATTTAGTTTACTGCTTACTTGTGTGCTTATATTGGGAAACTGTTAGGCTGAAATGAGATTTTCTGCAGGTACACTAACAGCGCAAACGAGTAGACCAATAGTTTCGCCTATATGAGAGAACGTATGTATGCCACCGCCTAGCGTTAGAAGTTTATGATTCTACTAGGATGAGAGGGCGTACGGAACGTGCATGCATCATGTTAATTCATGTCATACATTGCATTTTACTCCCTCCTTCAAAATTTCGTTGGTCCCGACTAAATTAAATTTCGTATCCCTAAATTATCCTCACTGTAAGTCATGTCTTGTTGCTACAGATGGCTCGCACCAAGATGACCGCTCGCAAGTCCACTAGAGGCAGGGCACCTCGTCTCCAGCTCGCTCCACGTGAGCCCCGCCCTAAGCCCACCGAGGCGGAAAGGTTGAGGGTCGAGTTGGCTGAGGTGACTGCTGCTAGAAATGCGGCTCAACAACAGCTGGAGCAAGTGATACACGACAGAGATCAGGAGACACTTGCGGTCCAGAGGTTGACTGTGGCAAATCGCAACTGTCAGCGCATGCTGGTCCATGTGATGAACCAGCGGGATGAAGCCTGGCACGAAGAGAACGTCCTGAGAGCTCGTTAGGTGGAGCTCGAGCAACGGATTGAAGCTGCAGAGAAATACAATGACAATCTTCATGAGGAAGTGCACTGCCTCAACAACCAGCTCAATCCTCTGCTTCCTCATGACAATAATGAGGATGAGGAGATGGGCTCAGGAGTCTTCATGGCTGAAGATGATGATGGCGTGGAGGTCAATGGACCGCAGGATGTTCCACCAGAAGAAGAAGATGATGATGAGGAGTTAGAGCCTGTTAGTGACGAGGATGGTGGGGAGATCTTCGACACTGACTCCGAGGACGATGCTTAGAGTAGTCATCGCGTAGCTATGATACTGAAGTTATCTTTTGTGCCCTCCTTGTGTGGGAGTGAGGCTTTGTAATAACTTAGCTTTTGGGATGTAACATCGAACCCTATGTATCCTAGATGTTAGTTTGAACATGTTAAATTTCGGTCACAATTGGATGTCGTACTGTGTTGTGTTCGGTGATGGTGTCACGATTAGCACCCTTCAGTGCCGCGACGAAACCAAGGGCCTCCTGTGGCGCGCGACATAAGGTTGTTCTGCTTGGCACGTGCTGGTATCAAGGTGGCTAGTCATGATCCACCATGGAACTCTACCTATGGGATGTCTTCTTGTGGTCATTTCTTGGTTAGCCTTCCTAGTTGGCTAGAAGTTTAGAGTGAATCCGGACACCCGTTACGTAAGTTCGAAAATTCTATGATATCAATGTAACCTGTCTAGTCACATTTGTGCTCCCTACATGCGAGCCTTTAATAAATTCCATCTTTTCATCTGAAGATATCGTGTTGTTATGACCATCGCATAATTGCATCAATTGATGCACTTGATGGGTTCGTGTGGTTGTGATGAATTACTGTGCCTCGATTGTTTATGAATTCATTTTTAATGAAATCGGTTGGCATATTTACACCATTCATCTACAAATTTCCCACAGCGTCAGTGCTCATTAGCTATGCATTTTGCAGATGGCGTACAACCTCCGTCGTGGTCGTGGCGTTGAGGATGAGGAATAGCCACCCCCCTCCTCCACCACCCACTCCGGTAGAATTGATGCAAACGGTGGTTGAAGGTCAGCGCCTGTTAGCTGAAGCTATGCGCCAGCTGGTCGATCGGGATGCTCGCCAGGGTCATCAAGGACCGGCACCAAACCAGCATAGTGATTTCAAGGAGTTTCTGGATACCAAGCCCTCGCTCTTTCAGGAGGCGGAGGAACCTCTGCAAGCTGATGAATGGTTGAATACCATTGAGCAGAAGTTTCGTCTGCTTCGTTTGACTGAGGAGCTGAAGACTGAATATGCTTCTCACCAACTGCATGGCCCGGCTGGTATCTGGTGGAGTCACTACCGCTCCACGTTGCCTCCTAATGTCCCGATCACTTGGGACCAGTTTAAAATGGCTTTCCGTGGGAATTACATTCCTCTAGGTTTGATGGCTATAAAGCATACTGAATTCATGAGATTAAACCAAGGCAATAAGAGTTTGACGGAATACCTGCAAGCCTTTAACAACCTTGCAAGGTATGCAACTGAGTTTGTGGATACTGAGGCTAAAAAGATTGCTAGCTTCAAGCGCGGTCTCGGTCCAAAGCTGATGAAAACCATGGGCACTAGCAAATGTGCTACTTCAATGATTTTATCAGTGATGCTCTGACTCAAGAGAACAATAACTCTATCTATGCTGCTTCTAAGAGCCGCAAGAGGGCGCTTAAGGCAGGTGCTTCACAGTCCCGAGCTTCAGCTGCTCTGAGGGCTCCTCCTCGCCCTCCTGCCACAGTGCTAAGTTCCGTCCCCCGCAAAAAAAGGCGCCAGTGAAGACTGGGTTTCACAAGGCATATACAGTGGCTCTGCCAAAGGGTAATTCTGGCCAAGGCAGCTCCAGTGTCCCTCCCAGCAACATGCCTTGCTGGAACTGTAACAAACCAGGTCATTGGTCTAGGAACTGTCCATATCCTAAGAAGAATACCAATCAAGGTGGTTGTCAAGGGCATGTTCATTATAATAGTATTGAAGAAATTCCATCTGGTGAGGTAGTCACTGTTGGTAAGTTTCTAGTTGATCGACATTCTGCAGTGGTGCTATTTGATTTAGGTGCTTCACATTCCTTTATCAGTCCTGTGTTTGCATTGAAGTTTGCACACAAACTGCATACTGTTGAAGATGGGGGTTATTGCATTAGAGCGGCAAGTGGGAATATTTCCACAAATCTAGTAAGAGATCTAGAGTTTGAAATAGAAGGACGAAAGTACCCGCTTACCTTAGTGGTTTTGCCTGGATTAGGCATAGATGTTATTTTGGGCATGAATTGGATGAGTCAGAATGGGGTACTCATTGATACATCCACTCGGGTAGTTATGCTCAGAGATCCTACAGATCAGAAAGGTTTTCTAGTGCAACTTCCCAGGCAAATTGACCTTTCTAGGGAAGTTCATGCGGTGCAAGCGAAAACATTAGCTGATATTCCCGTAGTGAGTGAGTTTCCTGACGTTTTTCCCGATGATTTGCCGGGACTGCCTCTGGATCAGGATGTGGAGTTTAAAACGGAGTTGTTGCCTGGCACGGCACCTATCTCTAGGAGATCCTATAGGATGCCTCTGAATGAACTAGCTGAACTTAAGGTGCAGTTGAATGAACTTTTGAAGAAGGGCTGATTCGTCCTAGTTCGTCTCCGTGGGGATGTCCTGCTATCTTTGTAAAGAAGAAGGATCAGTCGTTGCGGATGTGCGTAGATTATAGGCCTCTGAATGCAGTCACTGTCAAAAATAAGTATCCTCTACCGTGCATCGACATCTTGTTCGATCAGTTGTCTAAAGCTAAAGTTTTCTCCAAGATCGATCTATGATCTGGCTACCATCAGATTAAAATCTGCCCGGAAGATGTTCCAAAGACAGCCTTCTCTACCAGATACGGTCTTTATGAGTATCATGTTATGTCCTTTGGCTT
>CM036206.1:28443910-28489044 GCA_020631735.1 Saccharum officinarum | reverse complement strand
CATCGAGTTTAACACTATCCCCAAACAGACCGAGAACTAGCTCCATGACCCCAAGGGCACCTAGGAGGTCCATTGGGTGTGGCGAAAAATATTTCCATGCCCATGGAATATTTCGTGCATGTTGTGCACCTACCTTGCGCCGAGAGTAACACTGTGTACAAACGAGTAGAAATGAGCTTCCACTTGAACCCACGTCACCTAGGAGTTCTATCGGTGCACCCAAAATGATTTCCTAGTGTATTGTGTTGTTCGGCGTAAATCGTGCACCTATCTACATCAAGGTTTACACTATCTCTAAACGACCAAAACGAGCTTCCATTTGACCCATATCACCTACGAGGTCCCACGGGGGTAGCCAAAAATTTTCATGCCCGTGGGTACATTTGGTGCAAACCGTGCACCTATCTTGCCCCGAGATTAACTCTGTTTCCAATCGAATCGCAACGAGCTTCTACGTGACCCACATCACCAAGGAGTTCCATCAGGTGCACCCATAACGATTTCCAGGCTATAGTACATTCCTCCCAAACTATACACCTATATTGCACTACAATTAACACTAATTTCAAACAGACCGAAGCTAGCTTCCACTTCACCCACATCACTTAGGAGTCCATCGTGTGCAACCCAAAATGATTTCTAAGTGTATTGCACATTCGGCGCAAACCATGCTCCAATCTTGCGTCAAGATTTAACACTATCTCTGAATGGACCGAAACGAGCTTCCATTTGACCCATGCCACCTAGAAGGTCGTCGGGTGTGGCCAAAAAGATTTCCATTCCCGTGGAATATTCAGCGCATATTGTGCACCAACCTTGGCGCTGAGACCAACATTGTCTGCAAACGACCAGAAAAGAGCTTCCACTTGACCATGTCACCTAGAAGTTTCATCGGGTGCGCCCAAAACAATTTATGGACCTATGGTATATTCATCCAAACTGTGCACCTATCTTGCGCCGAGATTAACACTATTTCAATCGAACCGAAACGAGCTTCTACGTGACTCACATCACCTAGGAGTTTCATCAGGTGCACCCATAACAATTTTTTGAGCTACAGTACGTTCCTCCCAAACTATGCACCTATATTGCACTGAGATTAAAACTAATTCCAAATGGACTGAAACGAGCTTCCACTTCACCCACTCACCTAGGTGTTCCATCGTGTGCACCCAAAACAATTTCAATGTATATTGCACGTTCGGCGCAAACCGTGCTCTAATCTTGTGTCAAGACTAATAGTATTTCCAAACAGACTAAAACGAGCTTCCACGAGATTAACACTGTCTGCAAAATGACTAGAAAAGAGCTTCCACTTGACCCACGTCACCTAGGAGTTCCATCGGGTGCGCCCAAAATGATTTCGTAGCATATTGTGCATTCGGCCTAAACCGTGCACCTATGTTGCGTCAAGGTTTACACTGTCGCCGAACAAACCAAAACAAGCTTTCAATTGACCCACATCACCTTGGTGGTCCCTCGGGTGTGGCTAAAAAGATTTCCATGCCCGTGGTACGTCCGGTGCAAACCAAGCACCTATCTTGGGCCAAAATTAGCACCATCTCCCAACGGACTGAAGCGAGCTTTCACTTCACCCACATCACCTAGGAGTTCCTTCGTGTGCACCAAAAATGATTTCTAAGCGTATTGCACGTTCAGCACAAACCGTGTCCTAATCTTGCGTTGAGATTAACACTATCTCCGAACACACCAAAACTACTTCCATTTGACCCATGCCACCTAGGAGGTCCATTGGGTGTGGCAAAAAATATTTCCATGCCCGTGGAATATTCAGTGCATATTGTGCACCTAGCTTGCGCCGAGAGTAACACTATCTGCAAATGAAAAAAATGAGCTTCCACTTGACCCATGTCACATAGGAGTTCCATCGGGTGCACCCAAAACGATTTCCTAGCGTATTGCATGTGTTGGCGTAAACCGTGCACCTATCTTGCATCGAGGTTTACACTCTCTCCAAATACACCAAAATGAGCTTCCATTTGACCCACATCACCTAGGAGGTCCCTCGGGAGCAGCCAAAAAGATTTTCTTGCCCGGGGGCACATTCGGCGCAAATCGTGCACCTATCTTGTGCCGAGATTAACACTATTTCCAATCGAACCGAATCGAGCTTCTACATGACCCACATCATCTATGAGTTCCATCAGGTGCAGTCATAACAAATTCTGAGCTATAGTACACTCCTCCCAAACTGTGCACCTATATTGCACTGAGATTAACACTAATTCCAAACAGACCTAAGAGGGCTTCCACTTCATCCACATCACCTAGGAGTTCCACCGAGTGCACTCAAAACGATTTCTAAGCGTATTGCACGTTTTGCGCAAACCGTGCTCCAATCTTGCGTCGAGATTAACACTATCTCTAAATGGACCGAAACAAGCTTCCATTTGACCCACGCCACCTTGGAGGTCCATCAGGTGTGGCCAAAAAGTTTTTCATGCCCATTGAATATTCAAAGCATATTGTGCACTGAACTTGCTCCAAGACTAATATTGTCTGCAAATCACCAGAAATGAGCTTCCACTTGACCCACATCACCTAGGAGTTCCATCGGGTGCGCCCAAAATGATTTCGTAGCGTATTGTGCGTTTCGCCTAAACCGTGCACCTATGTTGCGTCGAGTTTACACTATCCCGAATAAATCAAAATGAGCTTCCATTTGACTCACATCACCTTGGAGGTCCCTCGAGTGTGGCCAAAAAGAATTCAATGCCTGTGATACATTCGGCGCAAACCATGCACCTGTCTTGCGCCGTGATTAACACTATCTCCAAACAAACCGAAGCATGCTTCCAGTTGACCCACGTCACCTAGAAGTTTCATCCGGTGCGCCCAAAACAATTTAGGAGCCTATGGTATGTTCACCCAAACCGTGCACCTATCTTGCGTCGAAATTGACACCGTTGCCAAACGGACCGAAGCGAACTTCCACTTCACCCACGTTACCAAGAAGTTCAATCGAGTGCACCCAAAACAATTTCTGACCCTGTCACACGTTCGGCCCAAACCATGCACAAATCTTACGCCGAGATCAACACCGTATCTGCACTGATCAAAACAATCTTCCATTTGACCCACGCCACCTAGGAGGTCCATCGGGTGTGGCCAAAAAGATTTCCTTGCCCGTGGAGTTCTATTTGGTGCGCCTAAAATGATTTCCTAGCGTATTGTGCATTCGGCCTAAATAGTGCACCTATGTTGCATCGAGGTTTACACTAACCCTGAACATACCAAAACGAGCTTCCATTTGACCCACATCACCTTGGAGGTCCCTCAGGTGTGGCCAAAAAGATTTTCATGCCCGTGGTACATTCGGCGCAAACCATTTACCGGTCTTTGCGCCGTGATTAACACCGTCTCCAAACGGACCGAAGCATGCTTCTAGTTGACCCACATCACTTGGAAGTTTCATCAGGTGCGCCCAAAACAATTTATGAGCCTATGGTATGTTCACCCAAACAGTGCACCTATCTCGTGCTGAAATTAATTCTGTCTCCAAATGGACCGAAGAGAGCTTCCACTTCACCCACGTTACCTAGGAGTTCGATCGGATGCACCCAAAATGATTTCTAACCCTGTTGCACATTCGGCCCAAACCATGCACAAATCTTAAGTGAGATCAACACCATTCTCAACTGATCAAAACAAGCTTCCATTTGACCCAGGCCACCTAGGAGGTCCGACGGGTGTGGCCAAAAAGATTTCCATGCCCGTGGCACATTCAGCGCAAACCATGCACCTGTCTTGTGCCATGATTAACACTGTCTCCAAACAGACCGAAGCATGTTTCCAGTTGATCTAGGTCACTAGAAGTTTCATCAGGTGCGCCCAAGACAATTTATGAGCTTATGGTATGTTCACCCAAACCGTGCACCTAACTTGTGCCGAGATTAACACTGTTTCCAACCGAACCAAAATGAGCTTCTACGTGACCCACATCACCTAGGAGTTCCATCAGGTGCGCCCATTATGATTTTTGAGCTACAGTACGTTCCCCCCCAAACTGTGCACCTATGTTGCTCTAATTTTAACACTAATTTCAAATGGACCGAAGCGAGCTTCCACTTCACCCACATCACCTAGGAGTTCCATCGTGTGCACCTAAAATGATTTCTAAGCCTATTGCATGTTCGGCACAAAACCGTGCATCAATCTTGAGTCGAGATTAACACTACCTTCAAACAGACTAAAATTGCTTCCATTTGACCCACGCCACCTAGGAGGTCCATTGGGTGTGGCAAAAAATATTTCCATGTGCATGGAATATTCAGTGCATATTGTGCACCTACCTTGCGCTGAGAGTAACACTGTCTGCAAACGAACAGAAATGAGCTTCCACATGACCCACGTCACCTAGGAGTTCCACCGAGTGCGCCCAAAAAATATTTCCATGCACGTGGAATATTCAGTGCATATTGTGCACCGACCTTGCGCCAAGACAAACATTGTCTGCAAATGACCAGAAAAGAGCTTCCACTTGACCCACATCACCTAGGAGTTCCATTGGGTGCGCCCAAAATGATTTCCTAGCGTATTGTGCGTTTCTCCTAAACCGTGAACCTATGTTGCGTCGAGGTTTACACTATCCCTGAATAGATCGAAACGAGCATTCATTTGACCCACATCACCTTGGAGGTCCCTCGGGTGTGGCCAAAAAGATTTCCATTCCCGTGATACATTCAGTGCAAACCATGCACCTTGTCTTGTGCCGTGATTAACACTATCTCCAAACGAAGTGAAGCATGCTTCCAGTTGAACCACGTCACCTGGAAGTTTCATCGGGTGCACCCAAAAGAATTTATGAGCCTATGGTATGTGCACCCAAACCACACATCTATCTTGTGCCGAAATTAACACCGTCTCCAAAACGGGCCGAAGCGAGCTTTCACTTCACGCACGTTACCTAGGAGTTCAATTAGGTGCGCCCAAAATGAATTCTGACCCTGTTGCACGTTCGGCCCAAACCGTGCACAAATCTTGTTCCGATATCAACACCATATCTGAACAGATTAAAACGAGCTTCCATTTGACCCATGCCACCTAGGAGGTCCATTGGGTGTGGCCAAAAAGATTTCCATCCCGTGGTATATTCGGCGCAAACCATGCATCTGTCTTGTACCGTGATTAACACTGTCTCCAAATGGACTGAAGCATGCTTCCAATTGACCCACGTCACCTAGAAGTTTTATCGGGTGCACCCAAAACAATTTATGAGCCTATGGTATGTTCACCCAAACCGTGCACCTATCTTGCGCTGAGATTAACACTATTTCCAATCGAACTGAAATGAGCTCCTACGTGACCCACGTTACCTAGGAGTTCCATCAGGTGTGCCCATTTCGATTTCCGAGCTATAGCATGTTCCTCCCAAACTGTGCACCTATGTTGCACTAAGATTAACACTAATTCCAAATGGACCGAAGCGAGCTTCCACTTCACCCACGTCACCTAGGAGTTCCATCGTGTCCACCCAAAATGATTTCTAAGCCTATTGCATGTTCGGCGCAAACCGTGCACCAATCTTGCTTAGAGATTAACACTATCTCCGAACAGACCGAAACTAGCTGCCATTTGACCCACGCCACCTAGGACGTCCATTGGGTGTGACGAAAAATATTTCCATGCCCGTGGAATATTCAGTGCAAATTGTGCACCTACCATGCGTCGAGAGTAAAACTGTCTGCAAACGAATAGAAAGGAGTTGCTACTCGACTCACGTCACCTCGAAGTTCCATCGGGTACGCCAAAAACGATGTCCTAGCGTATTGCGTGTTTGGCGTAGACTGTGCACCTATCTTGCATTAAGGTTTACACTATCTCCAATTGGATCAAAACGAGCTTCCATTTGACCCACATCACCTAGGAAGTCCCTCGGGTGCATCCTAAAAGATTTCCGTGCCCGCGGGTACATTCGGCGCAAACCGTGCAACTATCTTGCGTCGAGATTGAAACTATTTCCAATCGAACCGAAACAGGCTTCTACGTGACCCACGTCACCTAGGGGTTCCATCAGGTGCACCCATAACGATTTCTGAGCTACAATACATTCCTCTCAAACTGTGCACCTATATTGCACTGAGATTAACACTAATTCCAAACGGACTGAAGCGAGCTTCCACTTCATCCACGTCACCTAGGAGTTCCATCGTGTGCACCCAAAACGATTTCTAACCGTATTGGACATCCAGAACAAACCGTGCTCCAATCTATGTTGAGACTAACCCTATTTTCGAATGGACCTAAACGAGCTTCCATTTGACCCACGCCACCTAGGAGGTCTATCGGGTGTGGCCAAAAAGGTTTCCATGCCCGTGAAATATTTAGTGCATGTTGTGCACCGACCTTGAGCCAAGAGTAACACTGCGTGCAAATGACCAGAAAAGAGTTTCCACTTGACCCATGCCACCTAGGAGTTTTATCGGGTGCACCCAAAACAATTTATGAGCCTATGGTATGTTCACCCAAACCGTGCACCTATCTTGCACCGAGATTAACATTGTTTTCTATCGAACTGAAACAAGCTTCTACGTGACCCACGTTACCTAGGAGTTCCATCAAGTGCACCCACAACGATTTTCAAGCTATGGTATGTTCCTCCCAAACTGTGCACCTATATTGTACTGAGACTAACACTAATTCCAAATGGACTGAAGCAAGCTTCCACTTCACCCACGTCACCTAGGAGTTCCATCGTGTGCACCCAAGACGATTTCTAAGCGTATTGCACGTTCGGCGCAAACCGTGCTCCAATCTTGTGTCGATACTAACACTATCGACGAACAGACCGAAACAAGCTTCCATTTGACACACTCCACCTAGGAGGTCCATCGGGTGTGGCCAAAACGATTTCCATGCCCGTGGAATATTCAGCGCATATTGTGCACCGACCTTGTGTCAAGAGTAACACTATATGCAAACAACCAGAAAAAGAGCTTCCACTTCGCACACGTCGCCTAGGAGTTCCATCGGGTGCGCCCAAAATGATTTCCTAGCGTATTGTGCATTCGGCCTAAATCGTGCACCTATGTTGCGTCAAGGTTTACACTATCCCCAAACAGACCAAAACGAGCTTCCATTTGACCCACATCACCTTGGTGGTCCCTCGGGTCATCCCAAACCGTGCACCTATCTTGTGCTGATATACACTGCCTCCAAACAAACCGAAACGAGCTTCTACTTGACCGACGTCACCTAGGAGTTCCATCAGGTGCGCCCATAATGATTTCTGAGCTATGGTACATTCCTCCCAAACTATGCACCTATATGCACTAACATTGACACCAATTCCAAATGGACCAAAGCGATCTTCCACTTTACCCACGTCACCTAGGAGTTCCATCGAGTGTGCCCAAAATGATTTCTAAGCCTATTGCATGTTCGACACAAACCGCACACCAATCTTGCGTCGACAATAATGCTATCTCTGAAAGGACCAAAACGAGGTTCCATTTGACCCACGCCACCTGGGAGGGGCATCGGGTGTGGCCAAAAAGACTTCCATGCCCATGGTATATTCAGCGCATATTGTGCACCTACCTTGCACCAAGAGTAACACTGTCTGCAAACGAACAGAAATGAAATTCCACTTGACCCACGTCACCAAGAAGTTCCATCGGGTGCACGCAAAACAATTTCCTACCGTATTGTGTGTTCGGCGCAAACCGTGCACCTGTCTTGTGTCAAGGTTTACACTATCTCCAAATGGACCAAAATAAGCCTCCATTTGACCCACGTCACCTAGGAGGTCCCTCGGGTGTGGCCAAAAAGATTTCCGTGCCCGTGGTACATTCGGCACAAACTGTGCACCTATCTTGCACCAAGACTAACACCATTTGCAAATGGACTGAAGCCAGCTTCCACTTCACCCACGTTACGTAGGGGTTCCTTCGG
Organism: Saccharum officinarum; assembly: GCA_020631735.1. Taxonomy (NCBI): domain Eukaryota; kingdom Viridiplantae; phylum Streptophyta; class Magnoliopsida; order Poales; family Poaceae; genus Saccharum; species Saccharum officinarum. Next base: position 28,481,130 of record CM036206.1, on the reverse strand, counting down.
GTGCACCGAAAATGATTTCTGAGCCTATTGTACGTTCGACCCAAGCCGTGCACAAATCTTGCGCCGAGATTAACACTATATCTAAATGGATTAAAATGAGCTTTCATTTGACCCACACAACCTAGGAGGTCCATCGGGAGTGGCCAAAAACATTTCCATGTCCGTGGTACATTCGGTGCAAACCGTGGACCTATCTTGTGCCGTGATTAACACTAATCTCCAAATGGACCGAAGCATTCTTCCACTTGACCCACATCACCTAGAAGTTTGATCGGGTGCGCCCAAAACAATTTCTGAGCCTAGTGCACGTTCGGCACAAACCGTGCACCTGTCTTGTGTCTGGATTAACACTATCTCCAAATAGACCAAAATTAGCTTCTATTTGACCCATGTCACCTAGGAGGTCCATCAGGTGCGGCCAAAAAGATTTCCATGGCCATGGAATATTCAGCGCATATTGTGCACTACCTTGAGTCGAGAGTAACAATGTCTAGAAACGAACAGAAACAAGCTTCCACTTGACCCATATCACCTAGGAGTTCCATCGAGTGCACGAAAAATGATTTCCTAGTGTATTGCACGTTCGGCCCAAACCGGGCGTCTATCTTGCGTCGAGGTTTACACTATCTCTGAACGGACCAAAACAAGCTTCCATTTGACCCACGCCACCGATGATGTCCATCGGGTGTGGCCAAAAAGATTTCCATGCCATGGTACATTCATCACAAACCGTGGACCTATCTTGCGCCGTGATTAACATTGTCTCCAAATGGATTGACGCGTGCTTCGACTTGACGCACATCACCTAGAAGTTCCACTGGGTGCGCCCAAAATGTTCTAAGCCTATTGCATGTTTGGCCCAAACAATGCACAAATCTTGTGTTGAGATTAGCACCATATCTGAAACAGATTGAAACGAGCTTCCATTTGACCGATGTCACATAGGAGGTCCCTCAGGTGCGGCCAAAAAGATTTTCATACCCACGGTACATTCAGCACAAAGCCATGCACCAATCTTGCGCCAAGATTAACACCATCTCCAAACGAACCGAAGCTAGCTTCCACTTCACCCATGTTACCTAGGAGTTCCACCAGATGCGCCCAAAACGAATTTTGGGCCTATTCCATGTTTGGCCCAACCATGCACAAATCTTGCGCTGAGATTAACATTATATCTGAATGGATCAAAACGAGCTTCCATTTGACCCACGCCACCTAGGAGGTCCATCGGGTGTGGCCAAAAAGATTTCCATGCCCATGGTACATTCCGCGCAAACCGTGCACCTATCTTGCGCCGTGATTAACAATATCTCGAAACAGACCGAAGCATGCTTCCACCTAACCCACGTCACCAAGAAGTTCCATCAGGTGTGCCCAAAACAATTTCTAAGCCTATTGCATGTTCGGCGCAACCGTGCACCTATCTTGCGTCAAGATTAACACTATCTCCAAACAGAGCAATAATAGCTTATATTTAACCCATGTCACCTAGGAGGTCTATTAGGTGTGGCCAAAAAGATTTCCATGCCCATGGTGTATTCAGCGCATATTGTGCACCGACCTTGCACCGAGAGTTACACTGTCTGCAAACGAACAGAAATGAGCTTTCACTTGACCCACGTCACCAAGGAGTTCCATCGGGGGTGCCTAAAATGATTTCATAGCGTATTGCGTGTTTCGTGTAATCCGTGCCCCGATCTTGCGTCGACTTTCACACTATCTCCGAATAGACCAAAACAAGCTTCCATTTGACCCATATCACCTAGGAGGTCACTCGGGTGCAGCCAAAAAGATTTCCAAGCCCGTGGTAAGTTTAGCGTAAACCGTACACCTATCTTGCGCAAAGATTAACATCGTCTCCAAATGGACCAAAGTGAACTTCCACTTCACCCACGTTACCTAGGAGTTTCGTCGAAAGTGCCCAAAACGATTTCTGAGCCTATTGCACGTTTGGCCCAAACCGTGCATAAATCTTATGACAAGATTAACACTATATCCGAACGAATCAAAACGAGCTTCTATTTGACCCACGCCACCTAGGAGGTCCATTAGGTGTGGCCAAAAAGATTCCATGCCCGTGGTACTTTCGGTGCAAACTGTGCACCTATCTTGCGTCGTGATTAACACTGTGTCCAAATGAACCAAAGCATGATTCCACTTGACCTGTGTCACCTAGGAGTTCCATCATGTGCACCAAAAACAATTTCTGAGCCTATTGCACGTTTGGCGTCAACCGCGTACCTATCTCCAAACAGACCAAAATTAGCTTCTTTTTGACCCACATCACCAAGAGACCTATTAGGTGCGGCCAAAAAGATTTCCATGCTCGTGATATATTCAGCGCATATTGTGCACCTACCTTGCGCCGAGAGTAACACTATCAGCAAACGAATAGAAATGAGTTTTCACTTGACCCACGTCACCTAGGAGTTCCATCAGGTGCACCCATAACGATTTTCGAGCTACGGTACAATCCTACCAAACTATGCACCTATATTGCACTTAGATTAACACTAATTACAAACAGACCGAAGCGAGCTTCCACTTCACCCACTTCACCTAGGAGTTCCATCGGGTGCACCCAAAATGATTTCTAAGGGTATTGCATGTTCAGCACAAACTGTGCACCTATCTTGATTTGAGATTAACACTATCTTCAAACAAACTAAAATGAGATTCTACTTGACCCACGTCACCTAGGCGTTCCATCAGGTGTGCCATAACGATTTCCGAGCTATGGTATGTTCCTCCCAAACTGCGCACCGATATTGCACTAAGGTTGACACTAAATCCAAATAGACCGAAGCGAGCTTTCACTTCACCCACATCATCTAGGAGCTCCATAGGGTGCGCACAAAATGGTTTCTGAGCCTGTTGCACATTTGGCGCAAACCGTGCACCAATCTTGCATCGAGATTAATGCTATCTCCGAACGGACTAAAACGAGCTTCCATTTGACCCATGCCACCTAGGAGGTCCATCAGGTGCGGCCAAAAAGATTTCCATGCCCGTGGTATATTCAGGGCATATTGTGCACCTAGATTGCGCGGAGAGTAACACTGTCTACAAACGAACATAAATGAGCTTCCACTTGACCCACGTCACCTAGGTGTTCCATCAGGTGTGCCCAAAATGATTTCCTAGCGTATTTGTGTTCAGAGTAAACTGTGCACCTATCTCTATCTTCGAACGGACAAAAATGACTTCCATTTGACCCACATCACATAGGAGGTCCCTCAGCTGTGACCAAAAAGATTTCCATGCCTGTGGTACATTCTGCGCAAACCGTGCACCTATCTTGCGCTTAGATTAACACCATCTCCAAATAGACCGAAGCAAGCTTCCACTTCACCCATGTTACCTAGGAGTTCCATCGGATGTGCCCAAAACAATTTCTGAGCCTATTGCACGTTCGGCCCAAACCGTGCACAAATCTTGCGCTGAAATTAACACTATATCCAAATGGATTAAAACGAGCTTCCAGTTGACCCACGCCACCTCGGAGGTCCATCGGTGTGGCCAAAAAGATATTCATGCCCGTGGTATATTTGGCGCAAACCGTGCACACTATCTCCAAATGCATCGAAGCATGTTTCCACTTGACCCGTGTCACCTAGAAGTTCAATTGGTTGCGTCCAAAATAATTTTTGAGCCTATTGCATGTTCGGCGCAAATCGTGCACCTATCTTGCGTTGAGATTAACACTATATCCAAACAGACCAAAATGAGCTTCTATTTGACCCACGTTACATAGGAGGCCCATCAGGTGTGGCTAAAAAGATTTCCATGCCCATGGTATATTCAGCGCATATTGTGCACCTATCTTGCGCCGAGAGCAACACTATCTGTACAGGAACAAAAACAAGCTTCCACTTGACCCACATCACCTAGGAGTTCCATCAGGTGCGCCTAGAATGATTTTCGAGCTACCGTACATTCCTCCCAAGTTGTGCACCTATATTGCACTGAGATTAACACTAATTCCAAATGGACCGAAGCGAGCTTCCACTTCACCCACTTCACCTAGGAGTTCCATCGGATGCACCCAAAATGATTTCTAAGGGTATTGCACGTTCGACGCAAACCATGCACCAATCTTGTTTCGAGATTGATAGTATCTTCAAACGAACCGAAACAAGATTCTACTTGACCCATGACACCTAGGCGTTCCATCAAGTGTGCCCATAACTATTTTCGAGCTATGGTATGTTCCTCCAAAACTATGCACCGATATTTCACTAAGGTTTACACTAATTCCAAACAGACTGAAGCGAGCGTCCACTTCACCCACGTCATCTAGGAGTTCCACTGGGTGCGCCCAAAATGGTTTCAGAGCCTATTGCACGTTTGGCGCAAACCGTGCCCAATCTTGTGTCGAGATTAACACTATCTCCCAACGGACCAAAATAAGCTTCCAATTGACCCATGACACCTAGGAGGTCCATCGGGTGTGCCCAAAAAGGTATCCATGCCCATGGTATATTCAGTGCATATTGTGCACCTACCTTGCACCAAGAGTAACACTGTCTGCAAACGAACAGAAATGAGCATCCACTTGACCCACATTACCTAGGAGTTTCATCGGGTGCATCCAAAATGATTTCCTAGCGTATTTGTGTTTGGAGTAAACCGTGCACCTATCTTACGTCGAGGTTTACACTATCTCCGAACGGACCAAAACGAGCTTCCATTTGACCCACATCACCTAGGAGATCCCTCGGGTGTGGCCAAAAAGATTTCCATGCCCGTGGTACATTCGGCGCAAACTATGTACCTATCTTGCGCCATGATTAACACTATCTCCAAATGCACCAAAGCATGCTTCCACTTGACCCGTGTCACCTAGAAGTTCCATTGGGTGCGCCCAAAACAATTTCTGAGCCTATTGCACGTTCGGCGCATATCGTGAACCTATCTTGCATTGAGATTAACACTATATCCAAATAGACCAAAATTAGCTTCTATTTGACCCACATTACATAGGAGGCCCATCAGGTGTGGCCAGAAAGATTTCCATGCCCATGGTATATTCGGCGCATATTGTGCACCTATCTTGCACCGAGAGCAACACTGTCTGTAAAGGAACAAAAACAAGCTTCCACTTGACCCACATCACCTAGGAGTTCCATCAGGTGCGCCTAGAACGATTTTGAGCTACGGTACGTTCCTCCCAAGCTGTGCACCTATATTGCACTGAGATTAACACTAATTCCAAATGGACCGAAGCGAGCTTCCACTTTACGCACTTCACCTAGGAGTTCCATCGGATGCACCCAAAATGATTTCTATGGGTATTGCACGTTCGGCGCAAACTGTGCACCAATCTTGGTTCGAGATTGACACTATCTTCAAACAAACCGAAATGAGATTCTACTTGGCCCATGACACCTAGGCGTTCCATCAGTTGTGCCCATAACTACTTTTTAGCTATGGTACATTCTTCCCAAACTGTGCACTGATATTTCACTAAGGTTGACACTAATTCCAAACAAACCGAAGCGAGCTTCCACTTCACTCATGTCATCTAGGAGTTCCATTGGGTGCGCCCAAAATGGTATTGGAGCCTATTGCATGTTTGGCGCAAACCGTGAACCAATCTTGTGTTGAGATTAACACTATCTCCCAACGGACCAAAACAAGCTCCATTTGATCCATGCCACCTAGGAGGTTCAATGGGTGCGGCTAAAAAGATATCCATGCTCGTGGTATATTCAGTGCATATTGTGCACCTACCTTGCGCCAAGAGTAACACTGTCTGCAAAAGAACAGAAATGAGCATCCACTTGACCCACATTACCTAGGAGTTTCATCAGGTGCATCCAAAATGATTTCCTAGCGTATTTGCGTTCGGAGTAAACCGTGCACCTATCTTGGGTCGAGATTTACACTATCTTTAAACAGACCAAAACGAGCTTCCATTTGACCCACATCACCTAGGAGGTCCCTCGGGTGTGGCCAAAAATATTTCTGTGCCCATGGTACACTCAGCGCAAACCATGCACCAATCTTGTGTCAAGATTAACATCATCTCCAAATGGACCGAAGCGAGCTTCCACTTCACACTTGTTACCTAGGAGTTCCATCTAATGCGCCCGAAATGATTTCTAGGCCTATTGCACGTTCCACCCAAACCGTGCACAAATCTTGCGCCAAGATTAACACTATATCCAAATGGATCATAACGAGCTTCCGTTTGACCCACGCCACCTAGAAGGTGCATCGGATTGGCCAAAAAGATTTCCATGCCCATGGTACATTCGGCGCAAACCGTGCAACTATCTAGTGCCGTGATTAACACTGAATCCAAACGAACCGAAGCATGCGTCCAATTGACCCACGTCACCTAGAAGTTTCATCGGGTGCGCCCAAAACAATTTCTGAGCCGATTGCACGTTCGGCGCAAACTGTGCACCTATCATGCGTTGAGATTAACACTATCTCCATACAAACCAAAATTAGCTTATATTTGACCCACATCACCTAGGAGGTCCATCAGGTGTGGCCAAAAAGATTTCCATGGACGTGGTATATTCAGCGCATATTGTGCACCTACCTTGTGCTGAGAGTAACACTATCAGCAAACGAATAGAAATGAGCTTTCACTTCACCCACGTAACCTAGGAGTTCCATCGGGTGCGCCCAAAATAATTTCATACCGTATTGCACATAAGGCGTAAACTGTGCTCCTATCTTGTGTCAAGGTTTACACTATATCTGAATGGACCAAAAATAAGCTTGCATTTGACCCACATCACCTAGAAGGTCACTCGGGTGCGGCCAAAAAGATTTTCGTGACTGTGGTAACTTCGGCTCAAACCGTGCACCTATCTTGCACCAAGATTAACACCGTCTCCAAACGGACCGAAGCGAACTTTCACTTCACCCACGTAACCTAGGTGTTCCATCGGATGTGCCCAAAACCATTTCTGAGCCTATTGGACGTTCGGCACAAACCATGCACAAATCTTGCACCGAGATTAACACTATATCTGAACGTATCGAAATGAGCTTCCATTTGAGCTACGCCACGAAGGAGGTCCATCGAGTGTGTCCAAAAAGATTTCCATGCCCGTGGTACATTCAGCGCAAACCGTGCCCCTATCCTGCGCCATGATTAACACTGTCTCCAAATAGACCGAAGCATCCTTCCACTTGACCCACGTCACCTAGAAGTTCCATCGGTCCGCCCAAAACAATTTCTAAGCCTATTGCACGTTCAGCGCAAACCGTGCACCTATCTTGCATTGAGATTAACACTATCTCCAAACAAACCAAAATTAGCTTCTATTTGACCCACATCACCGAGAAAGCCTATCAGGTGTGGCCAAAAAGATTTCCATGCTCGTGGTATATTCAGCGCATATTGCACACCTACCATGCGCCGAGAGTAACGCTGTCTACAAACGAACAGAAATGAGCATCCACTTGACCCACGTCACCTAGGAGTTCCATCAAGCGCGCCCATGACGATTTCTGAGCTACGGTACGTTCCTCCCAAACTGTGCACCTATATTGCCCTGAAATTAACAGTAATTCCAAATTGACTGAAGCAAGCTTCCACTTCACCCACTTCACCTAGGAGTTCCATTGGGTGTGCCCTTAATGATTTCTTAGGGTATTGCACATTCGGCGCAAACCATGCACCTATCTTGGTTCGAGATTGACACTGTCTTGAAACGAACCGAAACACGATTCTACTTGACCCATGACACCTAGGCATTCCATCAGGTGTGCCCATAACGATTTTTGAGCTATGGTACGTTCCTCCCAAACTGTGCACCGATATTTCACTAAGGTTGACACTAATTTCAAAGAGACCGAAGCGAGCTCCCACTTTAGCCACGTCATCTAGGAGTTCCATTGGGTGCGCCCAAAATGATTTCAAAATGTATTGCACATTCAGCGCAAACCGTGCTCCAATCTTGCATCGAGATTGGCACTATCTCCGAATGGACCAAAACGAGCTTCCATTTGACCCACGCCACCTAGAAGGTCTATCGGGTGTGACCAAAAAGATTCCCATGCCCATAGATTATTCAGCGCATATTGTGCACTGACCTTGCGCCAAGGGTAACACTGCAAATGACCAGAAAAGAGCTTCCACTTGACCCACGTCACTTAGGAGTTCCGTCGGGTGCACCCAAAATGATTTCCTAGCGTATTGTGCGTTCGGCCTAAACTGTGCACCTATCTTGCATCGAGGTTTACACTATCCCCGAGTAGACCAAAACGAGCTTCTAGTTGACCCACATCACCTTGGAGGTCCCTCGGGTGTGGCCAAAAAGATTTTTATGCCCGTGGTACATTCGGCGCAAACCATGGACCTATCTTGTGCCGAAATTAATACCGTCTCCAAACGGACCAAAGTGAGCTTCTACTTCACCCATGTTACCTAGGAGTTCAATCGGGTGCGCCCAAAATGATTTTTGACCCTGTTGCATGCTCAGCCCAAACCATGCATAAATCTTACACTGAGATTAACAACATATCTGAGTTGATTGAAACAAGATTCCATTTGACCCATGCCACCTAGGAGGTCCATCGGGTGTGGCCAAAATGATTTCCATGCCCATGGTACATTCCACGCAAACCTAGAAGTTTGCTTCCAGTTGGCCCACATCACCTAGAAGTTTCATCGAGTGCGCCCAAAACAATTTATGAGCCTATGGTATGTTCACCCAAACCATGCATCTATCTTGCGCCGAGATTAACAGTATTTCCAATTGAATCGAAATGAGCTTCTATGTGACCCACGTCACTGAGGAGTTCCATCAGGTACACCCATTATGATTTTGGAGCTACAGTAAGTTCCGCCCAAACTGTGCACCTATGTTGCACTGAGATAAACACTATTCCAAACGGACCGAAGCTAGCTTCCACTTCACTTTTGTCACCTAGGAGTTCCATTGTGTGCACCCAAAAGGATTTCTAAGCCTATTGCATGTTCGGCACAAACCATGCACCAATCTTGTGTCAAGATTAACACTATCTCCGAATAGATTGAAACTAGCTTCCATTTGACCCACACCACCTAGGAGGTCCATTGGGTGTGGCGAAAAATATTTCTAGGCCCATGGAATATTCAATGCATATTGTGCACCTACCTTGCGCCGAGAGTAATACTATCTGCAAACGAACAGAAATGAGCTTTCACTTGACCCATATCATCTAGGAGTTGCATCGGGTGCGCCCAAAATGATTTCCTAGCATATTGCGTGTTCGGCGTAAACCGTGCACCTATCTTGCATCGTGGTTTACACTATCTCTGAATGGACCAAAACAAGCTTCCATTTGACCCACATCACCTAGGAGGTCCCTCGGGTGCGGCCAAAAACCTTTCCATGCCCATGGTACATTTAGCGCAAAATCGTGCACCTATCTTGCGCAAAGATTAACACCGTCTCCAAACGGACTGAAGCAAGCTTCCACTTCACCCATGTTACCTAGGAGTTCCAATAGGTGCGCCCAAAATGATTTTCTAGGTGTGTATTGCACGTTTGGCCCAACCGTGCACAAATCTTGTGTCGAGATTAACATTATATCCGAATGGAACGAAATGAGCTTCCATTTGACCCACGCCACCTAGGAGATCCATCGGGTGTAGCCAAAAAGATTTCCATGCCTATGGTACATTCCGCGCAAATCGTGCACCTATCTTGCGCCGTGATTAACACTGTCCCGAAACGGACTAAAGCATGCTTCCACCTGACCCCCATTACCAAGAATTTCCAACGGGTGATGAGACTAGAGGTTGTTCCTGATCTTTTGGTGAGTGTGGGTAAACTCGATTTGTGGTGGATTCGACGTTGGCTGTCCGACTACAACGACCACAAGGTTGCTGCGCCTTAGCAACAGGTACACCGGCTCCGATTGTGATGTTCTTGCCGTGCCAAGAACACCAAGAACCTGCAAGCACCGAGAACAAGCAAGAACAAGATGAACAAGCAAATAACTCACGGATTTAAGCCAAAGGCTGAATCTGAATCACAAGTTGGGGTCTTGAAACAAGCAAATCGGGTGGTCTAGCCGACACACGCGTTTACAAGGAAGAAGCAGCAGCTATCTTGCATCTAAACAAAACCCACCCTCATTCTAATGGCTGCTGGCTCTATTTATAAGGAGGAGAGCACAAGGGGGAGTGGGAAACCCTAATCTGGGCGTCCCTCAAAGGGGTTGTAGTTAGTACAAGGCCCAGGCCCAAGCTGTAGGTCTCTGCGTCCTTTGGCTTGCTACACACAGCTTTGGTAGATTCTGATAGTGGGGTTGGACCCATGTGAAAGAGGACGACACGCTCTTTCCAACAAGTCAAAAACCAGCTTCATTGGATCTCGTATCAAGGAGTTATGGTACTTTTGATGGAGTGTCCCCTGCTGTCTCGAGATGAGCTGTGCGCCCCATTAATGATGATTCCCACTTGTTCGGCTGCTCCATCCTCATCATGGGGTCTAAACATGAGGCAATGGAGTCTTGACCAACATTCCTAAGAATAAGACAATCATCACCATGATTTAGTAGCATCCAATTCTGAGACGAGTTTGTATGAACAGCGAGGAACGACTTTACCTGATAATTAAGTTGTCGTGCTCGAGCTCTTGTCATCGGACCTTGTTGTGCAGCAGGTGTGGTTGTGTTAATGGAAGGGATGTCCTCATCATCCTCCCCTTCTTGCATTTGAGTCGTCCTCGACTCTAGTTCATCCTCTTCTCCCAAATATGGCTTCAAATCTGCAATGTAAAATGTGGGGCTAACCCCAAAAGCTGCACGTAGCTCAAGTTTGTACGCATTATCATTAATCCTTTCTAACACTTTAAAAGGACCATCAGCTCTAGGCAGCAACTTAGACTTTCGCAAACCAGGGAACCTATCTTTTCTCAAATGGAGCCAAACTAGATCACCAGGTTCAAAAATGACATGTTTCTTCCCTTTGCTACCAGCTAGTTTATACTTTGCATTCATGCACTCTATTTTCTCTTTAGTGGTTTCATGCAATTTTAAGATCAGTTCAGCATGTTGTTTAGCATCAAAGTTCACTCGCTCCGAGGTCGGAAGAGGTAAAAAATCAATAGGAGCACGTGGCACAAACCCATAAACTATCTCAAAAGGGCTTTTCTTAGTGGTAGAATGCTGTGAACGATTATAAGCAAACTCAACATGAGGCAAGCACTCTTCCCACATTTTTATGTTCTTTTTCAAAATAGCCCTAAGCAATGTAGATAAGGTTCTATTGACAACCTCAGTTTGTCTATCAGTTTGGGGATGACAAGTAGTGGAAAATAAAAGCTTAGTCCCTAGCTTAGCCCACAAAGTTCTCCAAAAATGACTAAGAAATTTTGCATCCCGATCAGAAACAATGGTGTTAGGCACACCATGCAATCGAACAATCTCACAAAAGAACAAATCAGCAACATGTGTAGCATCATCGCTCTTATGACATGGTATGAAATGTGCCATTTTAGAAAATCTGTCCACAACAACAAACACACTATCCCTCCCCTTCTTTGTTCTAGGCAGTCCTAAAACAAAGTCCATTGAAATATCTTCCCATGGTGCACTTGGAACAGGAAGAGGCATGTATAAACTATGAGGATTAAGGCGTGACTTAGCTTTCTGGCATGTTGTGCAGCGAGCAACGAACCTCTCCACGTCTCTCCTCATCTTGGGCCAAAAGAAATGACCAGCAAGGATGTTCTCTATCTTTTTCACACCAAAATGTCCCATGAGTCCTCCTCCATGCGCTTCCTGCAACAATAACAAACGCACGGAGCTAGCTAGAATGCATAGCTTGTTGGCTCTAAAGACAAACCCGTCGGTGAGGACGAATCTGTTCCATGTTTTCCCCTCTTGGCAATTCAGCAATACATCTTTGAAATCATTGTCATGTGCATATTGTTCCTTAATAGTTTCCAAACCAAAGATTTAAAAGTCAAGTTGTGAAAGCATGGTGTAACATCTAGACAAAGCATCAGCAATTATATTTTCCTTCCCCTTTTTGTGTTTGATGACATAAGGAAAGGACTCGATGAATTCAACCCACTTGGCATGTCTACGGTTAAGTTTTGCTTGACTACGGATGTGTTTCAATGATTCATGATCAGAATGTATGACAAACTCTTTGGGCCACAAATAATGCTACCATGTTTCCAAAGTCCGAACTAGAGCAAGCAATTCCTTATCATAAGTAGAATAGTTCAAACTAGGGCCACTCAACTTTTCACTGAAATATGCCACAAGTTTTCCCTCTTCTAACAGCACACCACCCAACCCAATTCCACTAGCATCACATTCAAGCTCAAAGGTTTTGTTGAAATCAGGAAGCTGGAGTAAAGGTGCATGAGTTAACTTATCTTTGAGCGTGTTGAAAGCATCATGTTGGGCTGCAGCCCAAGTGAAGGTTGCACCCTTCTTGGTGAGTTCATGCAGCGGGGCTGCAATGGTGCTGAAGTCCTTCACAAATCGACGGTAGAAACCAGCAAGTCCTAGAAAACTCCACACTTGTGTGACCGTGCAGGGAACAGGCCAGCTGTGTATGGCCTCAGCCTTGGCTTGATCAACTTCGATTCCCTGCGGTGTCACAACATATCTAAGAAAAGAGACTCGATCTATGCAAAAGGTGCACTTCTCAAGATTGCCAAACAAGTGTGCATCCCGAAGAGCATTGAAAATGGCACGCAAATGATCAAGTTGTTCCTCTAATGATCTACTATATATCAAGATGTCATCAAAGTATACCACTACAAATCTGCCAATAAAAGAGCGTAAAACCTCGTTCATTAATCTCATGAAAGTGCTGGGTGCATTAGTCAATCCAAAGGGCAAGCCATTCATATAAACCAAACTTAGTTTTAAACGCTGTTTTCCATTCATCTCCTAGCTTCATACCAATCTGGTGGTAACCACTACGCAAATCAATTTTAGAGAACACAATTGAGCCACTCAATTCATCAAGCATATCATCTAACCTTGGAATAGGATGACGATATCTGATTGTGATGTTGTTTATCGCTCTACAATCAACACACATGCGCCATGATCCATCCTTCTTAGGAACTAAAAGCACGGGAACGGCACAAGGGCTAAGAGACTCACGCACATAACCTTTGTTGAGCAATTCTTGTACTTATCTCTGAATCTCTTTTGTCTCGTCCGGGTTGGTCCTATACGGCGCACGATTAGGCAAGGAAGCCCCAGGGATGAGGTCAATCTGGTGTTCAATCCCTCGAATTGGTGGCAGCCCCGGTGGTACCTCCTTTGGAAAAACATCGGCATACTCCTGCAAAAGATTAGTGATAGCAGGAGGCAAAGAAATAGATGTATCTTCGAGTGAAAATAAAGTTTCTTTGCAAACCAAAGCATAGCAAACAGTAGTACTAGCATCAATCTCATCCAAATCAGATTTGGTGGCAAAGTAACAAGAGCCTTTCAGCTTGATCTCATTTTTATTATGATGAACAGATTTGCTAGACTTCTTCTTATGTTTCTCAAGTTCAATAGCGAGAATCTGATTTTTACTAGCAACAACCTGATTCTTAAGTTTGCTAGATCTAGCAAGTTCATCTCTTAGAATAGACTCAGGGGACATGGGGTGCAACACAATCTTCTTGTCATTATGCACGAAAGAGTATTGATTTGTTTTACCAGAGTGCAAGGAATCTTTATCAAACTGCCATGGTCTACCTAACAACATAGAGCATGCTTGCATAGGCACAACATCGCAGTCAATGGAATCATGATAAGAACCAATGGCAAACTCTACCCTTACCAATCGGGTTACCTTCACCTTGCCGCTGCTGTTAAGCCACTGAATGTAGTAAGGCTGCGGGTGTGGTTTTGTGCTCAATGAAAGCTTCTCCACCATTTCAGCACTTGCCAAGTTGTTGCAGCTTCCTCCATCTATGATCACACGGCAAGAGCGTTCCTTGATCACACACTTGGTTTGAAACAAAGTGTGGCGCTGATTTTGTTCAGCCCTCTCCATTTGGGCACTTAGCACCCGCTGCACCATGAGGCTCTCATAGTGCTCAGCAGCTTCAGCCCTAATGTGCTCTTCGTCTTGTTGGAAATAATCTCCTTCATCAGCTCGCACAATCATCACACGTGTGCTTGGGCAGTCCTTGCGTATGTGGCCATATCCTTTGCAGCGTAGGCACTGAATATCCCTTGTTCTCCCCGTGGGTACCACCGAGGGTGAACTCTTGGCAGATGTAGCCGTTGCTCCTCTAGTTGGTTCACTTGGGCATGGTACATAATTTGTTGTAGAGGAGCGTGGCTTGATGGTCGAGGAAGATTGTGGGGGTGCACGCGTTGACGGTGCAGCAGCATTGGAGGGTGTCTACAGGCTAGCACGACCTGCAGGAATGTTAGCCCTCATGCTAGCTCGTCGTCCCTGCACTTCTCGTTCAGCTTTACAAGCAAGGTGAAATAAACGATTGACAGAATTATATTCCTTATAAGCTAGAATGTCCTGAATTTCCCGGTTCAGCCCACCCATAAATCTAGCTATGGCACCATCCTCATTTTCCTCTAGCCCGCAACGAAGCATACCCATTTGTAGCTCTTGATAGTACTCTTCTACAGATTTGGATCCTTGCCTCAATTGTTGCAACTTATTTAAAAGATCACGGGCATAATAAGAAGGAACAAATCTGGCCCGCATGACCCGTTTCAAAGCATCCCAAGTTGGTGTGTTATTTGGGTTCTTACGATGGTATTCAGACCACCAAACAGAGGCAAAGTCAGTAAACTCACTAGTTGCAGCCCTAACAGGTTTGTCCTCAGGGAAATCATGGCAAGTAAATTTCTGATCAACAGCACCTCATCGGCACGTACCTCTTGTCGTGGTCGGCGAGGACCTGTCTCATGGCGGCGGCGATGTTGTTCGATGCGTCGATGACCATTCAGCTCCTCATCAAGCTCAGTGTCCGCTGCATATTCTTCTTCATCATGACCAGTAGCACTGCCCATGGTGTTGTTGTTGTTGTGATTGCGTCGTTCGAAACCAACACAGCGATTCTGTTCCATCCTCTCCAATCGCTCCAAGACACCTACAAGAGATGTATTAACAGAACCAAGAGTGCCTTCCAAGGAAGCCAACTTGGTGTTGGTCTCAATCTGAGCCGTCTCCAATTGACCAAGGCGCTCATTGGTGACACGAACATCCTCATCAAGGTGTTCAGCATGGAGCCTCACTTTGCGTTCAAAGTGTTGCAGCAAGGCTTTTGATCGAGGTGATTGTGGAGGGGTCCTTTCACCTTCTCCTACCATGGTTAGTATGTAGCAAGGGAATCACAAGAAAATATGTCCTACCAACTAACTGAATTAGGTGGCAACAATTTTCATTCTCTCAGCATGTGCAACCGAGTTCTTACATGTCCTTACCTTGCTATGTAGATGGTGTTGGCGATGACAAGAACAACACAAGTAGTAGCAAGTAGAATCCTGTGACGTTGTAGATAATTTGTGGAGCTGTAGGTGGCTTAAAAAAATCAAGGTACAACTGGAACCACGTTAGTCAATGCAAGTTAAATAAGTGTTCAAAGATAGTATCGTGCTGGTCCTAGGCTAACCCGTGCTAGAGACGCGAGCCTAGACACAAATGTTGTCACCGGATAGTAGCAAACAATGGAAATGATGAGAGTAAATAGCATCAACTTAACCCTTTTTTTCTTTCTTTCTTTCTTTCTTTCTTTCTTTCTTTCTTTCTTTCTTTCTTTCCTCCTTTTCCTTTCTTTTTTCTTTTCTATTTTCTTTTCTTTTCTTTTCGACAAGTAGCGCACAAACTGAACTTTTGCAATATGATTATAACAAGAATGCAGCAAGTAGCATAGACTTTCTTTTACTAGGGATAAGGATTGCAACAAGTAGTACAAATATGCAATTTGAACTCTCTTATTTTCAGAACTGAGTGTACTCAGATTTGCACCAAAAAGACAGGTGCATAAGGTAGTGTTTGTGTAGGCACGGCTAAAGGTGATGGTGGTGAGGGTTTCAGTGAAAAGGTGGAGAGAGCAGCGGTGCTTTTGGTGGTGGTGGTGGTGGTGGTATTGGTGGAGATTGCAGCGGCTGAAGTGGGGGGGGGGAGGCAACAGCGGATTGTGTGGTGACTAAAACGTGACAAGAACTCGAAACTCTAAAGGATTAGAACCTAAGAACCAGCACTTGACACCACGATGTAAAGCACAAACTCAACAAGCAAAGAACTAAGCAGATCAGCAAGGCTCAAACTTGTGTTTGGAATTTTAGTTCTATCCTATTTTTATATTTCTGGAACATAGGTAAAGTAATGAACAGTAAATCACTCACCAAAGAACCTTGCTCTGATTACCACATGATGAGACTAGAGGTTGTTCCTGATCTTTTGGTGAGTGTGGGTAAACTCGATTTGTGGTGGATTCGACGTTGGCTGTCCGACTATAACGACCACAAGGTTGCTGCGCCTTAGCAACAGGTACACCGGCTCCGATTGTGATGTTCTTGCCGTGCCAAGAACACCAATAACCTGCAAGCAACCGAGAACAAGCAAGAACAAGATGAACAAGCAAATAACTCACGGATTTAAGCCAAAGGCTGAATCTGAATCATAAGTTGGGGTCTTGAAACAAGCAAATCGGGTGGTCTAGCCGACACACGCGTTTATAAGGAAGAAGCAGCAGCTATCTTGCATCTAAACAAAACCCACCCTCATTCTGATGGTTGCTGGCTCTATTTATAAGGAGGAGAGCACAAGGGGGAGTGGGAAACCCTAATCTAGGCGTCCCTCAAAGGGGTTGTAGTTAGTACAAGGCCCAGGCCCAAGCTGTAGGTCTCTGCGTTCTTTGGCTTGCTGCACACAGCTTTGGTAGATTCTGATAGTGGGGTTGGACCCATGTGAAAGAGGACGACGTGCTCTTTCCAACAAGTCAAAAACTAGCTTCATTGGATCTCGTATCAAGGAGTTATGGTACTTTGATGGAGTGTCCCCTGCTGTCTCGAGATGAGCTGTGAGCCCCATTAATGATGATTCCCACTTGTTTGGCTGCTCCATCCTCATCATGGGGTCTAAACATGAGGCAATGGAGTCTTGACCAACATTCCTAAGAATAAGACAATCATCACCATGATTTAGTAGCATCCAATTCTGAGACGAGTTTGTATGAACAGCGAGGAACGACTTTACCTGATAATTAAGTTGTCGTGCTCGAGCTCTTGTCATCGGACCTTGTTGTGCAGCAGGTGTGGTTGTGTCAATGGAAGGGATGTCCTCATCAACGGGTGCGCCTAAAACAATTTCTGAGCCTATTGCACACTCGGCGCAAATCCGTTCACCTATCTTGCATCGAGATTTACACTATCTCTAAACAGACCAAAAATAGCTTATATTTAAACCACATCACCTAGGAAGTCCATCAGGTGTGGCCAAAAAGATTTCCATTCCCGTGGTATATTCAGCGCATATTGTGCACCTACCTTGTGTCGAGAGTAACACTGTCTACAAACGAATAGAAATGAGCTTCCACTTGACCCACGTCACCAAGGAGTTCCATCGGGGGCGCCCAAAATGATTTCATAGCGTATTGCGCGTTCGGCATAAACCGTGCCCCTATCTTGCTTTGAGGTTTACACTATCTCCGAACGGACCAAAATGAGCTTCCATTTGACACACATCACCTAGGTCTCTCGGGTGCGGCCAAAAAGATTTCCGTGCCCTTGGTAAGTACAGTGCAAACCGTGCACCTATCTTGCACCAAGACTAAGACCGTCTCCAAACGGACCGTAGCAAACTTCCACTTCACCCACGTTACCTAGGAGTTCCATTGATATCGCCTAAAATGATTTATGAGCCTATTGCACATCTGGCCAAAACCGTGCACAAATCTTGCGCCGAGATTAACACTATATCCGAATGGATCGAAACAAGCTTCCATTTGACCCATGCCACCTAGGTGGTCCATCGGGTGTGGCCAAAAAGATTCCATGCCCGTGGTACCTTCGGCGCGAACTGTGCACCTATCTTGCACCGTGATTAACACTGTCTCCAATGGACCAAAGCATGCTTCCACTTGACCCGTGTCACGTAGAAGTTCCATCGGGTGCGCCAAAAATAATTTCTGAGCCTATTGCACGTTCGGCGCAAGTCGCACACCTATCTTGCGTCGAGATTAACACTATCCCCAAACAGACCAAAATTAGCTTCTATTTTGACCCACATCACCTAGGAGGCCCATTAGGGTGGCCAAAAAGATTTCCATGCCCGTGGTATATTCAGCGCATATTGTGCACCTACCTTGCGCCTCGAGTAACACTATCTGCAAACAAACAGAAACAAGTTTCCACTTGACCCACATCACCTAGGAGTTCCATCAGGTGCGCCCATAACAATTTTCGAGCTACGGTACATTCCTCCCAAATTGTGCACCTATATTGCTCTAAGATTAACACTAATTCCAAACAGACCGAAGCAAGCTTCCACTTCACCCACTTCACCTAGGAGTTCTATCGGGTACACCCAAAATGATTTCTGAAGGTATTGCACGTTCGGCGCAAATCATGCACCTATCTTGGTTCGAGATTAACACTGTCTTCAAATGAACCGAAACAAGATTCTACTTGACCCATGTCACCTAGGCGTTCCATCAGGTGTGCCATAACGATTTCCGAGCTATGGTATATTCCTCCCAAACTACACACCCATATTGCACTAAGGTTGACACTAATTCCAGACGGACCGAAGTGAGCTTCCACTTCACCCACATCATCTAGGAGTTCCATCGGGTGCGCACAAAATGCTTTCTGAGCCTATTGCACGTTTGGCGCAAACCGTGCACCTATCTTGCGTCGAGGTTTACACTATCTTCGAACAGACCAAAACGACTTCCACCACATCACCTAGGAGATCCCTCGGGTGTGGCCAAAAAGATTTCCATGCCAGTGGTACATTTAGCGTAAACAGTGCACCTATCTTGTGCCAAGATTAACACCATCTCCAAATGGACCGAAGCGAGCTTTCACTTCACCCATGTTACCTTGGAGTTCAATCAGATGCGCCCAAAATGATTTCTGGGCCTATTGCACGTTGGGCCCAAACTGTGCACAAATCTTGTGCTGAGGTTAACACTATATCTGAATGGATCGAAACGAGCTTCCATTTGACCCATGCCACCTTGGAGGTCCATCAGGTGTGGCCAAAAAGATTTCCATGCCCATGGTATATTCCGCGCAAACCGTGCACATATCTTGCGCTATGATTAACACTATCTCCAAATGGACCGAAGCTTGCTTCCACTTGACCCACATCACCTAGAAGTTCCATTGGGAGCGCCCAAAATAATTTCTGAGGCTATTGCACATTCGGCGCAAACCGTGCACCTGTCTTATGTCGAGATTAACACTATCTCCAAACAGACCAAAAATAGCTTATATTTGACTCACATCACCTAGGAGGTCCAACGGGTGTGGCCAAAAAGATTTTCATGCCCGTGGTTTATTCAGCGCATATTGTGAACCTACCTTGCGCGGAGGGTAACATTGTCTGCAAATGAACAGAAATGAGCTTCCACTTGCCCCATGTCAGCTACGAGCGGCTATGCCCAAAACGATTTCATCGCGTATTGCGCGTAAGGCGTAAACCGTGCCCCTATCTTCTGTTGAGGTTTACACTATCTCCGAACGGACCAAAACGAGCATCCATTTGACCCACATCACCTAGGAGGTCATTCGGGTGCGGCCAAAAATATTTCTATGCCCGTGGTAACTTCAGCACAAACCGTGCACCTATCTTATGCCAAGATTAATACCGTCTCCAAACGAGCCAATGTGAACTTCCACTTCGCCCACATTACCTAGGAGCTCCATCGGATGCGCCCAAAATGACTTCTGAGCCTATTGCACGTTCGGCCCAAACCGTGCACAAATCTTGCGCTGAGATTAACACTATATCCGAATGGATCGAAATGAGCTTCCAGTAGACCCACACCACCTAGGTGGTCCATCAGGTGTGGACAAAAAGATTTCCATGCCCGTGGTACATTCGGTGCAAACCGTGCATCTATCTTGCACTGTGATTAACACTATCTCCAAATGTATCGAAGCATGCTTCCACTTGACCCCTGTCACCTAGAAGTTCCATTAGGTACGCCCAAAACAATTTCTAAGCCTATTGCATGTTCGGCGCAAATCATGCACATATCTTGCGTTCAGATTAACACAATATGCAAATAGACCAAAATTAGCTTCTATTTGACCCACGTCATGTAGGAGGACTATTGCACATTCAGCATAAAAGCATGCACCTATCTTGTGTTGAGATTAACACTATCTCCGAACGGACCAAAATGAGCATCCATTTGACCCATGCCACCTAGGAGGTCCATCGGGTGTGGCCAAAAAAAATCCACGCCTGTGGTATATTCGGTGCATATTGTGCACCTACCTTGCGCCGAGAGTAAAAGTCTGCAAACGAATAGAAATGAGCTTCCACTTGACCCACGTCACCTAGGAGTTTCATTGGGCACACCCAAAATGATTTCCTAGCGTATTTGCGTTTGGAGTAAACCATGCACCTATCTTACATCAAGGTTTACACTATCTCCGAATGGACCAAAACGAGCTTCCATTTGACCCATATCACCTAGGAGGTCCCTTGGGTGTGGCCAAAAAGATTTATGTGCTCGTGATACATTCAGCGCAAGCTGTGCACCTATCTTGCGCCAAGATTAACACCGTCTCCAAATGCACCGAAGCGAGTTTCCCCTTCACACTAGTTACCTAGGAGTTCCATCGGATGCGCACGAAATGATTTCTGGGCCTATTGCACATCCACCCAAACTGTGTGCAAATCTTGCACCGAGATTAACACTATATCCGAATAGATCGGAACGAGCTTCCATTTGGTCCACGCCACCTAGGAGGTCCATCGGGTGTGGCTAAAAAGATTTCCATGCCCGTGGTACATTCGGCACAAACCGTGCACCTATCTCCAAACGGATCGAAGCATGCTTCCACTTGACCCATGTCACCTAGAAGTTCCATCGGGTGCGCCCAAAACAATTTCTAAGCCTATTGCACGTTCGGCGCAAACCATGCACCTATCTTGCGTTGAGATTAACACTATCTCCAAATAGACCAAAATTAGCTTCTATTTGACCCATGTCACCTAGAAGGCCCATTAGGTGCGACCAAAAAGATTTCCATGCTCGTGGTATATTCAGCGCATATTGTGAACCTGCCTTGCGCCGAGAGTAACGCTGTCAGCAAACGAATAGAAACGAGCTTCCACTTGGCCCACGTCACCTAGGAGTTCCATCGAGTGCGCAAAAAAATGAATTCCTAGTGTATTGCACTTTCGGTGCAAACCGGACACCTATCTTGCGTCGAGGTTTACACTATCTCCAAATGGATTGAAACAAGCATCCATTTGACCCACGCCACCTTGGAGGTCCCTTGGGTGTGGCCAAAAAGATTTCCATGCCCACGGTACATTCGGCGCAAACCATGCATCTATCTTGCGTCGACTTTAACACCGTGTCCAAATGAACCGAAGTGACTTTTCACTTCACGCATGTTACCTAGGAGTTCCATTGGGTGCGCCCAAAATGATTTCTGATCCTGTTGCATGTTTGGCCCAAACCGTGCACAAATCTTGCGCTGAGATTGACACCATATCTGAACTGATCGAAACGAGCTTTCATTTGACCCATGCCACCTAGCAGGTCCATCGGGTGTGGCCAATAAGATTTCCATGCCCGTGGTACATTCGGTGCAAACTGTGCACCTATCTTGCGCCATAATTAACACTGTCTCCAAACAGACCGAAGCATTGTTCCTGTTGACCTACGTCACCTAGAAGTTTCATCGGGTGCACCCAAAACAATTTCTGAGTCTATGGTATGTTTATCCCAAATCGTGCACCTATCTTGCGCTGAGATTAACACTGTCTCCAAATGAACCGAAACGAGCTTCTATGTGACCCATGTCACTTAAAAGTTCCATCAGGTGTGCCCATAACGATTTCTGAGCTACATATGTTCCTCCCAAACTATGCAGCTATATTGCTGAGATTAGCACTAATTCCAAACGGACCAAAGTGAGCTTCCACTTCACCCATGTCACCTAGGAGTTACATCGGGTGCGCCCAAAATGATTTCTAAGCGTATTGCACATTCGGCACAAACCGTGCTCCAATCTTGCGTCAAGATCAACACTATCTCCGAACGGACCGAAACGAGCTTCCATTTGACCCACGCCAACTAGGAGGTCCATCGGGTGTGGCCAAAAAGATTTCTATGCCCGTGGAATATTCAGCGCATATTGTGCACCGACCTTGCGCTGAGAGTAACACTGTCTGCAAACGACCAGAAAAGAGCTTCCACTTGACCCACGTCACCTAGGAGTTCTATCGGGTGCGCCAAAAGCGATTTCCAAGAGTATTGTGCGTTCAGCATAAACCGTGCACCTCTCTTGCGTCGAGGTTTACACTATCCCCGAACAGACCAAAATGAGCTTCCATTTAACCCACATCACATTGGAGGTCCCTCGGGTGTGGACAAAAAGATTTCCATGCCCGTGGTACATTCGGCGCAAACCGTGCACCTATCTTGTGCCGATATTAACATCGTCTCCAAACGGACCGAAGCGAGCATCCACTTCACCCACGTTACCTAAGAGTTCAATCGGGTGCGCCCAAAATGATTTCTAACCCTGTTGCACGTTCAGCCCATACCATGCATAAATCTTGCGCCGAGATTAACACCATATTCAAACGGATCGAAACGGGCTTCCATTTGACACACGCCGCCTAGGAGGTCCATCAGGTGTGGCCAAAAAGATTTCCATGCATGTGGTACATTCAGCACAAACTGTGCCCCTATCTTTTGCCTGATTAACAATGTCTATAAATGGACCGAAGCATGCTTCCAGTTGACCCTCGTCACCTAGGAGTTCCATCGAGTGCACCCAAAATGATTTCTTAGCGTATTGTGCTTTTGGCGTGAACCGTTCACCTATCTTGCGTCGAGCTTTGCGCTATCTCTAAATAGACCAAAACGAGCTTCCATTTGACCCACATCACCTAGGAGGTCCATCAGGTGTGGCCAAAAAGATTTCCATGCCCGTGGTAGATTCCGCTCAAACCGTGCACCTATATTACGCCATGATTAACACTGTGCATGGTACATTCGCCGCAAACCGTGCACCTATCATGGTTTTTGATTAACACTGTCTCCAAATGGATCAAAGCGTGCTTCTACTTAACCCACGTGACCTACAAGTTCCATCGTGTGTGCCCAAAACATTCTGAGCCTACTGCATGTTCGGCCCAAACCGTGCACAAATCTTGCGCCGAGGCTAACACTATATCCGAACGGATCGAAACAGGCTTCCATTTGACACATGCCACCTAGGAGGGCCATCAAGTGTGGCCAAAAAGATTTCCATGCGCATGGTATATTCAGCGTAAACAGTGCACCTATCTTGCGCCGTGATTAACACTGTCTCCAAACGGACTGAAGCATGCTTCTAGTTGACCCTTGTCACCTAGAAGTTTCATCGGGTGCGCCCAAAACAATTTCTGAGCCTATGGTATGTTCACCCAAACCATGCACCTATCTTGCGCTGAGACTAGCACCGTCTCTAAATGGACCAAAGCGAGCATCCACTTCACCCATGTAATAGAGGAGTTCCATAAGGTGCGCCCAAAATAATTTTTGAGCCTACTGTGCATTCGGCGCGAACTATGCACCTATCTTACGCCGTGATTAATACTGTCTCCAAATAGACCGAAGCATGCTTCTAGTTGACCCACGTCACCTAGAAGTTTCATCGGGTGCGCCCAAAACAATTTCTGAGCCTATGGTATGTTCACCCAAACTGTGCACCTATCTTGCGCCGAGACTAACACTGTCTCCAAACAAACCGAAACGAGCTTCTACGTGACCCTTGTGACCTAGGAGTTCCATCAGATGCGCCCATAACGATTTTTGAGCTATGGTGTGTTCCTCCCAAACTGTGCACCTATATTGCACTCAGATTAACACTAATTCCAAATGGACCAAAGCGAGCCGCCAGTTCACCCACGTCACCTAGGAGTTCTATCCGGTGTGCCCAAAATGATTTCTAATCCTATTGCACATTCGGTGCAAACCGTGCACCAATCTTGCATCGAGATTAACAATATCTCCGAACGGACCGAACCGAGCTTCTATTTGACCCATGCCACCTAGGAGGGCCATCGTGTGTGGCCAAAAAGATTTCCGTGCCCATGGAATATTCAATGCATATTGTGCACCTACCTTGCGCCGAGAGTGACACTGTCTGCAAATGAATAGAAAAGCACTTCCACTTGACCCACGTCATCTAGGAGTTCTATAGGTGCCCCAAACGATTTCTAAGCCTATTGTGCATTCGGCGTAAACTATGCACATATCTTGCGTCGAGGTTTACACTATCTCTGAAAGGACCAAAATGAGCTTCCATTTGTCCCATGCCACCTAGGAGGTCCATCGGGTGTGGCAAAAAAAGATGTCCATGCCCGTGGAATATTCAGTGCATATTGTGCACCTACCTTGTGTCGAGAGTAACACTATCTGCAAATGAACAAAAAAGAGCTTCCACTTGACCCACGTCACCTAGGAGTTCCATTAGGTGCGCCCAAAATGATTTCCAAGCGTATTGTGCTTTCAGCGTAAATCGTGCACCTATCTTGCATCGAGGTTTACACTATCTCCGAACAGACCAAAATGAGCTTCCATTTTACCCACGTCTCTTAGGAGTTCCCTCAACTGTAGCCAAAAAGATTTCCGTGCCTGTGGTACATTCCGCACAAACGATGCACCTATCCTACGCCAAGATTAACACCATCTCCAAACAGACCGAAGCGAGCATCCACTTCACCCACGGTACCTAGGAGTTCCATCGGGGGTGCCCAAAACAATTTCTGAGCCTACTGCACATTCGGCCCAAACCGTGCACAAATCTTGCGCTGAGATTAACACCATATCCAAACGGATCGAAACGAGCTTCCATTTGACCCACGCCACCTTGGAGGTCCATTGAATGTACCATTGGTGGCATGGGTGAAACGAACCAAAATGAGCTTCTATGTGACCCATATCACATAGGAGTTCCATCAGGTGCGCCCATAATGATTTCTGAGCTACGGTATGTTCCTCCCAAACTGTGCAACTATATTGCACTGAGATTAACACTAATTCCAAATGGACCAAAGCAAGCTTTTACTTTACCCACGTCACCTACGAGTTTCATCAGATTCGCCCAAAATGATTCTGAAGCCTATTGGACGTTTGGTGAAAACCGTGCACCAATCTTGCGTCGAGACTAACACTGTCTCCGAATAGACTGAAACGAGCCTCCATTTGACCCACGCCACCGAGGAATTCCATCGGGGGCGCCCAAAACAATTTCCTAGTGTATTTCACGTTCGGCCTACACCGTGCACCTATCTTGCGTCGAGGTTTATGCTATCTCCGAACATACCAAAATAAGCTTCCATTTGACCCACATCACCTAGGTGGTCCCTCGGGTTTGGCCAAAAAGATTTCTGTGCCTGGGTACATTCAGCGCAAACCGCACACCTATCTTGCGCCGAGATTAACACCGTCACCAAATGGACCGAAGCGAGCTTCCACTTCACGCATGTTACCTAGGGCTTCCATCAAGTGTGCCCAAAATGATTTCTGAGCCTTTTGCACGTTCAACCAAAACCGTGCACAAATCTAGCGCTGAGATTAACACCATATCCAAATGGATCAAAACGAACTTCCATTTGACCCGTGCCACCTAGGAGGTCCATCGGGTGTGTCCAAAAATATATCCATGTGCGTGGTACAATCGGCACAAACCATGCACCTACATTACGCCATCATTAACACTGTATCCAAACGGACTGAAGCATGCTTCTAGTTGACCCACATCACCTAGATGCTTCATCGGGTGCACCCAAAACAATTTTTGAGCCTATGGTATGATCACCCAAACATTGCACCTATCATGCGCCAAGATTAGCCCTGTCCCCAAATGAACCGAAACGAGCTTCTACGTGACCCACATCACCTAGAAGTTTCATAAGGTGCACCAAAAACAATTTCTGAGCTTATGGTATGTTCATCACAAACCGTACACTTATCTTGTGCCGAGATTAACACTATCTCCAAACAAACTTAAACGTGGTTCTATGTGACCCACGTCACCTAGGAGTTCCATCAGATGCGCCCATAATGATTTCTGAGCTACGGTACGTTCCTCCCAAACTGTGCACCTATATTGCACTTAGATTAACACTAACTCCAAACGGACCGAAGCAGGCTTCCACTTCACCACGTCACCTAGGAGTACCATCAGCTATGCCCAAATTGATTTCTAAGCCTATCGCATGTTTAGCGCAAGCCGTGCACCAATCTCGTGTTGAGATTAACACTATCTCTAAACGGACCGAAACGAGCTTCCATTTGACCTACGACGCCTCGGAGGTCCATTGGTTGTCACCAAAAAGATTTCCTTACCCGTGGAATATTCAGCGCGTATTGTGCACCTACCTTGCGCCGAGAGTAACACTGTCTGCAAACAAACAGAAAAGAGCTTTCAGTTGACCCACATCACCAATGAGTTCCATCGGGTGCGCCCAAAACGATTTCCTAGCGTATTGCGCGTTCGGCGTAAACTGTGCACCTATCTTGCGTCGAGGTTTACACTATCCCCGAACATACCAAAACGAGCTTCCATTTGACCGAATCACCTAGGAGGTCCCTCGGGTGTGGCCAAAAGGATTTTTGTTCCTGTGGTACAATCGGCATAAACCGTGCACCTATCTTGCGCTGAGATTAATACCGTCTCCAAACGGACCGAAGCGAGCTTCCACTTCACCGGCGTTACCTAGGAGTTCCATCGGGTGCGCCCAAAACGATTTTAAGCCTTTTGCACATTCGGCCCAAACCATGCACAAATCTTGCGCCGAGATTAACACCATATCTAAATGGATCGAAACAAGCTTCCATTTGACCCGCGCCACCTAGGAAGTCCATCGGGTGTGGCTAAAAAGATATCAATGCATGTGGTACATTCAGCGAAAACCGTGCACCTATGTTGCGTTGTGATTAACACTATATCCAAACATACAGAAGCTTGCTTCCAGTTGACCCACGTCACCTAGAAGTTTCATCGGGTGTGTCGAAAACAATTTCTGAGCCTATGGTATGTTCACCCAAACCATGCACCTATCTTGCGCTGAGATTAACACTGTCTCCAAACAAACCAAAACGTGCTTCTACGTGACCCACATCACCTAGGAATTCCATCAGGTGCGCCCATAACGATTTCCAAATGGACTGAAGCAAGCATCCACTTCACCCACGTCACCTAGGAATTCCATCGGGTGCACCCAAAACGATTTTTGAGCCTTTTGCACGTTCGTCCCAAACCGTGCATAAATCATGCACCGAGATTAACACCATATCCGAACAGACCAAAACGAGCTTCCATTTGACATGTGCCACATAGGAGGTCCATTGGGTGTGGCGAACAAGATATTCATGTGCATGGTACAATCGGCGCAAACCGTGCACCTATGTTGCACCGTAATTAACGCTGTATCCAAACGGACAGAAGCATGCTTCCAGTTGACTCACGTCATCTAAAAGTTTCATCGGGTGCACCCAAAAATAGTTTCTAGGCCTATGGTATGTTCACCCAAACCTTGCACCTATCTTGCGCCATGATTAACACTGTCTCAAACGAATGGAAACGAGCTTCTACATGACCCATGTCACCTAGAAGTTTCATCGGGTGCACCCAAAACAATTTCTGAGCCTATGGTATGTTCATCGCAAACCGTACAACAATCTCACGCTGAGATTAACCTTGTCTCCAAATGAACCGAAACATGCTTCTATGTGACCCACAACACCTAGGAGTTCCATCAGATGCGCCCATAATGATTTCCGAGCTACGGTACGTTCCTCCCAACTGAGATTAACACTAATTCCAAATGGACTGAAGCGAGCTTCCACTTCACCCACATCACCTAGGAGTTCCATCCGGTGCGCCCAAAATGATTTATAAGCCTATTGCTCATTTGGCGCAAACCATGCACTAATGTTGCGTCTAGAGTAACACTATCTCTGAACTGACCGAACCGAGCTGCCATTTTACCCACTGCATCTAGGAGGTCCATCAGGTGTGGCCAAAGAGATTTCCATGCCCATGGAATATGCAGCGCATATTGTGCACCTACCTTGCGATGAGGGTAACAATGTCTGCAAACAAACAGAAAAGTGCATCCAGTTGACCCACGTCACATAGGAGTTCCACCGGGTGCATCGAAAATGATTTCCTAGCGTATTACGCGTTCGGCGTAAACCGTGCACCTATCTTGCGTCGAGGCTTACACTATCCCCGAAGTGACCAAAATGAGTTTCCATTTGACCCACATCACCTAGGAGGTCCCTCGGGTGCGCCCAAAAGGATTTCCATGCCCATGGTACATTCGGTGCAAACCATGCACCTATCTTGCGCCGAGATTATCACTATCTCCAAACAGACCGAAGCAAGCATCCACTTCACCCACGTTACCTAGGAGTTCCATCAGGTGCGCCCAAAATGAATTCTGAGCCTTTTGTATGTTTGGCCCAAACCGTGCACAAATCTTACGCTGAGATTAACACCATATCCGAACGGATTGAAACGAGCTTCCATTTGACCCGCGCCACCTAGGAGGTGCATCGGGTGTGGCCAAAAAGATATCCATGCACGTGGTACATTCGGCGCAAACCATGCACCTATGTTGCGCCGTGTTTAACACTGTATCCAAATGGACAGAAGCATGCTTTCAGTTGACACACATCACCCAGAAGTTTCATCGGGTGCGCCCAAAATAATTTCTGAGCCTATGGTATGTTCACCCAAACTGTGCACCTATCTTGCATCGAGATTAACACTGTCTCCAAAGAAACCAAAACGTGCTTCTACGTGACCCACATCACCTAAGAGTTCCATCAGGTGCGCCATAACAATTTTCGAGCTACGGTACGTTCCTCCCAAACTATGCACCTATATTGCACTGAGATTAACACTAATTCCAAACGGACCGAAGCGAGCTTCCACTTCACCCACGTCACCTAGGAGTTCCATCAGGTGTGCCCAAAACGATTTCTGAGCCTTTTTGCACGTTTGGTGCAAATTGTGCACCAATCTTGCGTCGAGATTAACACGATCTCCGAATGGACCGAAACGAGCTTCCATTTGACCCACGCCACCTAGGAGGCCAATCAAGTGTGGCCAAAAAGATTTCCATGCACATGGTACAATCGGTACAAACCATACACCTATGTTGCACCGTGATTAACATTGTATCCAAACAGACAGAAGCATGCTTCCAGTTGAGCCATGTCACCAAGAAGTTTAATTTGGGTGCGCCCAAAACAATTTCTGAGCCTATGGTATGTTCACCCAAACCATGCACCTATTTTACGCTGAGATTAACAGTCTCCAAATGAACCGATATGAGCTTCAACGTGACCCACATCACCCAGAAGTTTCATTAGGTGCACCCAAAACAATTTCTGAGCCTATGGTGTGTTCAATGCAAACCCTACACCTATCTTGCGATGAGATTAACATTGTCTCCAAACGAACTGAAACATGCTTCAACGTGACCCATGTCACCTAGGAGTTCCATCAGATGCGCCCATAACGATTTTTGAGCTACGGTATGTTCCTCCCAAACTATGCACCTATATTGCACTGAGATTAACACTAATTCCAAATGGACCAAAGCGAGCTTCCACTTCACCCACATCACCTAGGAGTTCCATTAGGTGTGCCCAAAAAGATTTCTAAGGCTATTGCATGTTCGGTGCAAACCTTGCACCAATCTTGTGTTGAGATTAACACTATCTCCAAACGGACCAAAACAATCTTCCATTTGACCCACGGAACCTAGGAGGTCCATCGGGTGTGGCCAAAAAGATTTCCATGCCTGTGGAATATTTAGCGCATATTGTGCACCAACCTTGCGCCAAGAGTAACACTGTCTGCAAACAAACAGAAAAGAGTATCCAGTTGACCAACGTCACCTATGAGTTCCATCGGGTGCGCCTAAAATGATTTCCTATCATATTGCGCGTTCGGCGTAAACCGTGCACCTATCTTGTGCCTGGGTTTACACTATCCCCGAATAGACTAAAACGAGCTTCCATTTGACCTACATCACCTAGGAGGTCCCTCGGGTGTGGCCAAAAGGATTTCCGTGCCCGTGGTACACTCGGTGCAAATCGTGCACCTCTCTTGCACCAAGATTAAAACTGTCTCCAAACAGACTGAAGCAAGCTTCCACTTCACCCACATTACCTAGGAGATCCATCGGTGCGCCCAAAATGATTTCTAAGCCTTTTGTACGTTCGGCCTAAACCGTGCACAAATCTTGCACTGAGATTAACACCATATCCAAACGGATCGAAATGAGCTTCCATTTGACCCGCGCCACCTAGGAGATCCATCGGGTGTGGCCAAAAAGATATCCAAGCGCGTGGTACATTCAGCGCAAACCATGCACCTATGTTGCGCTGTGATTGACAATGTATCCAAATGTACCGAAGCATCCTTCCAGTTGACCCACGTCACCTAGAAGTTTCATTAGGTGCGCCCAAAAAAATTTCTGAGCCTATGGCATGTTCACCCAAACCATGAACCTATCTCGCGCCAAGATTAACACTGTCTCCAAACGAACCAAAACGTGCTTCTTCGTGACTCACATCACCTAGAAGTTTGATCAGGTGCACCAAAATAATTTCTAAGCCTATGGTATGTTCATTCCAAACCCTACACCTAGCTTGCAATCAGATTAACATTGTCTCCAAACGAACCGAAGCGTGCTTCTACGTGACCCACGTCACCTAGGAGTTCCATCAGATGCGCCCATAACGATTTTCGAGCTACGGTACGTTCCTCCCAAACTGTGCACCTATATTGCACTAAGATTAACACTGATTCTAAACGGACTGAAGCGAGCTTCCACTTCACCCATGTCACCAAGGAGTTCCATTAGGTGCGCCCAAAATAATTTCTAAGCCTATTGCACATTCGGTGCAAACCGTGCACCAATCTTGCGTTGAGATTAACACTATCACTGAACGGACCGAAACTAGTTTCCATTTGACCCATGGCACCATGGAGGTCCATCGGGTGTGGCCAAAAAGATTTCCATGCCTTTGGAATATTCAGCGCCTATTGTGCACCAACCTTGTGCCAAGAGTAAGACTGTCTGCCAACAAACAGAAAAGAGCATCCAGTTGACCAATGTCACCTAGGAGTTCCATAAGGTGCACCCAAAACGATTTCCTAATTGTGCGCTCAGCATAAACTGTGCACCTATCTTATGTCGGGGTTTACACTATCCCCGAACAAACCAAAACGAGCTTCCATTTGACCTACATCACCTAGGTGGTCCATAGGGTGTAGCGAAAAGGATTTCCGTGCCCATGGTACATTCGGCGCAAATCATGCACCTTTCTTGTGCCGAGATTAACACCGTATCCAAACGGACCGAAGCGAGCTTTCACTTCACCCACGTTACCTAGGAGTTCCATTAGTGCGCCCAAAACGATTTATGAGCCTTTTGCAATTCGGCCCAAACCATGCACAAATCTTGCACTGAGATTAACACCATATCTGAACGGATCGAAACGAGCTTCCATTTGACCCGCGCCACCTAGGAGGTCCATCGGGTGTGGCCAAAAAGATATCCATGCGCATAGTACATTCGGTGCAAACCGTGCACCTATGTTGTGCCATGATTAATACTATATCCAAACGGACAGAAGCAAGCTTCCAGTTGACCCACATCACCTAGAAGTTTCATCGGGTGCGCCCAAAACAATATCTGAGCCTATGGCATGTTCACCCAAACCATGCACCTATCTTGCGCCAAGATTAACACTGTCTCCAAACGAACCGAAACGTGCTTCTACGTGACCCACATCACCTAGGAGTTCCATCAGGTGTGCCCATAACGATTTTCGAGCTACGATACGTTCCTCTCAAACTATGCACTAATATTGCATTGAGATTAACACTAATTCAAAAAGGACCAAAGTGAGCTTCCACATCACCCATGTCACCTAGGAGTTGCATTAGGTGTGAGCAAAACGACTTCTGAGCCTTTTGCACATTTGGCGCAAATCATGCACCAATCTTGCGTCGAGATTAACACGATCTCCGAACGGACCAAAATGAGCTTCCATTTGACCCACACCACCTAGAAGGTCCATCGGGTGTGGCCAAAGAGATTTCCATGTGCGTGGTACAATCGGCACAAATCGTGCACCGATGTTGCGCCGTGATTAACACTGTATCCAAACGGACAGAAGCATGCTTCCTGTTGACCCACGTCACCTAGAAGTTTCGTCGGGTGCGCCCAAAATAATTTTTGAGCCTATGGTATGTTCACCCAAACCGTGCACCTATCTTACGCCGAGATTGACACTGTCTTCAAACAAACCGAAATGAGCTTCTACGTGACCCACGTCACCTAGAAGTTTCATCGGGTGCGCCCAAAACAATTTCTGAGCCTATGGTTTGTTCACCCAAACCGTGCACCTATCTTGCACCGAGATTAGCACTGTGTCCAAATGAACCAAAACGTGCTTCTACGTGACCCACGTCACCTAGGAGTTCCATCAGGTGCGCCCATAATGATTTTGGACCTACAGTACGTTCCTCCCATACTGTGCACCGATATTGCACTAAGATTAACACTAATTCTAAACGGACTGAAGCGAGCTACCACTTCACCCATGTCACCTAGGATTTCCATCAGGTGCGCCCATAATGATTTCCATGCTATAGTACGTTCCTCCCAAACTGTGCACCTATATTGCACTGAGATTAACACTAATTTCGAACGGGCCGCAGTGAGCTTTCACTTCACCCTCGTCACCTAGGAGTTCCATTAGGTGCACCAAAATGATTTCTGAGCCTATGGCAGGTTCACCCTAAGTGTGCACCTATCTTGCGCTAAGATTAACACTATCTCCAAACGAACCGAAACGAGCTTCTACGTGACCCACGTCACCAAGTTCCATCAAGTGCGCCCATAACGATTTCTGAGCTGCCGTACATTCCTTCTAAACTGTGCACCTATATTACACTGAGATTAACACTAATTCAAACGGACCAAAGCGAGCTTCCACTTCACCGTTGTCACCTTGGAGTTCTATCGGGTGCGGTGCGCCCAACACAATTTCTAAGCCTATTGCACGTTCATGCAAACCATGCACCAATCTTGCATCGAGATTAACATTATCTCTGCATGGACTAAAATGAGCTTCGACGTGACCCACGTTTTCTAGAAGTTCCATCAGGTGTGCCCATAACAATTTCTGAGCTACGATATGTTCCACCCAAACTGTGCACCTATATTGCACTGAGATTAACACTAATTCTAAACGGACTGACATGAGTTTCCACTCACCCATGTCACCTTGGAGTTCTATCGCACCGCCCAGAACAATTTCTAAGCCAATTGCACGTTCGGTGCAAACCATGCACCAATCTTGCGCCGAGATTAACATTATCTAATAGCACAAAAGAGGATGAGGCCCTAGGAGCAATCTAAGGTCACGACATCCTGAATGGGGAAGGACAAAGTGGGGTATTCACCGTTGACACTAGTGTACCTTTCTACCTGTGGTAGAAGAATCCAACAAGAATCTAGGGCAGCTCCTTACTGTACTTAGATCTCGAGATGAGGTGGTTCTAGGAGCGACAGACACACTTGTAGCTGCACAAGGAGCGAGCGGTGAGGCGGCTGAGGATGAGGACCGAGACATGATCTGTGAGGATGGCAACCTCGTCCCTCTTGTTAGGGGCCTCCTCCTTCATCTTGATGAGGATCTGGTGGAGCAAGGATGGCATTGGAAGCGACAGCGCTATTGCCTGAATCAGAGAAGGAGCGACTGCGGGGGATGTGTTCGTGAACTTGTTAATAATCAGATGGAAGCTTCATTTGTACTCAAATGAGTGAAGAAGGGAATAAAAATCCAAGAACAATGCATAAGGGAAGTGCGAAAGCATTACCATTGCCTTTGGATCTTGCGGCATTGAGCTCGAGCGACGACGGCAGTGATGAGTACAAGCCTGGTCACCGGTGGATCTATACTGTCTACGTGCCGGTGAGGTGTACCGGCGTGAAGCACTAGCTTGTTGTGGTGACTGGCAGCTTGCACATCGCTGAGTAGGGGTGGTCGTGCAGTTCGGCACTAGGGAGCAGGGGCGATGATGAACAGCAACACTAAGTAGGAGAAAGACATAGTGGGGAGCATCCTTTGTAAGCAACTGTATTAGACGCAGGATTGCAAATTTCTGCAAAACTTTGTAAATACGCGCGGGAGTGACGCGTAGGACTCTCGCGCGGGCTTGGAAATTGATGAAAGCGGCGGTGAAGGCTACCGGCAGTGGTGATGGGAGATGTTAGCACCTTACTAACGACAGACATGTCATACGATTTGAAAACTCTACGGTGCACAAATGGAATGTTTCAGTCACAGCAAACAGAGATGAACTCAAAGTAATAACAACTAAATATTATAAACATTTTTATTCAGAATGTAGAGCATGTTACAATCAAACTACACGTGGGGA
Source organism: Saccharum officinarum (assembly GCA_020631735.1). Taxonomy (NCBI): domain Eukaryota; kingdom Viridiplantae; phylum Streptophyta; class Magnoliopsida; order Poales; family Poaceae; genus Saccharum; species Saccharum officinarum. Next base: position 28,446,510 of record CM036206.1, on the reverse strand, counting down.
GCGTTTTCATACACGGTTACAATCAGTGCATATTGTGCAACTACCTTGCACCGAGAGTAACATTGTCTGCAAACGAAAACAAAAGAGCCTCCACTTGACCCACGTCACCTAGGAGTTCCATCGGGTGCGCCCAAAACGATTTCTAAGGCAATTGCACGTTTCGCCAAACCGTGTAAATTCTTGCACGAGATTAACACTATCTCCAAACAAACCGAAACGAGCTTCTTCGTGACCCACGTCACCTAGGAGTTCCATCAGGTGTTGCCATTGCCATAACGATCTCCGAATACAGTACATTCCTCACAAACTTTGCACCCATATTGCACAGAGAGTCAATACTAACAAATTCCAAATGGACTGAAGCGAGCTTACCCTTCACCCACGTCACCTAGGCATTCCATCGGGTGCGCCCAAAATTATTTCTAAGGCTATTGCACGTTCAGCGCAAACCGTGCACCAATCTTGCATTAAGATTACACTATCTCTGAACGGACCAAAACGAGCTTCCATTTGACCCACGCCACTAGGAGGTCCATTGGGTGTGGCCAAAAAGATTTCCATGCCCATGGTATATTCAGCGCATATTGTGCATCTATCTTGTGCCGAGAGTAACACTGTCTGCAAACGAATAGAAAAGAGCTTTCACTTGACCCACGTCGATTAGGAGTTCCATCGGGTGCGCCCAAAAAATTTCCTAGCGTATTGCGTGTTCGCCCATGGACCTATCTTGTGTCGAGGTTTATACTATCTCCAAACGGACAAACTAAGCTTCCATTTGACCCACATCACCTAGGATGTCCCTTGGGTGCGGCCAAAAAGATTTCCATGCCCGTGGTACATTCGGCGCAAACTGTGCACCTATCTTGCGCCAAGATTAACACCATCTCTAAACAGACTGAAGTGAGCATCCACTTCACCTACGTTACCTAGGAGTTCCATCGGGTTGCACCCTGAGCCTACTGCACATTTAGCCCAAACCGTGCACAAATCTTGCGTCGAGATTAACACCATATCCGAGCGGATCGAAATGAGCTTCCATTTGACCTACGCCACCAAGGAGGTCCATCGATGTGTGTCAAAAAGATTTACATGCCCATGGTACATTCGGCGCAAACTATGCACCTATCTTGCACCATGATTAACACTGTCTCCGAACAGATCGAAGCATGCTTTCAGTTGACCCATGTCACCTAGCAGTTTCATCGGTGCACCCAAAACAATTTCTAAGCCTATGGTATACTTCATCCCAAACCTTGCCACCTATCTTGCGCTGAGATTAACACTATCTCTAAACGAACTGAAACAAGCCTCTACATGACCACGTCACCTAGGTGTTCCATCAGGTGTGCCCATAACAATTTTCGAGCTACGGTACATTCCTCGCAAATTGTGCACCAATATTGCACTAAGATTAACACTAATTCCAACGGACCGAAGCAAGCTTCTACTTCACCCATGTCAACTTGGAGTTCTATCGGGTGTGCCCAAAATGATTTCTAAGCCTATTGCACGTTCGGCGCAAACCGTATACCAATCTTGCATCGAGATTAACATTATCTCCGAACGGACCAAAATGAGCTTCCCTTTGACCCATGCCACCTAGGAGGTCCACCGGGTGTGGCCAAAAAGATTTCCATGCCCGTGGAATATTCAGTGCGTATTGTGCACCTACCTTGCGCCGAGAGTAACATTGTCTACAAAACGAACAAAAAGAGCTTCACTTGACCCACGTCACCTAGGAGTTCCATCGGGTGGTGCGCCAAAATGATTTCCTAGCGCATTGCGTGTTTGGCGTAAACCTTGCACCTATCCTACGCCGAGATTAATACTATCTCAAAACGGATCGAAGCGAGCTTCCACTTTACCCAAGTTACCTAGGAGTTCCATCGGGTGCCCCAAAACGATTTTTGAGACAATTGCACGTTTGGCCCAGACCATGCACAAATCTTGCGCCGAGGTTAACACCATATCCGAATGGATCAAAACGAGCTTTCATTTGACCCGCGCCATCGAGGAGATCCGTCGGGTGTGGCCAAAAAGATTTCCATGCCCGTGGAATATTTAGCGCATATTGTGCACCTACCTTGCACCAAGTGTAACACCGTCTCCAAACATACCAAAGCAAGCTTCCACTTCACCCACGTTACCTAGGAGTTTCATTGGTGCGGCCAAAATGATTTCTAAGCCTATTCCACGTTTGGCCCAAACCGTGCACAATTCTTGCACCAAGATTAACACTGTCTCCAAACGAACCGAAATGAGCTTCTACGTGACCCACGTCACCTAGGAGTTCCATCAGGTGTGCCCATAATGATTTCTAAGCTAGGTACGTTCCTGCCAAACTGTGCACATATGTTGCACTGAGATTAACACTAATTCTAAATGGACTAAAGTGTAGCTTACACTTCACCCACGTCACCTAGGCGTTCCATCTAGTGTGCCCAAAACAATTTTCTATGCCTATTACACGTTTGGTCGTAAACCATGCACCAATCTTGCATTGAGATTACTGCTATCTTTGAACAGACCGAAATGAGCTTCCATTTGACCCATACCACCTAGGAGGTCCATCGGCGTGGCCAAAAAGATTTCCATGATGG
>CM036206.1:28375471-28443810 GCA_020631735.1 Saccharum officinarum | reverse complement strand
TCCATACAGCGTGATATTGTATGGATGCATCCATTTTGGGGTGGTAATGTATGGATCAAAACACCTCGACGCTCTGGTAAGTGTGAGCTGTGAGAGCATGATCGTCCAACCGGCGGTCTAGGGGAGAGTAGTTGTGGTTACTTGCATACTTACATGTTCAAACCATGTAATTATGAAAGTACTTAATTGGGGTATATCTGTCGGGTAGTTGTGATACTGAAGTATATACATCAGGGATGTGTATATGGAAAGTATTTAGTTTACTGCTTACTTGTGTGCTTATATTGGGAAACTGTTGGGCTGAAATGAGATTTTCTGCAGGTACACTAACAGCGCAAACGAGTAGACCGATAGTTTCGCCTATATGAGAGAACGTATGTATGCCACCGCCTAGCGTTAGAAGTTTATGATTCTACTAGGATGAGAGGGCGTACGGAACGTGCATGCATCATGTTTAATTCATGTCATACATTGCATTTTACTCCCTCCTTAAAAATTTCGTTGGTCCCGACTAAATTAAATTTCGTATCCCTAAATTATCCTCACTGTAAGTCATGTCTTGTTGCTACAGATGGCTCGCACCAAGAGGACCGCTCGCAAGTCCACTAGAGGCAGGGCACCTCGTCACCAGCTCGCTCCACGTGAGCCCCGCCCTGAGCCCACCGAGGCGGAAAGGTTGAGGGTCGAGTTGGCTGAGGTGACTGCTGCTAGAAATGCGGCTCAGCAACAGCTGGAGCAAGTGATACATGACAGAGATCAGGAGACACTTGCGGTCCAGAGGTTGACTGTGGCAAATCGCAACTGTCAGCGCATGCTGGTCCATGTGATGAACCAGCGGGATGAAGCCTGGCACGAAGAGAACGTCCTGAGAGCTCGTCAGGTGGAGCTTGAGCAACGGATTGAAGCTGCAGAAGAATACAATGACAATCTTCATGAGGAAGTGCACCGCCTCAACAACCAGCTCAATCCTCTGCTTCCTCATGACAATAATGAGGATGAGGAGATGGGCTCGGAGTCTTCATGGCTGAAGACGATGATGGCGTGGAGGTCAATGGACCACAGGATGTTCCACCAGAAGAAGAAGAGATGATGAGGAGTTAGAGCCTGTTAGTGACGAGGATGGGGGGAGATCTTCGACACTGACTCCGAGGACGATGCTTAGAGTAGTCATCGCGTAGCTATGATGCTGAAGTTATCTTTTGTGCCCTCCTTGTGTGGGAGTGAGGCTTTGTAATAACTTAGCTTTTGGGATGTAACATCGAACCCTATGTATCCTGGATGTTAGTTTGAACATGTTAAATTTCGGTCACAATTGGATGTCGTATTGTGTTGTGTTCGGTGATGGTGTCACGATTAGCACCCTTCGGTGCCGCGACGAAACCGAGGGCCTCCTGTGGCGCGCGACATAAGGTTGTGCTGCTTGGCACGCGCTGGTATCGAGGTGGCTAGTCATGATCCACCATGGAACTCTACCCATGGGATGTCTTCTTGTGGTCATTTCTTGGTTAGCCTTCCTAGTTGGCTAGAAGTTTAGAGTGAATCCGGACACCCGTTACGTAAGTTGAAATTCTATGATATCAATGTAACCTGTCCAGTCACGTTTGTGCTCCCTACATGCGAGCCTTTAATAAATTCCATCTTTTCATCTGAAGATATCTTGTTGTTATGACCATCGCATAATTGCGTCAATTGATGCACTTGATGGGTTCGTGTGGTTGTGATGAATTACTGTGCCTCGATTGTTTGTGAATTCATTTTTAATGAAATCAGTTGGCATATTTACACCATTCATCTACAAATTTCCCACAGCGTCAGTGCTCATTGGCTATGCATTTTGCAGATGGCGTACAACCTCCGTCGTGGTCGTGGCGTTGAGGATGAGGAACAGCCACCCCCTCCTCCACCACCCACTCCGGCAGAATTGATGCAAACGGTGGTTGAAGGTCAGCGCCTGTTAGCTGAAGCTATGCGCCAGCTGGTCGATCGGGATGCTCGCCAGGGTCATCAAGGACCGGCACCAAACCAGCATAGTGATTTCAAGGAGTTTCTGGATACCAAGCCCTCGCTCTTTCAGGAGGCGGAGGAACCTCTGCAAGCTGATGAATGGTTGAATACCATTGAGCAGAAGTTTCGTCTGCTTCGTTTGACTGAGGAGCTGAAGACTGAATATGCTTCTCACCAACTGCATGGCCCGGCTGGTATCTGGTGGAGTCACTACCGCTCCACGTTGCCTCCTAATGTCCCGATCACTTGGGACCAGTTTAAAATGGCTTTCCGTGGGAATTACATTCCTCTAGGTTTGATGGCTATAAAGCATACTGAATTCATGAGATTAAACCAAGGCAATAAGAGTTTGACGGAATACCTGCAAGCCTTTAACAATCTTGCAAGGTATGCAACTGAGTTTGTGGATACTGATGCTAAGAAGATTGCTAGCTTCAAGCGTGGCCTCGGTCCAAAGCTGATGAAAACCATGGGCACTAGCAAATGTGCTACTTCAATGATTTTATCAGTGATGCTCTGACTCAAGAGAACAATAACTCTATCTATGCTGCTTCTAAGAGCCGCAAGAGGGCACTTGAGGCAGGTGCTTCACAGTCCCGAGCTTCAGCTGCTCGAGGGCTCCTCCTCGCCCTCCTGCCACAAGTGCTAAGTTCGTCCCCCGCAAAAAAGGCGCCAGTGAAGACTGGGTTTCGCAAGGCATATACAGTGGCTCTGCCAAAGGGTAATTCTGGCCAAGGCAGCTCCAGTGTCCCTCCCAGCAACATGCCTTGCTGGAACTGCAACAAACCAGGTCATTGGTCTAGGAATTGTCCATATCCTAAGAAGAATACCAATCAAGGTGGTCGTCAGGGAATGTTCATTATAATAGTATTGAAGAAATTCCATCTGGTGAGGTAGTCACTGCTGGTAAGTTTCTAGTTGATCAACATTCTGCAGTGGTGCTATTTGATTCAGGTGCTTCGCATTCCTTTATCAGTCCTATGTTTGCATTGAAGTTTGCACACAAATTGCATACTGTTGAAGATGGGGTTATTGCATTAGAGCGGCAAGTGGGAATATTTCCACAAATCTAGTAAGAGATCTAGAGTTTGAAATAGAAGGACGAAAGTACCCGCTTACCTTAGTGGTTTTGCCTGGATTAGGCATAGATGTTATTTTGGGCATGAATTGGATGAGTCAGAATGGGGTACTCATTGATACATCCACTCGGGTAGTTATGCTCAGAGATCCTACAGATCAGAAAGGTTTTCTAGTGCAACTTCCCAGGCAAATTGACCTTTCTAGGGAAGTTCATGCGGTGCAAGCGAAAACATTAGCTGATATTCCCGTAGTGAGTGAGTTTCCTGACGTTTTTCCCGATGATTTGCCGGGACTGCCTCGGATCGGGATGTGGAGTTTAAAATCGAGTTGTTGCCTGGCACGGCACCTATCTCTAGGAGACCCTATAGGATGCCTCCGAATGAACTAGCTGAACTTAAGGTGCAGTTGAATGAACTTTTGAAGAAGGGGCTGATTCGTCCTAGTTCGTCTCCGTGGGGATGTCCTGCTATCTTTGTAAAGAAGAAGGATCAGTCGTTGCGGATGTGCGTAGATTATAGGCCTCTGAATGCAGTCACTGTCAAAAATAAGTATCCTCTACCGCGCATCGACATCTTGTTCGATCAGTTGTCTAAAGCTAAAGTTTTCTCCAAGATCGATCTAAGATCTGGCTACCATCAAATTAAAATCCGCCCGGAAGATGTTCCAAAGACAGCCTTCTCTACCAGATACGGTCTTTATGAGTATCATGTTATGTCCTTTGGCTTGACCAATGCCCCGCACACTTCATGTACTTGATGAATTCGGTGTTTATGTCCGAATTGGACAAGTTTGTGGTGGTATTTATTGATGACATCCTGATATATTCTAAAAATGAGGAAGACCACGCTGAACATCTGCGTATAGTCCTCACAAGACTGCGTGAACATCAACTATATGCAAAGTTCAGTAAGTGCGAATTCTGGCTTCGAGAAGTACCTTTCCTTGGGCATGTGTTGTCCGATGGAGGAATTATGGTGGACCCCGCCAAGGTACAAGAAGTACTGAACTAGAAGGCTCCTATCTCGGTTCACGAGGTTCGGAGTTTTCTTGGATTGGCTGGCTATTATCGTCGTTTCATCCCGGATTTCTCAAAAATAGCCAAGCCAATGACTCGGCTGCTGCAAAAAGACACTAGGTTTGTCTGGACTCCTGAGTGTGATGTGCTTTTCACAAACTGCGAACTCTCCTAACCTCGGCTCCGGTTTTGGCGCAACCGGATATCGAGAAACCATTTGATGTGTATTATGATGCCTCAGGCATAGGTTTGGGAGGTGTTCTGATGCAGGAAGGCCGAGTAATTGCATATACCTCTCGACAACTTCAGAAGCATGAGGTGAATTATCCAACGCATGACTTAGAACTTACTGCAGTTGTTCATGCTTTGAAATCCTGGCGACACTACCTATTGGGCAATGTTTGCAACATCTATACCGACCATAAAAGCCTCAAATATATCTTCACCCAACCCGAGTTGAATATGCGTCAAAGAAGATGGCTTGAGTTGATTAAAGATTATAATCTCCAAGTGCACTATCATCCGGGCAAGGCAAATGTGGTTGCCGATGCTTTAAGCCGTAAGTCTCATTGTCACTCCTTAGTGGAGGGTGATTTTCATCTGTCTCGCCTTCTGCACCCAGCAATTCTATACAACGTCACTATCAGTTGCACTCTCAAGAGTAGAATTATTGAGCTTCAAAAGACTGACACGGGTATATTCCACATCAAGCGTAAGATGAAAGAGCAAGAAACTACACAGTTCAGGGTAGATGAAGAGGGTGTACTATGGTTCAAAGATAGGTTAGTTGTGCCTAAGGACTGAGAGATTAGAAATCAGATCTTGTCTGAAGCACACTCCTCTAAGTTGTCCATCTATCCTGGTAGCAATAAGATGTATTATGATTTGAAGCCATACTATTGGTGGACCAAAATGCGGAAAGAAATAGCTGCATATGTTGCCAGGTGTGACACCTGCTGTAGGGTTAAGGCTGTGCACATGAAAGCTGGATTGCTTCAACCACTTTCTATCCCAGGTTGGAAATGGGAAGAGATAAGTATGGATTTCATTGTTGGACTTCCTCCTACTGTCAGGAACCATAACTCTATTTGGGTAATTGTAGATCGTTTAACCAAGTCAGCTCACTTCATTCCTGTTCGAGTAGACTATCGTCCTACTGACTATGCTGAGTTGTACTTCAATCAAATAGTCCGGCTCCATGGGATCCCTCATACTATCGTTTTTGACCGTGGTCCACAGTTCACTGCTTGTTTTTGGGAGCACTTGCACCATCTTCTGGGAACCAAGTTAGTGAGAAGCTCTGCTTATCACCCCTAGACATCAGGTTAGACTGAACGAGTTAACCAAATCTTGGAAGACCTGTTACGGGCTTGTGTTATTTCGTCCAAGGGTTCATGGGAAAAATAGTTGCCTCTAGCTGAGTTCTCGTATAATAATAGCTACCAAGAGAGCATTAAGATGGCCTCATTCGAAGCATTGTACGGTCGTAAGTGTAGAACCCCACTAAATTGGATAGAAGCTGGTGAGAGAAGCTATTATGGTATTGATTTTGTCAAGGAAGCTGAGGAATGAGTTCGTACCATCAAAATCCATATGGCTGCAGCTCAAGCTAGACAAAAAAGTTACACTGATCGCCGTAGAAAACCGATCGAGTTTGAAGTTGGAGACTTCGTGTATCTGAAAGTTTCCCCTATGAAGAGTGTACAACGTTTTGGTGTGAAGCGGAAGCTTGCACCGAGATACGTGGGTCCTTTCTAGATCATAGGAAAGAGTGGTGTTGTCGCATATAAGATCCAGTTACCCCCTAAAATGGGTGCCATTTTCAATGTTTTCCATGTATCCCAGTTAAAGAAGTGTCTTCGAGTTCCAGAAGAAAGAGTTCCATTAGGAGATATTAGGCTAGAATCCGATTTAACCTACGAAGAAAAGCCAGTCCGTGTGATTGACACTCAAGAGCGAGTAACTAGAAGTCGAGTGGTTAAGTGGTATAAAGTAATGTGGAGTAATCAGGGTAGTGAGAGTGATGCTACGTGGGAGCGAGAAGACTATTTATGTGATGGTTATAAGGAATTCTATCAACAATGGTACGCTTTCCAAATCTCAGGACGAGATTTTTATAAGGGGGGAGGGCTGTAACACCCCAGGTGTTTGGCTTCCTTAATTGCATTGAATTTCATAAGCATTAACATTAATCATCTCATTCATGAGTGTGAGCATCATTCATTTCATGCATGAGCTTACAATGTGTGAAATAGCTTTTGAAACATTGCAACATGTGGTTATATTTCATGTGTTTTAAGGAGTGAGTAGTGTGCAACACGCAAGTACCGTATGTGCAATTTCCTTTTGAGACATGTCAACCACTTTAGTGTAACATAACTAGCAAGTGCTATGCAACACACTCATGCAACATGTGCAACATAAGCTTGCAACATTTGGGTGAAAGTATTGAATTACTTGTTTCAAAGTATGTAACACTAGGAATTTTGTGCAACCAATGTGTAGAGTGGCTAATTAGGTCTTATAACACCTTAATTACATTTAGGGTAAGTAGTGGAGCAATGTTTATGTTGACCAAAATTACCAAATTGCCCTTCCAAATGTTGTTGACTAAGTTTGGACCCCTAGAGTGATCTGGTTTGACCAATTAAAAAGTCTAGCTTAGAAACCTTGCATGGAGGAGCAACCTGAAGCAAAGTTGTAGAGAATTTCATAAGGAACAAAAGTTCTAATATGGCCATCTCATGAAAATGACCAGAACATGCTCAAAAATGGCCCACAAGTCAGTTTTAGAGGCTGTTTTGGGACTTAGCAATTTTGGCTAAGTGTGAAGCTGTAAACCGTTTCACTGTACCTCACTTTGACAACTTGTAACTCACAAACCAGGCCGAACCAGTCCTTGAGCCAATTGACAAAGTAGTTGTCCACACATAGCTCTACATTTTTGTTGTTAACACCTATCACTAACTCGGGCTAGATTAGGAGTTTTGCTCGGTAGAAATCACGCTGTCAGTCGATGCCTTTGGGCTTCGAAACGCCAAGTTCAGTCATCGGCAGTGAGCCGTGTGGCCGATCGCGCGTAGGGCCGGGGCGCCGCGTGGCCGCCATGCTCCAGTTCCGTCCCCACTCGCCAGTGTGCTGGCGGGCTTAAGCTGCTAGCATGCTGCTGTTGCCCTCCACTCCCTCCATTCCCTCGCCCTTCTTCTACAACTCGCCGGTAAGGCGTCTGCACTGCCGTCGCCACCGCAGCCATCTCCGCCGAGCTCACACGCGTTTTCCACCGCATCACCGCGCCTCAAGTCCGGCCAACAGCTACACCTTGAGCCCCTCTACCCACTCGTCCCGTCCCTGCCCTCAGACGTACCTCGGTAAGGACGAATCGCCAGTTCCGCCACCGCTAGACCTCGTCGGCGTTCTTCCGCGCGGCGGCTCACCGGGGCTGGAGTCTTCGGTGCTTCCACGGCGAGCGCTAGTAGGTGCATTAGGACTAGGGTAGTGTGGGAATGCTCACCGTGGGTCTAGAAAAGGGTCCCGAGGTCATCGTCGGCGAGGAGCACCACCACCGCTCCGTCGGTCCGCCATGCCCGCCACCATCCCCCATAGCCGCAGTAATTGCTCTAATTAGTGGCACCCCTAGGTGCGCAAGGAAGAGGCGAACGTGCCTGTGCCCTTGGTCTCACCGGAGCTGCCGCAGGCGGCGAGTTCGCCATCGACCGTTTTTCCTCCCGCCTTCGTCTCGCTGAACCGTGGGACCCACGCGGGTGGGAGGCCGAGCGCAGGCCGCTCGAGTTGGGCCGCGCTATCGCGCGAGCTGGCGCGCAAGCTGGGCCGCGCTGGCGGGTCGGCCGGCCCAGTGCCCTTTTTGATTTTTGAAAATCCAGTTTCTTTATCATTTTCACAGATTTGACTGATGTTTGTGATTTTCATATCTAGGGTTTGGTAGATCCAAAAATGGTGATCCAAATTTTGTTGGGCTCCAATTAATCTGTAGCCTCTAGGAAAAATATCAAATGCTTATGTGATGTTTATTTTCTAGAAGAATTAATTAGGGTTTTGAGATGTGTTTTAAATTACATGCAAACTTGTCTAAATCATATCTTGAGTTTCTGTGTTCAAAAAATTTTGAAATTTGGTGAGTATGTGATTTCATATATATACTAGCTCTAGTAAAACTTTGGATCCTATTGCTTGAGTAGTTTTCAAGTTATGATGTTATCATTTTATATTAAGAGATATTTGAATGAATTTTCATATTTTTTCTATAGTTCCAGTAAAAGTAAAATTTTGGGAGTATTGTTCTTAGGGTAGAATGATACTAGGAAAAATATGAAATCTGTTGTTTGGCACTTTTCAATAGGGTTTTCTATTTATGCAAAAATCAGCCTTTTTGGCTTGTGAATTTTGTGTAAGTAGTTTCTGTGAATAACTTTGGTTCAAATTTTTACAGTATCCTCCTAGTGGGCCAGGGAGCCTCCTGTAATTTTTATAGAATTTTCTAAGCAGTTTGTATATAAGTTTAATTTCCCACTTAATTAATTATGTAAATTAAGAAAAGGATGAAAATAAATGTTCTAGGTTGGCACCCCTTACTTTCTGGTGTTTTTATGATATGTGGGAACTATTGGTATCATTGGTTTAGTCATAGAGGAAGTTTGACACATAAATAAATATTTAATCTTCTTATTTCTAGGTTTTCTGGACAGCTGGTAGCATGCTTTTGGTTTGACCCTTAATAAAAGTGTTTGCCGGAAAATTTGTGAATACCAAAGTTGTAGTAAACTTGATAAACTAGCTTGTGTCAAAATTGGGAGGCATTTGGCCTAGTAGTCTAGGAGTTATAGCTGTTTAAAGTGGCTATCCAGAAATGGTTGTTCTTTGTTTGGAGAGGACAGATTTCTGGAACTCTAGAAATTCGACTCGGAAAACTTAGGAATTAAGTGTTGAAGTCTGAAAAGGATTTGTAGAGCATTTTATAAGCTTTACATATTATCTTGGATTATGTCTTTTGGAGTTAGGAATCTCCAGTTACGTTAGAAACATTAAGCTGCTGTCCATAATGTCTTGCTATGATATTTTGTGCTTGGATTTGGTAACTTAAGTAAAATTGTTCTTATGATTGTTAGGTGTTAGGACCTTAATAGAGGATGAACAACTATACATTAGGTTGTATAGATTAGGTAAGTACTTCTCTACCGGAGAAGAGATTTGCACGTAAGATTGAAGTAATTTGTATAGAATACTTAAATTGCTGCAATGCATTCCATTCCGAGCATATTGCATTCATTATGCATCCATGAGATTTATTGTGCATTCATGCAATAGGTGTACCGGAGGGGGTGACACTCCTCGAGTTCGAGGGAGCAGTTCCGGAGGAGGATCAGGAGTAGCCGGGAGAACCCGAAGAGGCAGCCATCGAAGGACACACCATTGACGAGCTACCTAAGTGCCCAGATCACCGCCCGTCTTCTTTTCTGAAAGGCAAGCCTCGGTGCATGCTGACCCAATCATTTGAAATATAATTCTTGAGTACTTTTACTTGTTTACTGCATTAAGTTGTAGGAGTTGTATGGAAACACTTGTTGCATTACACCTGTCCTTGTCCAAATATCATACTTAAACCCTAAATTAGGTTTAGGCCCGTGTTAATGCTTAGCCCTGCTTAGTCCAGTAGAAGTCGGGTGATTTCTGGTCATCCGCGAGATATAGGAATGGGTCACGAGTGGCTATGTTGGCTATCGTGGATGGAACCATGCCTAAAATGAATTTGAGACCGGGCGGGAGTTCGATAGTGCAGCCGCAAGACACTTCACGTCTTGGGTGCGGAGCTATGCCCATCTGAGTTGTTTAAGGACCGATTCGCTGTACGTCCTTGAGTCATGTTGAACGCAGTCTAACACTTAGTTGGCCGGATAAGTCGTTCCGACCACGAATCAGAGTAATACAGTTCAGGCGGGGAATCGACTGGTAGGTCGCTTCTTGGAGGAGAGAAACGTTGTGCTTGGGGACATTGGCATGAGTCCAAGGGGGGGTTAGAGTCCCTAGCACCTGGCAGAGTGTCGCCCTTAGGGATGCGACATCAGTCGGACCCGCGGCTCCTGAACTGTACCAAAGGTGACCTGAGCAGCCCTCGCCAGGCGTGACTCGGTGAGTGTTAGAAATACCCCTCCAGCTGGATAGGAATTCGATTCGAATCGCCGTCGCTCCCAGTTAGTGAGCACTTGACTTGAGCAGCGGCAACGTAGATCTCATTAAATTGAACAGATGGTTAAGTGAATGATATAATGTTGCCACAATTTATACCTGCTATGGATATAATAATATGCTTGTTTGATTATAACCAAGTGAATGTTTAGTACAGGTGCTAAGATAGATGACAGGTTAATGCTAAAAATAAATGCTAGTACAGGTTAAAAGAGTTTAAATTACTTATGCTTTTCCACAAAAGGTAATGTCAGCCAGCTCCACTTATGAAAGCCTTGCATGATCCTTGGTGTCTCTTATTTTCCGTTTCAACGGGTAAGTCTAGCTAAGTACATTCCCGTACTCAGGGTTTATTCCCTCCTGTTGCAGATGACATGCTTTATCAGGGCTTCTGCAAGATCTGCCTCCACCCCGCGGATGACGAGGACTAGATCACTTGGGCATGATCGTCTGTTAGTTCCTTTCCTTAAATGCTTTTGTGGGATGGTGATCTGTAATACTGGCAATAGTATTTGAACTAAATGCGTGTGTTATGCTTCTGCTACTTTATGAACTTGGTTTGTAATAATTTGTGACTCCGTGTGTTGTAAGAGAACCTCTGCTCTATTTGTGAAATGTAACATGTGATGTGTATGTTGAATGATGCGATCTTGGTTGTAAAGGAGTTGGTTTGAAATCCTTCGTGGTTTCGATTGACTACCGAGATTATATGGGCTCAAGTTCAAAAATTTGAGCGTTTCGGCGCTTGTTTTTGTACTTGTGCTCTTATAATTTGGTCGGTTCTGTTACATCATCCTTCTTCACAAAGATAGCTGGACAACCCCAAGGAGAAGAACTAGGCTGAATCAAACCTTTCTTCAACAGCTCGTTCAACTGAATCTTTAGCTCAGCCAACTCATTGGGTGGCATTCTATAGGGCCTTCGAGAGATAGGAGCCGTGCCTGAAATGAGTTATATCTTGAATTCTACTTCACGGTTCGGAGGTAATCTAGGCAAGTCATCAGGGAAGACATCTGAAAACTCAAAGACAACCGGTATATCCTCAATGGCCTTGACTAGGGTAGCATTGGCTGTGTTGTGGATAGCGATATCACGAGGAAGCTGAACTAGAAAACCCTTCTTATCTACAGGATCTCTCAATATTACCACATGGGTTGACGTATCGATCAACACCCTATTACCGCTCATCCACTTCATTCCTAGGATTACATCGATTCCTACTCTTGGTAGAACTACAAGATCCACAAGGAACTCTCGATCCCCAATCTCAATCTTTACATCTTTAACTACTTGGTTAGTCATGATATTGTTTCCAGCAGCACTAATACAATAACCACCTTTGACAATTGTAATCACATTCATCTTATGCTCAGATGCAAAAGTAGAACTCACAAAGGAATGTGAAGCACCATCAAAGAGCACAACTGCAGGATGATTATTAACAAGAAACTTACCAGTGATGACCACTTCACTAGCAGGAATTTCCACCACAGTAGTATAGCACGCCCTTGACAGATGTTTCTCGGAGCATTCTGCTTGGGAGGATAAGGACAATTATTAGCCCAGTGACCAGGCTTGTTATAGTTCTAGCACGGCCTATTAGATGGTGGGACATTGGAGCTGCCCTATCCAGAGGTATTCTTTGGCAAGGAAACTATGTATCCCTTACGAAAACTAGTTTTAGCTTGATTCTTCTTCTGAGGTGGGCGGTACCGAACATTAGCATTAGATGGACGATGTGGGGGTTTGGATACCACTGGTGCCTTAGACTAAGAAGCACCTGCCTCAAAGTTTCTTTTACGGGTCTTGGAAGTAGCATATATCTTATCATTATTCTCCTGAGTCAGGGCGTTACTGATAAACTCATTGAAGGTGACACACTTGCTGTTGCCCATAGACTTCATCAGTTTAGGGGAAAGTCCCCTCTTGAAACTAGCTATCTTTTTGGCATTAGTGTCAACAAACTCAGGAGCATACCTCGCTAGGTTGTTAAATGCCTAGAGGTATTCATTAAGACTCTTATTGCCTTGAGTTAGCTTCATGAACTCGGTGTGCTTGATTGCCATGAGACGAAGAGGGATAAAATGTCCCCTAAAAGCTTCCTAGAACTGGTCCCAAACCACCTCGACGTTTGCAGGGAAGGTGGTCCTGTGATGGTTCCACCAGATGCTTGCAGGGCCTTGGAGCTGGTGTCCTGCATATCAGCCTTCATACCTTCTGTCAATCTGAGCAATTAAAACCTTTGCTCTATCGTACTCAACCATTCATCAGCTTGTAATGGTTCTTCTGCCTCTCTAAAGATAGGAGGCTTTATGTCCATGAAGTCCTTAAAGCTACTATACTGGTTTGGCTCGGGTCCCTGGCGGACATGTCGATCATCGCGGTTAGCCAGTTGGTGCATAGCCTCAGCTAGCATGCGCTGACTTTCGATGACTGTCTGCATTAGCTCAGCTGGTGTGGGCGGTGGTGGAGGAGGTGGTGGTTGTTCCTCATCTCCAAGGCTACGACCGTGACGAAGATTGTAAGCCATCTGCAAAATGTATAGCCAATGAGCACTAACGATGTGGAAAATTTTGTAGATGAATTATATAATTATGCCAAACTGATTCCATTGGAGAGATGAATTCATACAATAAACAGAGGCACAATCATTCATCACAATCACACAACCCATTAAGCGCATCAATTGACACATTAATGCGATGTACTTAACCAACAACGAGGTTTATTGACAACAAAGACAGAATTTATCAAAGGCTCACATACGTGGAGCATAACATGTCTGATAGGTTACATCTAAGCCATCGAGGTTCCAAACTTACATCAAAGATAACATAGGGTTCGATGTTACATCCCAAAGATTAACTTATTACAAAGCTACTCATCCATGCATGAGGATCAACAAAAGACTAGCTCTAGCGCATTAGCTAAGTGGTAAGCTAAACTACGCATCGTCCTCGGAGTCAGTGTCAAAAATTTCTCCTCCATCTTCATCACTAGCAGGTTCTAGCTCCTCATCTTCCTCCTCTTTAGGCGGAACGTCCTCAGGTCCATTAACCTCAATGTTATCATCGTCTTTAGCCATGATGACACCAGAGCCCATCTCATCATCATTATCATTTTCATCATTAGGGGGAAGGAGAGGATGAAGCTGATTGTGTAACAGGTGAACTTCCTCATGGAGATGGTCATTGTACTCTTCTACAGCTGCCAACTTTTGCTCTAGCTCAACCTATCGAGCCCTCAACGCATTCTCTTCGTTCTAGGCTTCATTTCGCTGATTCAGCACGTGAATCAACATACGTTCACAGTTGCGGTGAGCAACTGTCAACTTCTAAACCTCCAAGGTCTCTTGATCCCATTCTTGCGTCACTTGTTCCAAACGCTGCTGGACCGCATTTCTCTCTGCAGTCACCTAGGCCAACTCTGCCCTCAGCCTTTCCTCCACAATAGGCTCAGGACGGGGCTCACGAAGAGCTAACTGGTGACGAGGCGCCCTGCCTCCGGCGGACTTGCGAGCAGTGCGTTTCGTGCGTGCCATCTGAAGAAAAAGTTGCAACTTAAGGTGAGAAACATTTAAGGGATACAAAATTTAATTAGTCGAGACCGTCAAATTTCAAAGGAGGGAGTAATGTAAGAAATGCCATGTATGCTTGAATATGATGCATGCACGATCCGTACGTTCTCACAAACCTAGAAAAATTTAAAGGCTAGTGAAATATACGGTGGCATACATACGTTCTCTCGTATACGGTAGCTAGTTGATCTACAACGATACATTGTTAGTGTACCTACAGAAAATTTCATTTTAGCCCAATAATTTCCCAAAAAGGCATGCAAAATAAGCAGTAAACTAAATACTTTCATACATACATCCCCCGATGTATATACTCTAGTATCACAGCTACCCGACAGAGATACCCACAATTAAGTACTCTCATAGATACATGATTGAACATGTAAGTATGCGAGTAACCACAACTACTCTCCCCTAGATCAACGGTTGGACGGTCATGCTCCCACAACTCCCACTTACTAGAGCGTAGAGGTATTTTGATCCATACATTATCACCCAAGCAGATGGCATCCATACAATAGCACGCCGTATGGACAACAAAACAGAAAACAACTAAGAACCCCCAAGTTAGTACTTTAATAAGCCACCTAGGAGTCCTTATTTGGGCATAAAGGATATGACCACTGGCAACACTTAGTATTTAATTTAGAGTTTTCACAAATACCTTTGTTTTAAATACACAAATGACATGTTTAGTGTTGAACCTTGCTCCGATACCAGCTATAACAGAACCGACCAAATTATAAGAACGTAAGTACAAAAACAATCACCGAAGTGATCAAATTCCTATACTTAAGCTCCTATAATCCCGGTAGTCCAGAAATCTCGAAAGATTTCAAACAACTTTCGATATACAAACCAAGATCATAGTGATTCAACACAACACATCATTTGTTACAACATTTCACAAGTAGCATATGGATTACATCCATCGGAGTTCAAAATAAAAATATTACAAACCAGTTTGTTCGCGGAAGCAACATAGTTTGATACAAAAATTTAGAAGTTTGAATACATTGCCAGCATAATAGTCATGTCACACCAAAAGCATCTTCAGGTAAGGGCACTAGTAGAGACCGCACCCAACGGTCTAGTCGTCATCCTCGGCCGGGAGAAGGCAATACTTGTAGCAACCAAAGTAGAATTGGTTATCTGCAACAGGTGGGAAATAAACCATGAGTACGAGAAGGTACTCAGCTAGACTTACCCATCAAAATCAGAAATAAAGGACACCAAGGATCATGGAAGGCTTATAAGGTGGGCTAGCTTGACACAGTTGCATAAAAGAGCTTATGAATATAGTGACCAATTTAAACTTATCACCAAGTTAATCATCATTTACCTATCCACTAGATTAGCACCTGTACTATAGCACTCACTTATTAGGAGCAAACAATATTAACCATAGCAGGTATAATAAGGCTGTCATCATCATATCATCATTCTTGAACCATCAGGTTATTTAGTGTATCTACTTTGGAGATAAGCCTGTCAAGTTCTCACTAACCGGTGAGAGATGGCAACTCAAATCGAATTACAGCTCAGCTGAGGGGGTATTCCTAACTCTCACCCTCGCATACTTTGCAAGGGTAGCCGTGGGTCACCTTTAGTACAACTCAGGAACCAACTTTGCGGGTTCGGTCAGCGCTAGCACTCTCAGGTATTAACCTTCTGCCAGGACGATCAAGACTTTTAAATCACCTGCCCTTGGGCTTACGCCTACGGCTCCCTTCCGAGGCGTACTTTATACTTACCGACTCCCGACCCGAGTTGAGCTACTCGGATTCATGGTCAAGCACTCGGGCCAGGCCAGCTAAGAGAGAGGCATGCGTTCATCATGACAAAGAAAGGCTCCAAGATTCAGTCCTTAATTGACACAGACGGAGTCACTGGAAACCGGCAAGCCTCCGCCCGGTCTTTATTTCAAATTAAGACAGGTTCTTTTCCACGATAGCAAATATAGCCAGCCATGCCATATGTATATTTCTATAGCTCACAGGTGATAGGAAATCACCTGACTTCTATCGCATTTAAGCAGGGCTAAGCACTACACGAAACTAGGCTACGTAGGATTCAGGGTATCAATATCTGGACAAGAATTGGATAACCAATGCAGCAAGTGTTTTCATCCAACACCTAAACTTAATGCAACAATATATATAACAATAATACTTTAATTGTATTTCAGAAATTAGGAGGCTTATAATGCTCCGGGGCTTGCCTTTCACAAAGTTGCATGGACGATGGTCCGGGCACTCAATGGCGACCTCGTCTGGCACTTCTCCTGAAGCCTGCACCTCCTGAACCTCCGGTGTTGGCTGCTGTTGCTCCCAGCTCGGTTCCTCGAATTCCAGCAGTGTCACTCCTTCCAGTACACCTATTGCATGCATATGCACAAGGTAAATATGATGAATGCATAACGAATGACATGATGCTCATGACGAATGGATAATAGTAAGTATTTAACAGAAACATCACTAGACACTCGTTTACCGTTTAAGAATAGCTCTATTCAAATCACTTTAAAACATGTTGTCGAGTACCTAAATTAGGGGTACCCAAAACCAATGATTAAAAGGAGCAACCCCTGAGGAATCCGTGCCCTGAAAACCCCCTAAAAGATCGAATTAAGGCTCCACCTACATGGATACACCGATCCAAGCCGCATGCATATGAAGACGGGGCACCCTCGACAGCGTTCCGACTCGTACGAGGCTCGCTCAACAGGAAGCCTCGGCCTCGGAAAATCTCCGACTCGCCCGACCCATGGGTCGAGCCAGTCGATCCCCCCTCTCTCAGTCACCTACTCGCTGACAAAAGCATTTAATGCCACCACTTCCACCTACATGGCTACAGCGCCTTAGGCATGGGGGCAGCACCCGCGTCTGATCCTACTTTTTACTGCCCATCCCAGGATGGGCGATGAAAAGCAGCCACTGTTCATGCCATGACTAGCACTGTCCGACCATCATGTCCTGGGATTTCTATGGATCGAACTTATCTGTTTCTCGTCGACCCCCCTCAGCTACGTCCTGACCTGGCCTCGACTGCCATCGGTCGAACAAAGGGACCATGACCCGTACGTCGACCAAAGGGAATCGCACGTCCTCTATAGCACCTAGGATGTCCCACCATCCCGTCATCAACATCGCCACGATGCCCCAGGGATGGCCTGCATGCACCGGGGCACGTCGCCACAGCAATACCTACAGTGCCCGTCCCGCCTTCTCTTCCAAGGCACCCCCTAGGGTTTGTTGTAAACCTAGACCCTCCTCTTGGGTCTATAAAAGGGGAGGGCAAGGAGCTCTCCATGGGAGACGACGGACACAAAAAAAAGATAGACAACCTCAAGATCAACATCTCAAAATAATCCTTCATTTTCCTTTTCTGAGACTTGGGACCGGTTCCCTCTCTCGCAGCTTGTAACCCCTACGCAAGCATTTCGGTGCAAGGAAATACAGTACTCTCCCTCCCTGCTAGACGTAGGGTCTTCTTTGCCCGAACCAAGATAAATCCCCGTGTATTCTCTTTGCATTACCATCTGGAGTATGGAGCACGCAGCACACATTCACTCGTCGGCCTAGGGCCCACCTGGGTCCGAACACCAATAGTTGGCGCGCAAGGTAGGGGACCGCTGCGTGTCAACATCGCTTTCTTGCCATTTCTCCGGATGGCTGACTCCGAACATCCACTTCCGCCGGCTACGGTGATCTGGTTCGGGAGTTTGGAGTTCATGTCCCTCAGCTACAGCTATGACATGGTCCTCCTCCTACCTAGACACCCAACCAACCATGACTATGAGCTCTCCCAGTGTGGGGGAGCGCTGCACCGGTATCACCGTTCCCACCGGGCTTGTACAGCCAGGCGACAGCATGCCTAGCGTAGCCATCAACATCATCTCGTGCAGGGTGATACGATGCTCTATTCCGGTGCCTCTCGGCTAGATGCCCACACAACATCTCTCGTTGAGGACCTGCGTAGGATGAGCTTGGCTGCGGGTGAGACGTCGGCGGGGCGTCCCGTCATTCCACCATCCGGCGCGACGCCTCTGGCCGGATCAAAATCAGTTTCCCCGACGACAGGGTCAATGCCGCCATGGACATTCCCTTATGGACTGAACATGGCTGCCCAACAGTACGCTTCCTCCGTAAGCGCCAGCATGGGCATTTATGAGGAACTCCCTGGGCACCATTTATTTTACGCCCTCGACCTCGTAGCATCCACGCCAGCTTCTGAGTACCAAGACTCTACGAAGACCCCTGGTATGGAGCATCGTGCGATTGCTTCTAGCCGCTATGACCCTAGAGATCGACAACCTCACATACATCCATCGTATTACTACTTTGGCGCCCTAGACTCTGACTCTGCCGATGACATCTACGATCCGACTAACGAATGCTTCCACATTGATGGGGCTATGGCGTCGGATTCGGAAGCCGAGGCGGCTGTCAAAGGGAGGGATGCCACACCACCTCACACTGAGTTCCCTAGCGCATGGGACGAAGCCCAATTCCTTGGTGCAGCCTAGAGAGCACAACTTGAGCAGATTCAAGAATTGCAAGCTAAGCTCGATGAGGAACAAGAAAACTTGCGCCTACTGCAGCAAACCCTGGAGCGGGAGCATGCGGCGCGCGCACGTGGCGGAGGAGCTCGAGAGAGAGCCCGCGATGTCAATCGTTGCATTATCGAGGACCGGGCGAGCGAACCCCCAGTCTTCAACCGAGCCAGCCAAAACGTCGCCGCCGCCGCCATGCTTCTCCGCAATATGCCTGAGCCATCTACCCCCGAGGCCTGTCAGGCCCGAGATGAGATTCGAGGTCTCCTCGAGGCCGCGGCCATACAACAGACCAAGAGTTCCGCCTCGATGTGTCGCGGGCTTGCATCAGAGCAGCCTGCGGAGCCCTCTCGAGAGGAGAAAGAGGCATCGATTCATCCTGAGCCCGCACCACAAGGGGACAAAGCGGCCTCTATCCGTGAACGTGTCGTCGACAATCGTGAGCCCTGAGACGCCCGTGATGACATCAAAGAACGCCGCAGGTGTAGAAGTGATGACGACGCATCTCGAGGCTACCACGTGCACTGGGGCAGGCATTATGATAGCTCAGAGGATCGCAGTCCATCTCCCAAGCCACCGGGCCCTTGAGTCTTCAGCAAGACCATTCGCAAACCTAGCTTCCGATCCAGTTTCGCCCCCAATGACTCTCACTAAGTATAACGGCGAGACCAAATCTGAACTTTGGCTCGCTAATTTCTGCTTGGCTTGTCAGTTGGGCGGGGCCACCGACGATCACGTCATCATCCGACAGCTTTCCCTATTCCTATCAGACACCACTCGAGCATGGCTCAAGGACCTCCCGCCTGGATAGATCCACAACTAGAACGACCTGGTGAGAGTGTTCGAAGGGAACTTCAAGGAGACCTACATGCGCCCTGGTAAGTCTTGGAACCTCAGGAATTGTAAACAGAAGCTGGGCGAGTCCCTCTGTGACTATATCTGGCGTTTCTCCAAACAACGCACTGAGCTTCCCAATATCACCGACTCCAACGTCATCATGGCTTTTCTCTCTGGCACCACCTACAAAGAGTTGGTCCAAGAGTTGGGCCGTAATACCCCCATCACTGCTAACGAACTGATGGACATCGTCACCAACTACGCCGCCGGCGAGGAGGCGGTTGATGCCATCTTTGGTGCCACCAGGAAAGGGGAAGCGCAAGGACAAAGAACCCGAGGGCTCCAACCGGGGCGCCAAGAGGAGCAACAGGAAGAAGAAGAAGAACCAGTAGGGCAAGCGTGAAGCCACGGCTAATGACCTTGTCGCTGCTGCTGACCGCAAGAAGCCTTGAGGCTCCCCCGATGGGGGCATTTTTGACAAAATGCTCAAGGAACCGTGTCCCTACCACAAGGGACCCACGAACCACAATCTCAAGGACTGCCACATGCTTTGAAGATACTTTGAAAGCTTAGGCATCAAGAAGGATGACAAGAAAGAGGACCCCAAGGATAAGGATGACGACAAGGATGAGGGGTTTCCCGAGATCCATGACTGCTTCATGATATACGGGGGACCCTCGACGCGTCTCTCCGCACGCTAGCGTAAGCGAGAGCGTCGAGAGATCTTCTCCGTATAGCTGGTGACCCCCCTCTTCCTCGACTGGTCCGAGACAGCCATCACTTTCGACCGTGATGACCATTAAGACTACATCCCCAATCTTGGATCTACCCACTCATCGCCGATCCCATCATCACCAACACACGCCTCACTAAAGTGCTCATGGATGGCGATAGCAACCTCAACATTATCTACGCCTAGACCCTCGACCTTCTGGGAATCAAGAGGACGCAACTCTGACCCAGCGTCGAGGGCTTCCATGGAGTTGTGCCGGGGAGACGAGTAGAGCCTGTCGGGCGGATCGACCTGCCCGTCTGCTTTGGCACCCCCTCCAACTTCAGGAAGGAGACCCTCACTTTCGAGGTGGTTGGGTTCCACGGGACCTACTACGCCATCCTTGGGCGCCCCTGCTACGCCAAATTCACGGCGGTTCCCAACTACACCTACCTTAAGCTAAAAATGCCGGGCCCCAAGGGTGTCATCACCATCGGGCCCTCCTATGAACATGCCTACGAGTGCAACATAGAGTGCGTCGAGTACGGAGAAGCCGTCTTGGAGTCGGCAACCCTGGCGGCAGACCTCGACGGATTGGCCAAGGAGATCCCCGACCCCAAATGCCATGCTGGCAATTTCAAGCCTAGGGAAGACATCAAGCTCATGCCCCTCGACCCTGCCAGCTCGGACGGGAGGGCGTTGAAAGTCAGCACCACTCTCGATTCAAAATAGGAAGCAGTGCTCGTCGACTTTCTCCGCACGAATGTCGACATATTCGCGTGGAGTCCCTCGGATATGTCGGGCATACCCAGGGAAGTCGCCGAGCATGCCTTGGAGATCTGAGCCGGCTCCAAGCTGGTGAAGCAGCGCTTGCACCGCTTCGACGAGGAGAAACGCAAGGTCATCGGTGAGGATATCCACAAGCTTCTGGAGGCTGGATTCATTAAGGAGGTTCATCATCCCGAGTGGTTAGCTAATCCTGTATTAGTTAAGAAAAAGAGTGGGAAATGGAGAATGTGTGTACACTAGACTAGTTTAAATAAAGCATGTCCGAAAGTCCCTTTTCCCTTACCACGCATTGATCAAATCATTGATTCTACTGTGGGATGTGAAACTCTATCGTTCCTAGATGCGTATTCCGGCTACCACTAGATTAAAATGAAGGAGTCCGACCAGCTCGCGACTTCATTCATCACCCCGTTCGGCATGTATTGCTATGTTACTGTGCCCTTCAGTCTACAGAATGCAGGGGCTACGTACCAATGAGCATGCAACACATTTTTGGGGGACACATCGGGCCAACCATTGAGGCTTACGTCGATGACATCGTGGTCAAATCCAAGAAGGTCAGCAACTTGGTTGATGACCTTGATGTCACGTTCAAATGCCTTAAGGCAAAGAACATTAGGCTCAACCCTAAGAAATGTGTCTTTGGCGTTCCTCGAGGCATGCTCTTAGGGTTCATTGTTTCCGAGTGTGGCATCAAGGCCAACCCAGAAAAAATCACTGCAATCACCAAAATGGGCCCTATCCGAGATCTGAAGGGCATGCAGAGGGTCACGGGCTCCCTTGCGGCCCTCAGTCGCTTCATCTCGTGCCTCGGCAAGAAGGCACTCCCTCTATATCATCTCCTAAAGAAATCGAAACACTTCTTGTGGACCCTCGAGGCTGAGGAAGCTCTTACTAGGCTCAAGGCAACACTGTCCAAACCTCCGATACTCGTCCCTTCGGCTGCAGGGGAATCCCTCTTGCTTTACGTCGCCGCGACAACACAAGTGGTCAGCGCGGCCGTGGTCGTCAAGAGGGCGGAAGAGGGTCACGCGTTGCTCATTTAGAGACTAGTATACTTCATCAGCGAGGTGCTCTCGGACACCAAGATTCGCTACCCGTAAATCCAGAAGCTGCTGTACGCCATCGTGTTGACACAACGCAAGCTCTGACACTACTTCGAGGGCCACCCGGTGACCGTGGTCTCTTCTTTCCTTCTAGGAGAGATGTTCCAGAACTAGGAGTCCTCGAGAAGGATAGCTAAGTGGGCGATCGAGCTCATGGGTGAAACCCTCTCTTATGCGCCGCGCAAAGCAATCAAATCCCAGGTGCTAGCAGATTTTCTAGCAGAATGGACCGACACCCAACTACCTCCTGTTCAGATTCAGGCCGAGTTGTGGACCATGTACTTCGATGGGTCGATGACCAAAACAGGAGTGGGCACGGGCTTGCTCTTCATCTCGCCCCTCAGAGTTCACGTGCGCTACGTGATCTGACTCCACTTCGTAGCCTCCAACAACGTAGCTGAGTACGAAGCCCTTGTTAACGGCTTGCGTATCGCCATTGAGCTCGGGGTTCGACACCTCGACGTTCGTGGAGATTCCCAACTTGTGGTCGACCAGGTCATGAAGGACTCAAGCTGACACGATCCTAAGATGGAAGCCTACTGCAAGGAGGTGTGGTGCCTTGAGGACAAATTCCATGACCTCGAGCTCAACCACGTCGCACGTAGATATAATGAGGCTGCCGACGAACTCGCAAAATCGCGTCTAATCGAACCATGGTTCCACCTGATGTTTTCTCAAGGGATCTTCATGAACCATCCGTCGACATCAGAACGATAGAGGGGGCTGACAATCTATCACTTGACCCCTCACCTAAGGCAAAAGCCCCCTCGACTAGGGCCGACATCATATAGACAGAAGGCTCGACCCTACTAGCCAACCTCGAGCCTGACTGGCGGACTCCGTACCTCGGCTGTATCATTCGAGGGGAGCTCCCCTCAGATAAGACTGAGGCTTGATGGATCGCTTGTCGGGCCAAGACCTTTGTGATATATGGCGACGACAAGGAGCTTTATTGACACAGCCCTACGGGCATCCTACAATGCTGTATCACAATCAAGGAAGGCAAGAACCTATTCAAGGACCTACACTCGGGGGCTTGCGGTCATCACGCAGCGCCTTGAACCCTCATCAGAAATGCATTCCGATAGGGTTTTTATTGGCCAAACGCGGTCTCCGACGCTATCAAGCTAGTACGCTCCTACAAAGGATGCCAGTACTACGCAAGGCAAACTCATCTCTCGGCTCATGCCCTGCAAACCATTCTCATCACGTGGTCGTTCGCCGTTTGTGGGCTCGACTTGGTCAGACCCCTAAAGAGAAAAACCGAGGGCTTCACCCACTTGCTCATCACCATCGACATGTTTTCCAAGTGGATCAAGGCCCGTCCCATTACCAACGTCAGATCAGAGCAAGCCGCGCTGTTCTTCACCAACATCATCCATCGCTTTGGGGTTCCCAACTACATCATCATGGACAACGACACCCAGTTCACGGGCAAAAGGTTCCTGGAATTCTGCGATGACCATCACATCTGTGTGCTCTGGTCGGCCGTGGCTCACCCATAGACAAATGGCCAAGTGGAACGTGCCAATGGCATGGTCTTACAAGGCCTGAAGCCGAGAATCTTCAACAAATTGAACAAACATGGCAAGAAATGGGCCATCGAGCTCCCCTCGGTCCTATGGAGTCTAAGAACAATGCTGAGTCAAGCCATGAGGTTCACTCCATTTTTCTTGGTCTATGGGTCCGAGGCTGTGCTTCCAACTGATTTAGAATATGGGTCTCTGAGGCTGAAAGCCTACAACGAGCAAAGCAATGATACCGCAAGAGAGAACACCCTTGACCAGCTCGAGGAAGCTCGTGATATGGCTCTACTGCACTCCGCAAGGTATCAGCAGAATCTCCGACGCTACCACAACAAACACGTTCGCAGACGTGACCTCCACGTCGGTAACCTGGTGCTTCGGCAAAACCAGAGCAACAAGGGACAACATAAGCTTACTCCACCATGGGAAGGACCTTACATCATCGCAGAGGTGTTGAAGCCCGACACCTACAAGCTATCAAACGAAAAGGGCGAGATCTTCACCAACGCTTGGAATATTGAACAACTACGTCACTTTTACCCCTAGAACCTCGAGGCTTTGTACATATTTCCATTTCCATGAATGAATAAAGAGTACATCCGTGTTCAAAGTGTTCTTTCATGAAAAACAGGTAGGCTCGACCCTACTTTCATAGAGTCGAACCTCCCTTGGGGGCTAGAAAAGGGGGGAACCCCCTGTGTCCCTAAAAAACTCGCATTTTTCAAAAACTTTTACATAGTCAACGAAGCCGCATGAGTGCCCTAAGGCTCGAGGGCTGCTGAGCCATGAGATCACCTATGTGTCCGCGCTAAGGGTACCTCCACTCACTCCCCCATGCCAAGGGGAGCAACCGTGCGCTAAGAGGACTTAGTAAAAACTTACGACTTCAAAAAAGCTTGACGTCTGACACTCCTACACGTTTCAATGCGAGTACTTACGTAAGTCGACGAGGCTACAAGGCCATCCTAAGGGCGAGGGGCTATCGAGC
The DNA here is from genome assembly GCA_020631735.1 of Saccharum officinarum. NCBI lineage: Eukaryota > Viridiplantae > Streptophyta > Magnoliopsida > Poales > Poaceae > Saccharum > Saccharum officinarum. The sequence continues at coordinate 28,419,420 of CM036206.1, read as the reverse complement.
CGCGAGACCGCCTACGCCCCGGCCTACGGTATCTCCACTTGCACCCCACGCCAAGGGTGTAACCGCGCGCCAAGAAGACCATGTAAGAACACAATTCAAATGATAAGGAGCGAAAGAGTTGAACAAAATAAAACATTTAGCATATATTTACATCAAAATGTTTTAAGGCCCTCGAGGCCATGATAGTACGAGTCACAAATGGTAGCTAACTTGTTACATGGGCCTCCATGCCCAGATTTGGCTCACAGGCCCTCATCGTCAGCAAGCAGGAGCACCTCGTCCTCGAATAGCCTCGCGAGTCGACCACTACGCTCTTCTGTAGCCTCGATCAACCCCAGGCAGGCCACCTCGTTCTCCTCCTCAGTCTTGCTCAGGTCTGAGGTGAAGTCATTAGCGATGAGGCCTATGTCATATCAAACCCGGACCGGACGACCGCCATGGCTTTCTTCACGCCATGATGCAACGTGCCCCATATCTTCTCGTGGACGAGGCCACCCAGCGCCGTCACCCAGCGCACGAACGAGTTCCCTGGCGCATCCTCCTTGGTATTGGTGTTGGGCTCAACCCCCAGGCTATCGCACACCGTGGTGATCGCGCCCTGGAGCAGCTGATTTCGTCTGACCTCGGCCTCGAGGAGGGCTTGAAACGAGGTGGCCGTCGCCTAGGCCTTGCGCTGTTGTTTCTCTAGCTCTGAATCATGAGATCAAGTCAGCAAAAAACACAAGAAATCTGAGTTGAGATCAGAGTTGGGTGGAAACTTACCCTCGGCATGGGTATGCCAGCCCACGATCTAATCGCGCAACTCGTCGTGCGCCTTCTCGGCTACTCGAAGAGCCTCATCCCTGTCATGGATGGTCGCCCTCAGCGTCTTGATCTCTCGACCGGTGCCCAAGAGAGCCTCGTCCCTCGCTTGGATGGTCTCCTTCAACGTGATGACTGAAAGGTCTTGATGGCTAGAGGGGGGTGAATAGCCTACGAGGTGTTTGCAAGTTTATCAATATAACAAATAGCGAGATGCGAGTTTTGCTTAGCCTACGGGGTGTTTGCAAGCCACCTAACCAATTCACAATTCTAGTATTTGCACTCAACCGCATAAGTCAAACCGAGAAGGTAACTACAACTACAACTAGCAAGCTACACAAAGGAGCTACTAAAGTAAAGCTAACTAGCTAGCAAAGATAACTAAGAAGGTAATGCGGAGTTGAGTTAGGAGAGTTTCACCGAGGGGCGAAGTATTGAGCCAACCAATATGATCAACAATGAATACCAAGACAACCGAACACCGAGATCAATCAATCACAATATGAAAGTGATGACATGAAGATTTATCCTGAGGTTCATGTGCTTGCCGGCACGCTAGTCCCCGTTGTGTCCCTCTTTACCATGTGGTTCGATGGCTAATCGGTCTCACACCGAGCCTCTCAAAAGGTGCCACAAGAACTTACCAAATGGCAAAAGGTTGCAAATGACACGAGCAATTTACTAACGTTGCCTTTGAAGCTTCACCGAGGTAGGCACAAACCCCTCAAAATCACCGGAGGTGGCCAAGAATAATCACCAACTCTTGCCAATGCCTCCAAGCTGCTCCAAGCCATCTAGGTGGCGGCAACCACCAAAAGAAACAAGAATCCCGTAGCAAATCAATCACCAAGTGCCAACTAGATGCAATCTCACAAAGCAAATGCACTTGGATCACTCAATCTCACTTCGAATATGCAAAGAAGCAAGAGAGATGAGTGGGAGGGGAGTTTCTTAGCTCAAAGTGCTCACAAGTATGTCAAATGATCAAGAGATCGAGCCTTGAGCCGACCAACAAGTATTTATAGATGTACCCCTTCAAATATAGCCGTTAGAAACTTGAAACAACCGAAGTCGCCTGACCGGACGCGCTGGTCAAACTTATCGGACGCGCCGATCGCACAGCGACTACGCTCGCGAACCACCGACCAGACGCGCTCCACGCAACGACCGGACGCGCGAAGCTCGACCGGACGCGCTGGTCCCATAACGGACCGGACGCGCTGGTCCAGCCTGAGCAGCGCACAACGAAACAGCGACCGGACGCGCTTCAGAACTGACCGGACGCCACAGTGCCAGCGTCCGGTTGCAGTCCAGTAAGCTCCCTGAATGACCGGACGCGTCCGATCGACTGTGACCGGACCCGCCACTGCGTCCGATCAAAAACAAAAACACGCGCAGATGCTAAACACTGACCGGACGTGTCCGGTCAAACAGAGACCGCGTCCGGTCCAACGTCTGGTCACCTCTATGACCTCCATTCGCCTCCGTTTCTTTTCCGACTTTCGGCGTAGTGGGAAAAGGTCGTTTCAACTCCTTAAAAACGCCCACACACCACTTTCATGGCGAATGAAAAGTGATTTGTGGTGTGACCGCTTCTTGAGCTCCTGACCATAGTCAAACCCAAAGTCAGAACCAAGGGGAAAAGGGGGGTACGGGGCAAATAAAATATTGAAACAAACATGACTCACCTCGAAGGCCCCCGACATTTGTCGTACCAAGGTATCCACGACCATTCACAGAGACCACATGGAGTGCTTGCGGAGCCCCTCGACATACTCCTAGTGCTGCACTTCGTCTTTATCATCGAGGGCGAAGAAGGGCTCGGCGTCGGGATTAGCCGCATCCCTGAACTCGAGGGTCGACCAACCCTAGCACGGGAGCTCCTCCTCCACTCGCACGAGCGCTAGCTCCATGAAGTCGGGCCACCTGCCAGATGCCTCCACTGTGTCACCGTCTAGCGCCGCAGAGGTTTTGGGCCGATCCGAGGCATCGACCATCTCGATGTTAGCCTTCTGCTTCCCCTTGTCAGATGGGGGGTCATCGAACATGAGGTCGATCACGGCCGGCGTCGCCCTTGGTGCAGGAGTGGCCCTCTCGACCGACTCAGATTGTTGAGCGGCATCCCTAGCTCCAACGTCCTCCTCAGCGCTCATGCCGGCCTAAACAGTGGACTCCTCCGCCTTGAGTCGCTCCGTAGCAGCCTGGTACCTTGCAATCCAGGCGGCGTTCGCATCAGCAAAGTGGCGCTGGCTTTAAGTGCCTTGGCAGGCGTCATGGCTGCCGGCTCTGCCTTGTGCTTGCGGCTGCACAGTGAACTAGAACGTGAAAACAAGGAACAAAATAAACTTGTCTGAAAGACAAAGCGAAACACTAACCTGTACATGGGATCTGGAGTTTATCCCCAGCTTCCCCGAACTGCCTAAGGCCTCCTACGACAGCCCCTCCATCGAGCCTCTGGTTGGCCCAGAACTCCTTTGAGCCTAGACTGACGAGGTTCCTAGGGTCCTCTGCGCCATTAGGGCCATCTGGCGTCGAGTCCTCACACCCGACGACGACGCCCCGGCCTCGGCCATCGACGTCGCTGCTCCACCCCCCGACGAGGTGCGCGGTGACCGGGCACGCGTTCGTGGTGCCACGGACATCATCGGAAGAACCCCTATGATGAGGACATCCTCCACTATTACTCGCTGGCAAAGACGCAACAAAAAAATGCCAAGTGGCCTAGTTGTAGTCGGGCGGCGACCGTGTGAGCCTTTGAATAATCCCACCTTGCTTAACTTGGGAGGAGGAAGCCACCTTAAAAGAGAGAGTCACCCTTCCCCTATCGGACTAGTATTTTAGGGACATTGGGCCTTTCTTCGAGTGGATGTGCATAAGAACTGTTGGGGTCCGGGCAACCTTAATTTATTGGGCCTCGGCCAACCCCACCTGGACCGGATGTATCATTTGGTATCGGAGCTGGGCCCTTGTTTAAGGGGGTGGGAATGATGAGGACATCCTCCACTATTACCCGCTGGCAAAGACGCAACAAAAAAATGCCAAGTCGCCTAGTTGTAGTAGGGCGGCGACCGTGTGAGCCTTTGAATAATCCCACCTTGCTTAACTTGGGAGGAGGAAGCCACCTTAAAAGAGAGAGTCACCCTTCCCCTATCGGACTAGTGTTTTAGGGACATTGGGCCTTTCTCCGAGTGGGTGTGCATAAGAACTGTTGGGGTCCGGGCAACCTTAATTTATTGGGCCTCGGCCAACCCCACCTAGACCGGATGTATCACCCTAGCTCGGCAGACCTCCTTAACGAGGACCCCTCACGGGTCCTCCCTTCTGGTCGCTCCTCCTCCCCCTCGATGGGCGCCGAGGCTGGCCTCAATGCCTAGGAAGTCAACCCCCCGCCGACGGGTCCCTGCAGGGACCGCACGTTAGGGAGGTGCCTAAGGAATGTCGGGGTATCATACCACGACCCAACATCGTTGTCATTGCTGTCATCGTCCTCCTCCTCTAAGGCCATCTCAGAGGGGGACTCCTCTTCAGGGAGACCCTCGAGCCGCTCCTAGCGATGGCATTTTAGTAATGCCTTGCGCTCGCAGATCTTCCTATTGCGCCATGTCTTTGCGACGTCTTTTTCTTTCTTCTCCTAGGCCATGGAGAGACGTGTAACCTCCCGAGCAACGTGATCCTCTGGGACCGGTGGTGGCGAGTCCTTAACCGTAGACAGATCCTGCATAGGAAACTCGACGAATTAGACCTATGAGACCTAGGAAGGAAGGCAAGCCCAACACCAGGAAAACAGCGCTCACCAGAGGCTCGAACTCCTGGTTGGGCCGCATTAGGACTCTGTTGACATCCTCCTACTTGAAGCTGCCCACCACCCACCGAGCACGCCGGATAACCTCGTCGAGGGGGAGGGTCTCATGTGACATCCGACTCTCCTCCAACGAGACACCTAGCGTAATCTCATCCAAACGAAGTCGACGTTGCATCAGCGGGAGCATGCTCTGATAGTGGAACGCGGCGGCCATGATGCCCGCGGTCAGCCCACGCAGACGGAGCTTCCTCAGTGCATCGAGGAGCAGCTGCAGCTTCGGCTTGTCCTCCTCAATGACGCCATACGACCAGTTCTCCTTCCGAGACATCAGGACTTGGCCGGAGAAGCTCGGAAGGATGCCGTCATCGTTGCGTAGGTAAAACCAGCCATCGTGCCACCCGATGTTCGACGAGATGAGCTAGGTCGGGATGTAGAGATCGCCTCGGCCCGCCCGCACTTGAATGGTGCAGCTTTCGGCGTGCACCACCTGCCATACTCCCCTCTTGCCCGCCTTCTTGGTGAAATGCTCCGCCTTGAAAAGGTGGAGCCACAACTTCCAGTGGGGCTCGATCCCCAAGTATCCCTCGCAGACGGCCGCAAAAATTGCAGCCTGCGAGATGGAGTTGGGGGCGAGATGATGGAGCTCCACCTTGTAGTAATGCAGGATGACATGCATGAATTGGCTTAGCGGCACCCCAAGCCCCCTCTCGTGGAAGGCAACGAAGCTCACCACGTAGCCCTCTAGTGGCGACGGCTCCCGGTGATTGGTCGGTGGCACCCTCCACTCCGGCAGGTCCCAGCTCATCCTCGGCCGTAGGAGACTGTCTCCCACAAGCTCCTACAGCTTCTTTTCCATCACTGAGGAACAGATCCACGCCTTTGCGGGGAGGACCTGGCTCTTTCCCACCATTGGCATAGGAATTGGAATGCGGTGGCAGAAAGGAAAGGATGACGGCGGCGGTGAAGAACGGCTGATGAAGGCAAAGGAAAGAGAGTGCGGTCGCAAAGGGCTAGGAAGAGACACATGAAAGCCCTGGGCTCTGTATTTATACCCCGGAAGAAGGCCAACAGGCAGATCCAGTGAAGGGGCAAGTAAAGTTTCTGCATTTAATGCTCTTACCTAACCGCTCCCTCGAAACCTACGCATGTGTCAACCGTTCGCTCGATAACCGCCTGCCACACCGCCCACTACCACGCCATTTTCGCTTCCCTCCTAAAAAGATGCACCCCAACGGGCGGGAAGGGAGGCTTACAGACGAACACTTCCAGGCAAAGGAACCATGGGCTCCGAGCCCGCTATACACCTTAAGGGTTCAAAAGCTAGCCCACGACCGGGGTTCAACAGCTGCCCTCAAGTAAACAAGAGTAAGAGATGTCTAAGAGCGGACCTGTACAAGGCCAGGGCTCGAGCCACTTTCTCGAGATGCCCTCAGACATATTCGAGGCTAAAGAAGAGGTTGACAGTGGAATCCCCTCGGAGGGAGGCATCGAGCCCTCAGATCCTACCAAACAGAGCCGAGATCCATACAACCACTCTTTGGCACTTTTGGAGAGTGCCTCCGTGGCCGCTAGCCGACCCCTATCGAACGGGGCACGGGCTCCCACTTGAATCCCCCCTAACAGCTCACCAGAGATCGTTGGAACTCGCCCGTCAAAGGTAGTACGATGTTTCCACCCCTCCTCCTTGCCTAAAGGATGCGTGAGGGTTGAACGATAAAGACGGGCAAAGCCATGATTGGCCTCACGCACGCAACGGCTCAGGGGCTTGCCCGCAACTAGCTGACTCTGATGAAAGAGGACCAAATGCACCTCAGGGATTAACAAAACAATGTCCCATGATACAACGTACTAAAGCCCTCGAAGGAGTCACCCACTCATCCGAGGCCTCAGGGGCTACACCTGGTGGGTGCGCTTGCACGCACCCCCTAGAAGAGCGACGATGCTATGACTCTAGTTCATAACTCGCTGAGCCTCTACGAGAGTGTCCACACTCACGCAAAGCCTCGGGGGCTACTGTCGGGTACCTAAATTAGGGGTACCCAAAACCAACGATTAAGAGGAGCAAACCCTCGAGGAATCTGCGTCCTAAAAACCCCCTAAAAGATCAAATTAAGGCTCCACCTACCGGAGGTGGCCAAGAACAATCACCAACTCTTGCCAACGCCTCCAAGCTGCTCCAAGCCGTCTAGGTGGCGGCAACCACCAAGAGAAACAAGAATCCCGCAGCAAATCAACCACCAGTGCCAACTAGATGCAATCTCACAAAGCAAATGCACTTAGATCACTCAGTCTCACTTCGAATATGCAAAGAAGCAAGAGAGATGAGTGGGAGGGGAGTTTCTTAGCTCAAAGTGCTCACAAGTATGTCAAATGATCAAGATATTGAGCCTTGAGTATTTATAGACGTACCCCTTCAAATATAGCCGTTAGAAACTTGAAACAACCGAAGTCGCGCTGACCGAACGCGCTGGTCAAACTGACCGGACGCGCCGATCGCACAGCGACTACGCTCGCGAACCACCGATCGGACGCGCTCCACGCAACGACCGGACGCGCGAAGCTCGACCGGACGCGCTGGTCCCGTAATGGACCGGACGCGCTGGTCAAGCCTAAGCAGCGCACAACGAAACAGTGACTGAACGCGCTTCAGAACTGACCGGATGCCACAATGCCAGCATCCGATTGGAGTCCAGTAAGCTCCCTGAATGACTAGACGCATCGGATCGACTGTGACCGGATGCGCCACCGCGTCCGATCAAAAACAAAAACACGCGCAGACGCTGAACACTGACTGGACGCGTCCGGTCAAACAGAGGCCGCGTCCGGTCCAACGTCCGGTCACCTCTATGACCTCCATTCACCTCCGTTTTTTTCTGACTTTCGGCGTAGTGGAAAAAGGTCGTTTCAACTCCTCGAAAACGCCTGAATCCCACCTCGCAAGCTCGGCGGGAGGGAGAGTGTTAGCATTTTCACCACCAAACCCTCTCTACCGCTCAAACTCCATCACCTTCGCAAGCGTGCTAACACCACCAAGTGATCTCGTCATGTGTGAGAGTGTTAGCATTTTCACAATCATTTTTCGAGGCGATATTAGTTCTATCCAAATGCATATGATTATGAAATGCACACCTAGAGGCACTTAGGAGTTCAATAGCCGCGTCATTCCCCTCTTTATAGTACGGCTATCTATCCTATAATGTAACCACACCCACTAGGTGTCTTGGTTACTAAAGCACAACCCTTAAGCATATACCTTTGCCTTGATCACGTAGGGTTGCGTCCAAATCCAAGTGTGGCCATCATGATCACCATGTCCATCTTGCCACCAACCTTGGAATGTACTAATCCTCATATGCTACATACAACTTAGGCATAGGATTAGTACTTAGGCATTATCACTAATTACCAACACCAAACATAGGACTTTCAACGACCTCGTTCTTCAGGGTCTCGCAGCGAGCGGACACCAACCCGATCTGGATGTTGAGGGCATCACACTAGCTGCTGACAAAGGTGACATCATCCTCAAGCTCCTTCACACACGCCAATAGCGGCGCATGGTCCTCACGGGTCTTGGCCGCCTCCTCTTGAGCCTTGGTCACATCTTTACGCGCCTTGGCCACGGCTTCCCGAGCCTGTGCCGCCTCCTCCCTAAGCGCTGCATGGACGACGCGAAACTCGTCTGCTTTGGTGCTCTTCTTGGATAGCCGCTTATTGGCTTCCTCGACTAGAGCCCGTTGACGAGGAAGTGCTGCCCAAACACCGCTTTCATGGCGAATGAAAAGTGATTTGTGGCGTGATCGCTTCTTGAGCTCCTGACCATAGTCAAACCCAAAGTTAGAACCAAGGGGAAAAGGGGGGGTACGGGCCAAATAAAATATTGAAACAAACACGACTCACCTCGAAGGCCCCCGACATTTGTCATACCAAGGTATCCACGACCATTCACAGAGACCACATGGAGTGCTTGCAGAGCCCCTCGACATACTCCCAGTGCTGCACTTCGTCTTTATCATCTAGGGCGAAGAAGGGCTCGGCGTCGGAATTAGCCGCATCCCTAAACTCGAGGGTCGACCAACCCTAGCGCGGGAGCTCCTCCTCTACTCGCACGAGCGCTAGCTCCACGAAGTCGGACCACCTGCCAGACGCCTCCACTGCGTCACCGTCTAGCGCCGTAGAGGTTTTGGGCCGATCCGAGGCATCGACCATCTCGACGTTAGCCTTCTGCTTCCCCTTGTCAGATGGGGGGTCATCGAACGTAAGGTCGATCATGGCCGGCGTCGCTCTTAGGGCGGGAGTGGCCCCCCTTGACCAACTCAGATTGCTGAGTGGCATCCCTAGCTCCAACGTCCTCCTCGACGCTCACGTCGTCCTAAACAGTGGACTCCTTCGCCTTGAGTCGCTCTTAGCCGCCTGGTACCTTGCAATCCAGGCGGCGTCCGCATTAGCAAAGTGGCGCTGGCTTTAAGTGCCTTGGCAGGCGTCATGGCTGCCGGCTCTGCCTTGCGCTTGCGGCTGCACAGTGAACTAGAACGTGACAACAAGGAACAAAATAAACTTGTCTGAAAGACAAAGCGAAACACTGACCTGTACATGGGGATCTGGGGTTTAGTCCCCAGCTTCCCCGAACTGCCTAAGGCCCCCTACGACGGCCCCTCCATCGAGCCTCTGGTTGGCCCAGAACTCCTTTGAGCCTAGACTAACGAGGTTCCTAGGGTCCTCTGCGACATTGGGGCCATCTGGCCTCGAGTCCTCACACCCGACGATGACACCCCAGCCTCGGGCGTCGATGTCGCTGCTCCACCCGCCGACAAGGTGCGCGGTGACCGAGCACGTGTTCGTGGTGCCACGGACATCGTCGAAAGAACCCCCAGCTCGGCGGACCTCCTTAACGAGGACCCCTCATGGGTCCTCCCTTCTGGTCGCTCCTCCTCCCCCTCGATGGGTGCCGAGGCTGGCCTCGACGCCTGGGAAGTCGACCCCCCGCCAACGGGTCCCTGCAGGGACCGCACGTTAGGGAGGTGCCCAAGGAATGTCGTGGTATCGTACCGCAACCCAACATCATTGTCGTCGCTGTCATCATCCTCCTCCTCTGAGGCCATCTCAGAGGGGGACTCCTCTTCAGGGAGACCCTCAAGCCGCTCCTAGCGACGGTGTTTTAGTAATGCCTTGCGCTCGCAGATCTTCCTATTGCGCCATGTCTTCGCGGTGTCTTTTTCTTTCTTCTCCTAGGCCACGGAGAGACGCCTCACCTCTCAAGCAACGTGATCCTCCGGGACCGGTGGTGGTGAGTCCTTAACCATAGATAAATCCTGCATAGGAAACTCGATGAATTAGACCTATGAGACCTAGGAAGTAAGGCAAGCCCAACACCGGGAAAACAGTGCTCACCAGAGGCTCGAACCCCTGGTTGGGCCGCATCAGGACTCTGTTAACATCCTCCTGCTTGAAGCTGCCCACCACCCACCGAGCGCACCAGATGACCTCGTCGAGGGGGAGGGTCTCATGTGACATCCGACTCTCCTCCAACGAGACACCTGACGTCATCTCATCCAAACGAAGTCGACGTTGCATCAGTGGGAGCACGCTCTGATAGTGGAACACGGCGGCCATCATGCCTGTGGTTAGCCCGCGCAGACGGAGCTTCCTCAGTGCACCGAGGAGCAGCTGCAGCTTTGGCTTGTCCTCCTCAATGACGCCATATGACCAGTTCTCCTTCCGAGACATCAGGACTTGGCCGGAGAAGCTCGGAAGGATGCCGTCATCGTTGTGTAGGTAAAACCAGCCATCGTGCCACCCGATGTTTGACGAGATGAGCTAGGCCGGGATGTAGAAATCGCCTCGGCCCGCCTACACTTGGATGGTGCAGCTTTCGGCGTGCACCGCCTGCCATACTCCCCTCTTGCCCTCCTTCTTAGTGAAGTGCTCCGCCTTGAAAAGGTGGAGCCACAACTTCCAGTGGGGCTCGATCCCCAAGTATCCCTCGCAGACGGCCACGAAAATTGCAGCCTGCGAGATGGAGTTGGGGGCGAGATGATGGAGCTCCACCTTGTAGTAATGCAGGATGGCCTGCATGAATTGGCTTAGCGGCGCCCCAAGCCCCCTCTCGTGGAAGGTGACGAAGCTCACCACGTAGCCCTCTGGTGGCGACGGCTCCCGGTGATTGGTCGGTGGCACCCTCCACTCCGGCAGGTCCCGGCTCGTCCTCGGCCGTAGGAGACTGTCTCCTACAAGCTCCTACAGCTTCTTTTCCATCACCGAGGAACGGATCCATGCCTTCACAGGGAGGACCTGACTCTTTCCCACCATTGGCATAGGAATTGGAATGCGGTGGCAGAAAGGAAAGGATGACGGCGGCAGCGAAGAACGGCTGATGAAGGCAAAGGAAAGAGAGTGCGGTCGCAAAGGGCTAGGAAGAGACACACAAAAGCCCTGGGCTCTGTATTTATACCCTGGTAGAAGGCCAACAGGCAGATCCAGTGAAGGGGCAAGTAAAGTTTCTGCATTTAATGCTCTTACCTAACCGCTCCCTCGAAACCTACGCACGTGTCAACCGTTCGCTCGATAACCGCTTGCCACGCCGCCCACTACCGCGCCATTTTCGCTTCCCTCCTAAAAAGATGCACCCCAACGGGCGGGAAGGGAGGCTTACAGATGAACACTTTCAGGCAAAGGAACCATGGGCTCCGAGCCCGCTATAAACCTTAAGGGTTCGAAAGCTAGCCCACGACCAGTGTTTGACAGCTGCCCTCAAGTAAACAAGAGTAAGGGATGTCTGAGAGCGGACCTGTACAAGGCCAGGGCTCAAGCCACTTTCTCGAGATGCCCTCAGACATATTCGAGGCTAAAGGAGAGGTTGACAGTGGAATCCCCTCGGAGGCAGGCATCGAGCCCTCAGATCCTACCAAACAGAGCTAAGATCCATACAACCACTATTTGGCACTTTTGGAGAGCGCCTCCGTGGCCGCCAGCCGACCCCTATCGAACGGGGCACGGGCTCCCACTTGAATCCCCCCTAATAGCTCACCAGAGATCATCGGAACTCGCCCGTCAAAGGTAGTACGACGTTTCCACCCCTCCTCCTTGCCTAAAGGATGCGTGAGGGTTGAACGATAAAGACCGGCAAAGCCATGATTGGCCTCACGCACGCAACGGCTCGGGGGCTTGCCCGCAACTAGCTGACTCTGATGAAAGAGGACCAAATGCACCTCAGGGATTAACAAAACAAATGTCCCATGATACAACGTACTAAAGCCCTTGAAGGAGTCACTCACTCATCCGAGGCCTCAGGGGCTACACCTGGCGGGTGCGCTTGCACGCACCCCTTGGAAGAGCGACGACGCTACGACTTTAGTTCATAACTCGCTGAGCCTCTACGAGAGTGTCCACACTCATGCAAAGCCTCGGGGGCTACTGTCGGGTACCTAAATTAGGGGTACCCAAAACCAACGATTAAGAGGAGCAAACCCCCGAGGAATCTGCGTCCTAAAACCCCCCTAAAAGATCGAATTAAGGCTCCACCTACACGGATACGCCGATCCAAGGCGCATGTGTATGAAGACGGGGCACCCTCGATCGCGTTCCGACTCGTACGAGGCTCGCTCGACGGGAAGCCCAGCCCCAGAAATCTTCGACTCGCACGACCCAGGGTAGAGTCGGTTGACCCCCTCTCTCAGTCACCTACTCGCTAACAAAAGCATTTAATGCCACCACTTCCACCTACGTGGCTACAGCGCCATAGGCATGGGGCGGCACCCACGTCTGATCCTACTTTTAACTGCCCATCCCGGGATGGACGATGAAAAGTAGGCACTATTCATGCCATGACTAGCACTGTCCGACCATCATGTCCTAGGATTTCTGGGGCTCAGCCTTATCTGTTTCTTATCGACCCCCTTAGCTACGTCCCGACCCGGCCTCGACCACCATCGATCGAACAAAGGGACTACGACCCATACGTCGACTACTAGGAATCGCACATCCTCTACAGCACCCAGGATGTCCCACCATCCTATCATCAACATCGCCATGACACCCCAGGGATGGCCTGCATGCACCAAGGCACGTCGCCACATCAACACCTATAGTGCCCATCCCACCTTCTCCTCCAAGGCACCCCCTAGGGTTTGTTGTAAACCTAGACACTCCTCTTGAGTCTATAAAAGGGGAGGGCAAGGAGCTCTCCAGGAGAGACGACGAACACAAAAAAGGATAGACAACCTCAAGATCAACATCTCAAAATAATCCTTCATTTTCCTTTTCTGAGACTTGGGACCAGTTCCCTCTCTCGCAGCTTGTAACCCCTACGCAAGCATTTCGGTGCAAGGAAATACAATACTCTCCCTCCCCGCTGGACATAGGGCCTTCTTTGCCCGAACCAGGATAAATCCCCGTGTATTCTCTTTGCATCACCATCTGGAGTAGGGAGCATGCAGCACACATTCACTCGTCAGCCTAGGGCCCTCCCGGGTCCGAACACCGACACATGTATCTAACTTAACTTGAAGAACAAGATCAACTTACCTAACTTGCATAACCTAAGATAAAATGCTCATCTTCAGTTAAAGGCCTAACACCTAGGAACATTACCACAAGCTTAGGAATAGTAAAGGCATACTTAAATCAAAAGTTAAGGTTTCATATGCAAAAGAGCAGTTCCTTAATTCAATCACAACAGGAGTTCTACAAATTCAAATGACTTGCAAGAGGATATTCTAGAAAGCTTATAAAATTCTCTACAAATCATTTATAAACATCAAAGCATGATTCTTAAGTTAACCAAGTCGAATTCAAGTAAACACAGAATCTGTCCAAAAGTGGCAGGTTTACTAAATTAAATATTTAGTGATGATACAAAAGCATAATTGGACCAAACCAAGTTTACCAACTTGTTGTGCATATCGGAGGAACATCAGAAAGTATAGTGCCAACTTCTAAATAAATTATTTAATGTCCTTTTCTAATTTATTTAGTTAATTAGGTGATTAAACCAACATATAGTAAAACTATATAGAAAAATCTACAAAAAATTATAGTAGCTACTTCATGCTTCACATAGACCACCATAAACATTTCAAGGCAATTGGAAATAACAGATGGTATGTCTATTTCTAGCATAAATAGGAAACCCTATTGAAAAGTATCAAAAAATAGATTTCATATTTTTCCTAGCATCTGTCTAGCATAAGAACAACACTCACAAAATTTTACCTTTACTGGATCTATAGAAAAATTATGAAAATTCACACAAGATCCATCCATGCAAACAAGCGAAATACACAACTCCTACATACAGTGTCCAAACTGTATGAAAATTTAACTACAAGCTATTCATGGTATTAACAGTACACCATAAAATTTTCATGCCATTTGGAGCTACCCAGAAAAAGATATAATTACCCCTAATTCCCACATGATTAAAAGAGATAATTAGTAACTCTATTTTTAATCACAGAACAAGGCTCATATTATATTTTTAATATAAACTAGACATTACTAGAAACTCAACAAAATTGGAACCACATCATTTGGATCTAACAATCAAGAGATATGCATTTTTGAGTCTACACACAAATCTGTGAAAAAGAATAAAAACAAAATGAATTAGGAACCCTAAACCCACTCCGGGAACCTCCGCGGCCTGCTAACCCCGGCGCGGTGCCCACACGCCAGCGCAGCCGAAATGAGCGGCGTGGCCCGCTGGACCTGCCTGGCCCGCGGTTGGGCTCCCGCCCGCGCGCACGCGCTAACACGCGGGCCCCGCTAGTCAGAGAGAGAACAGGGAAGAGGAGAAGAGCGACGGCGGTAGCTCACCGCTGGTGGCAACTCCAGCGAAGCCAAGGGTACCGGTGTGTTCACCTCAACCGTGCGCATCTAGGGGTGCCACTAATTGAGGCAATAGCGGTGGCTAGGGAGGATGGTGGCGGCCATGGCGGCACACGACCGCGGGTTGGCCGCCTCCGGTGAGCCTACAGCGTCTCAGCCCTAATGGCCTACCCCACAAGCATCAGCATCACTAATCGGACACAGTGCAAGGGACAGAGGAGGCAGTAAGGGGCTCGAGTGGCACGACCACGTGCGAGCTCGGCCGGCGGCAAAAATGTTGACAGGGTGGAGCCGCCTTCACGGTGAGCTCTACCTGGGGCGAGAACGGCTGCTCGATGAGGTCGAGGACATGTGGGGGCTCAAGGCGGTGTTGTGGCTCAGAGGAATCAGACAATGGTGCTCGAGTTTGGGTGATTTGCTCGGTGGTAGTCGCTGCCTTCTCCGGTCACTGCGCTCGCGTGGAGGAGAAAGACAGAGAAGGAAATGGCGAGAGAGAGAGAGAGAGAGAGAGAGTGAGCGAGGTATTGGCCTAGCTTTCACTGTGAACACACGTGCGCGACGTGGAGAGGCCGACATGGCATGCACGCCATGCGGTGGCAGATTTCTAAACCGGTCGGCCACGACGTTCGACTGAACGTTTGACTATTTGAAATCGAGCTCCGATGGCTGATTGTCAGCAACATTTTGAAGCCCTATTACTCCTAATCTAGCTCGAGTTAGCGGTAGATGATATTAGCAAACTTGTAGAGCTATAGGCGTACTACAATATTGTCAATTGGAGCTTGGACTGATTCGGCTTAGTTTGTGAGTTATGTCTCTCTAAAGTGGGTCACATGGAAACTAAAACTGAGTTTCAGTTACCCGACTGAAACCCGGTTTTCGACGCTCTCTACCTCCTTAACTAGTGAGAACTAGGTGATGGTGCTATTGACAAAATCATAGAGCTATGTGAGCACTACAATTATGTCAATATGGGTTAGGGTTGGCTGGGTCTAGTTTGCAAGTCACAAGGTCCCAAAGTAGGACACTTCAAACTGTTATCCAGGGAAGACTTAGCCAAATTTTGCTAAGTGTCAAACAACAGCTCTACTAACTTATGGGCCCTATTTGAGCATGTTCCAGCCATTTTCATGAGATGGCCATATTGAGACTTTTGTTACTTGATAAATTTGCTACAACTTTGGTAAAGGGTGCACATCCATCAAGATCTCTAGGTTAGACTTTTTAATTAGTCAAACTAGGGCACTCTATAGGTCATCTCTAGGTCAAACCTCACCTAGAGGGAAAATTAGTCATTTTGGTCCACATGAACAGTGTTCCACCAATTACACTAAGTGTAGTTAAGGTGTATTAGACCATAATTAACCACTCTACACAAGTGCTACACCAACTTCTAAGTCACACATGTGATGTAGCAAACAAAACACTCAAATTACCCTATTGTTGCAAACCCATGTTTCACATGTTTCATGACTTTGTTGCAAGTTTAAGCTTGTCATGTTACACTACAATGTTGCAATGTTTCAAGGTATGAGAACTCATGTTGCATTTACATGTTGTACTAACCATAATTCACAAGCAATCATGTATGAAACAAACATAATTGAGAATGTTGCACACACATGTTTCAAGTGACAATTGCATGATGAGATGAATGATGCACATGTTTATAAAATGAACATGCAATTTGTGGGAGCCAAACACCTAGGGTGTTACAATAACCACGTGATCGAAGCTGTGCGCCTCGTCGGGGTCTATGGGTAATCCGAGCAGTACCTGATATCCTCCTCAATCGACGTGGAGTTCGGTTGTGCCTCACATGAGACGTCCCATAAATCATCGGTCGTTAATCCCGTTGGTCCCCAACTGCCTCTGTAGCAGTCAGAGGGCAAGATGCCTTCCCCCAGAGGGGGTCAACCCGAGAGACATCGAAGCGGTCGACGCGGACATAGAGAGAGACGGTCGTGTGGCTCTACACCACTGATTAGAGCCATAGGGGCCCATCTCCTCCCTGCCCCTATCCCTGTTGTGGCCTTGAGCCCTTCTAAGGACTGACCAAAGAGTGGGTTTCCTAAGTATGATGCGTGGTCATGGATGCGAAGGGCCGCTCGGCGTGTGAGTCTGGGGGGCTATCGACCTCCCCTGGCCATGTTGCGTCTTGGCGATGTACTCTTGTAGATGGTTGTGCGCCATGAGGCACGTGCATGGAAAATCGAAAGATGATTAAAGGTACGAGGCTTACCCGAGATACGTTACCACGTTGTCATCCACTACTCACCCTTTAGTCTAGCCGCCTCCCCTATGCTGCGAGAAAATGGTTAGTAGATGTTAGAGATAATACGTGCATTCGATGCACCCCCGGCGATCGTTGCTGGTCTCGTGCTGCCTAGAGGAATGAATCACCGCATCTTCTACCCCTTGATTGCAAGTGCGCCTAAGGGTCTGTGCCTATCTTGAACACAAACCGCTGTCTTCTTTGCCTTCATCTTCGTGCCGCCTATTTAAGTCGAGGGGAAAGAGGGTTGCGAGCCTTAGCCCCATTTATTCCCCCAATCTCTGAGTTTTTCCTGGTGTTCAATTCGAGTGAGAGAACGGCTGTCTTCTTCGAGCATCATGGCTCGCGGGAGGTCCCGGCGGCTTCATCTTTGCCAAGAGGTATCTTCAGAGATTGGGCTCCACCGCACCCTACTAGCGTTTATCCTCCATGGGTGTTCGAGGAAGTTCCGCAAAGATGGGGGGAACGATGCCATTGGAGGGCTAGGCCGCTAGGCTCTCCATGGTCGGCGGGCACGTGGCTCCCAATTCTGGGTCTAGGAGCATTCGAGCATCGGCTCGACGGCTCGCTTGCTGGCTCGTCGCCAGGCGATCCTCCCCTAGCTCTATCAGAAGCAGCATCAGGGTGGTTTCTGGTAGGCTCCTCTTCCTCAGATGTTAGAGGAAGCTCCGTGAGGTGGTCATCCCCGAGGCTTCTTTCGATAGTCCTCTCCTGCAGCTCTGAAGGTTCAAGACACCTTGCACCGGTGTCTTTGCTTCATGAGATGTCCATTGCAAGCGGGAGGGGATCCAATGATTGTTGTAACCTCAGGTCCATCTAGTCCTGAGATGCGCTAGACTAGATGCCTTCATTCGTGGCTTTAGAAGACGGTGGTCCTAATGTTTAGGACGGTGTTGTATTCGGCAAACATGTTAGCCCTAGAAGCTATGATGCATGCATTGCTTTTTCTTAATTCCCTTTTGTAACCACCAATGTTAGTTGTTTGATTGGCTTATTTCAATGATCCTTGGCGTAAAGGGTTTTTGCTCGAGCTGGTCGATCTCTGCGTTGCCGATTCTCATGAATCTTTCTATCTGGCTAGGCTCGCCATTGAGCCGTTAGTGGGCTGTGGGGATTCGTGCTCGCATGCAGCGGCACGCTCTGCCGCAATCGGGAGAGGCAGTGCATTTGTTGTTCCCCACTGGGTTTCCCTCCGGGGGAGCAGCTATCACAGACCTAGATGAAGTGACCCTGGTAGGGCGTTTGGGTGTGCACCAAGCCGCTCGGTGTTCCCTTGGAGACTCAAGGAGTTCTTGATGGTTTCGTCTGACTAGATGGTTCGCCCGCCATGGTCATTTTGGTGAGCGCGAGTGTTTCGCAAGGGGGCCACTTTCGTTGATTCAGCCCTCGAGGAGCTCATCACTCAGGATCCTCTCCCTTCGCCCTATGATCTCGAGCACGAGTCTTGGTCTAGGGTTCGGCCCTTAGGGCTGAACATTGAGTAGCCTAACACAGCGGTCAAGGTGTTGGGGAATAGCTCACCATTTTGCCTCGTCACAGATGCGCCTAGAGGTGCTAGAGGCTGGTCCCTCGTTCAGGCGATAGGTGGTGTTTGGGCTCTTCGCACATAGTGCACGGTCATCGTATTTGCTTATCATGTTATCGCTGTTTCGCTTACTTTTGTTTGAAGTGGAATGTGCTTCATTGCCACAACCATGTGCTTTTGGACATGTTTTTTAACCTAGGGCTGGCCCACGGGGTTAAAATGTGCATGATTCATTAGGGCAGCAGAGCGGCGAGGGATGGTGGCAGATCCGGTTTGATGCGAGAAGGAAGCGAGAGGTCGACTCGAGCCCTCTTTCCCTTCACACCCTTGGTCACGAATGAACGGGTTTCCCATTTCCTCTTAAGCTCACGTGCAGGCACCTGGCTTTGCCTAGGAACTAGTCTGTTAGGTCGGTTGAGGCAGCCTAAACAAGAGGTTGAAACACGGGTCACTGGCACCCTGTGGCATTGGGAGCGGTTACGAGGCGCTAGGGAAAGGGTCACTGGGACAGTGACAAGTAGTGCTATGTCATGGAGCACGTTGATGCACCTTCGCGTGTGGCCCCTGTGAGTGAATTGTGTCCGACTACTTGTGTGGGTCGGATTGGGTCACTTCAGGAACTTGGGCAGCTTTAAGGTGAGGCATGCGGGCACACTTTTTCGTGGCTCATTACATGGATTGGTCATGTTATTCTGGGGCTAAGGCTGAGCCTGCACGTGCACGTGGACTTATTTAGGTAGAGCGACCCAAATCAGAGATAACGTCACTAACCAATGTACTAGGAGCCGTTGATGAGCGGGTTGCCGTGGCTCAGGGTGGGTCAAATATCTAAACATCAGCTTGTGGCAGAGTTGTTGCTCGAGGCATAGTGAGCCCTCGAGTGCCTGCTTGCATCGGAGTTGTTGTAGTCCTTGGGCTGCAAGCTGATGGAGACACTTCTTCGCCGCTTGGGGCGGTCGTAGCTGGCATGGATCGGCCTTTCGGGCAGCCTTGGGCCGATCCTTGTCGACTCGATGCCCTTGGCGAGCCTGTGTGTCCACAAGGGTGGCTTCTTTGCTCTTGACATGCAGTGGCTCTTGGCCTTGACAGCTCGCGCGTTCTAGCGCTTGAGTCTTCTTGGCATGATGGCGCGCTGTCGCCATGCCTCTGCTTCTGGATGTAGTTGCTGCTTTTGACAAAGAACAATCGGGGCGTGTTGCTGCAGGAGCTAATCCTGAGGACTCAGTTTGATCCGCTCGTCGCGGTTTGTGATGCGCTCGGGGAGCTTGCTTCCTCGGATGCACGTGCGTCTAGGTGATGGCTGATAGTTCATCGAAGTGTGTTGCGCAGCTTGTTCATTGTGTAGGGTCAGATCCTAGTTCCGAGTTCGATCCTACATGGTGCGGTGCTGTCTAGTGTTTAGATTACCAACGTCGATGTCGTGTGGCGGCTGGTCCACTGTCAGAGGCGTTGTCCAGGGCACGTTTCTACCATTAGGTCTAGTTCTACCACATGGCAGGCCTAGACCGGGTAAGAGCTAGTGACGGGCATTGCCCCATCGGTTTAGGTGATCTTGTGGTTCCCGGCAGGGATGTGGCCACCGCGGGCCATTCCTTGGGCAAGGTCGCCATGAGCCGCAGCCATCTGGCTTTCTAGGTGGAAGGCCTAGCCATGGCTAGTGATGAGAGAGGGCCCTGGGCCCCCTATGTAGGTGAACTCTAGGATGCAGCCCCCATGGGCAGTTCCAAGAGTGCCTCTGCCAAGGGCCATGGGACCTAGATTCTGAGGTGGTGGTCTAGAACGTGGCCAATGGCAGACGTGGGCGCTGGCCCTTTCATGTGGTTAACCACATGGTTCCCTAGACGGATGTGGCTGATCAAGGCCATTCCTCGGATGAGTTCATCGTGAGGTGTGGTCCTTTGGTTTTTCAGACGAGAAATTTGGCCACGACTTGCAACGAGCGAGGGTACTGGCCCCTCTAGGTAGGTGTACTCTAGGATATAGCCCTCGAGGGCAGTTCCAAGAGCGTGTCCACCACGGGCCATGAAAATCAGATTTCCAAGGTGGAGGTCTGGACTGTGGCTGATGGTGGACCCGGGCGCTGGCCCGTTGGCGTCGATGAACCCGTAGTTTTCACGGTGGATGTGACCGGTATGGGCCATTCCACCAACGAGTCCACTGGCGATGAAAGGAGCCATCACTTCCTTCCTCAATCAAACGAGAGTGCACGACTATCCCCTACCAGGTGCGCCAACTGTCGGTGTTTTGTAAACCAGACTAGTAAATTTATATGATTACCGCGCTGCTCTAGGAAGATGATGGTAGCATCCAATAGACATGAGGATTTATACTAGCTCAGGCCAGAGCCCTACATCCAGTCTCAAAGAAGATTGAGTGCATGTCCCTCGCTTAAATGCTCTGAAGTTCTTACAATAGGGGGTGCAAGAATGGTGAAAGAGGTGGTAGAACCTATGCTAGATGAGGGGCAGCCCGAAGAGAAGCTCCAGAGCCCTACTGCTATGGTGAATTAAAACGAGCTTCCACTAGACCCAAATCACCTAGGGGTTCCATCGGGGGCAGCAAAAATGATTTCCATACCCATGGTACATTCGGCGCAAACCGTGCACCTATCTTGCGCCGAGATTAACACCGTCTCCAAGCGGACCGAAGCAAACTTCCACTTGATGCACATCTCCTAGGAGTTCCATCAAGTGCGCCCAAAACGATTTCCAAGCCTATTGCACATTCGGCACAAATGGGGAACCTATCTTGCATCGAGATTAGCACTATATCTAAAAAGATCGAAACAAGCTTCCATTTTACCCACATCACCTAAGAATTCCATCGGTTGTGCCTAACATGATTTATGAGCCTACTACATGTTTGGCGCAAACCGTGCACCTATCTTGCATGTTGACTCACACTATCTCCAAATAGACCAAAATGAGCTTCCATTGGACCCACGTCACCTATGAGGTGACATGGGTCAAGTGGAAGCTTGTTTTAGTCCATTTGGAGATAGTGTTAACCTCGGCACAAGATAGGTGCACGGTTTGTGCCAAATGTACCATAGGCATGGAAATGTTTTTGGTCGCACCCTAAGGGTTAATGGCAGATCCTTAAGGACAAATGATTGATTTACCTATTCAAAGCAATTTACGTGATTCTGCTCGTGAGCGTGATGGTATAGCCTACCTGACTATGAGACCGACTGGTCGAACAGAGATGAAAGTTGGCCACAGTGATTCGGGAACCCTGTGTGGAAGGGCTCTCGCTCAATGGATCAAAGGTACGCCAAGGATAACAGGCTGATTACTCCTAAGGGCTCTTATCGACGAAGTCGTTTGGCACCTCGATGTTGACTCATCACATCCTAGGGTTGAAGAAGGTCCCAAGGGTTTGGTTGTTCGCTGATGAAAGTGGGCATCCTGAATAGAACTCCCCTCTATCACCCAAGGTTGGTTTTTAGCAAGCCAACCCGCATCTCTAACACACGTCTTTGTAGGGCGGTTA
Source organism: Saccharum officinarum (assembly GCA_020631735.1). NCBI lineage: Eukaryota > Viridiplantae > Streptophyta > Magnoliopsida > Poales > Poaceae > Saccharum > Saccharum officinarum. Next base: position 28,397,700 of record CM036206.1, on the reverse strand, counting down.
CGAAAAAAGACTTTGGAGAAAGAACAAGGGGATGGCAAAAGAAAATTCCCCTCCTAGGTGATGTAGGTCAAGTAGAAGCTCGCCTCAGTCTACTTGGAGAATGTGTTAATCTCAACGCCAAATAGGTGCACGATTTGCGCCGAACGTGCAATAGGCTCGGAAATCGTTTTGGGCACATCGATGGAACTCCTAGGTGATGTAGGTCAAGTGGAAGCTTGCTTTGGTCTGCTTGGAGAAGGTGTTAGTCTTGGCACCAAAAAGGTGCGGGGTTTGTGCCGAATGTACAATGGGCATGGAAATATTAGTCGCACTCGATGGACCTCCTAGGTGAAGTGGGTCAAATGGAAGCCTATTTTGGTCTCTTTGGAGATAGTGCTAATCTCCACGCAAGAAAGGTGCCCTATTTGTGCCGAATGTGCAATAGGCTTCGAAATCGTTCTGGGCGCACCCGATAGAACTCCTAGGTGATGTGGCTCAAATGGAAGCTTACTTCGGTCTGCTTGGAGACGGTGTTAATCTTAGCGCAATATAAGTGCACGGTTTGCGCCGAATGTACCATGGGCATGGAAATCTTTTTGGCCACACCCGATGGACCTCCTAGGTGACGTGGGTCAAATAGAAGCTCATTTTTGTTCATTTAGAGATAGTGTTAATCTGCACAAAAGATTGGTGCAAGATTTGCGCCGAACGTGCCATAGGCTCAAAAATTGTTTTGGGCACAGTCGATGGAACTCCTAGGCGACGTGGGTCAAGTGGAAGCTCATTTTGGTCTGTTTGGAGATAGTGTTAATCTCGGCACAAGATAGGTGCACGGATTGGGACTAACATACCATACGCTCAGAAACTGTTTTGGGCAAACAATGGAACCCCTAGGTGATGCGGGTCAAATAGAAGCTCGTCTCGGTCTCTTTTGAGAGAGAGCTAATCTTGGCACAAGATAGGTGCACAGTTTGCCTTAAACATGCAATAGGCTCATAAATCGTTTTTGGCAAAGATGGAACTCCTAGGTGATGTAGGTCAAATGGAAGCTCGTTTTGGTCTCTTTGTATATAGTGCTAATCTCAACGCAAGATAGGTGCCCCATTTGTGCCAAACGTGCAATAGGCTTGGAAATTATTTTGGGCGCACCCGATGGAACCACTAGGTGACATGGGTCAAGTGGAAGCTTGCTTCGTTCCGCTTGGGGACAGTGTTGATCTCGGCGCAAGATGGTGCACAGTTTGTGCCGAATGTACCATGGGCGTGGAATTCTTTTTGGCCGCACCTGATGGATCTCCTAGGTGACGTATGTTAGGTGGAAGCTCGCTTTGGTCTACTTGGAGAATGTGTTAATCTTGACGCCAATTCAGTGCACGGTTTGCGCCAAACGTGCAATAGGCTTGAAAATCGTTTTGGGCACACCCGATGGAACTCCTAGGTGACATAGGTCAAGTGAAAAGCTCACTTTGGTCTGCTTGGAGAAGGTGTGAATCTTGGCACCAAATAGGTGTGAGGTTAGTGCCGAATGTACCACAGGGTCGCACCCGATGGACCTCCTAGGTGAGTGGGTCAAATGGAAGCTAGTTTTGGTCCATTTGGAGATAGTGCTAATCAACATGCAAGAGAGGTGCTCGGTTTGCGCCAAACATGCAATAGGCTTGAAATTGATTTCGGGCACAACCGATGGAACTCTTATGTGACGTGGGTAAAATAGAAGCTCATTTCGGTCTCTTTCGAGATAGTGCTAATCTCGACGCAAGAAAGGTACCCCATTTGTGCCGAACATGCAATAGTCTTCAAAATCATTTTAGGTGCACCCGATGGAACTCCTAGGTGACATGGGTCAAGTGGAAGGTTGCTTCAGTTCGCTTGAAGACAGTGTTAGTCTCGATGCAAGACAGGTGCATGGTTTGCGCCGAATGTACCCCGAGCATAGAAATCTTTTTGGCCGCACCCGATAGACCTCCGAGGTGACGTGGGTCAAATTGAAAACTCATTTTGGTCCATTTAGAGATAGTGTTAATCTGCACACAAGATTGGTGCACGATTTTGCGCCGAACATGCAATAGGCTCAGAAATCGTTTTGGGCACACCCAATAGAACTTCTACGGGACGTGGGTCAAGTGGAAGCTCATGTTGGTCTATTTGGAGATAGTGTTATGTCAAGTGGAAGCTCTCTTTGGTCTGCTTGGAGAAGGTGTTAATCTCGACACAAAATAGGTGCACAGTTTGCACCAAACGTGCAATAGGCTCGAAAATCGTTTTGGGCACACCCGATGGAACTCCAAGGTGACATTGGTCTAGTGGAAGCTCATTTTGGTCCGTTTAGAGATAGTGTTAATCTCAGCGCATCATCGGTGCACGGTTTGGGACGAATGTACCGCCGGCTCTAAAATTGTTTTGGCTACACCTAATGGAACTCCTAGCTGACGTGGGTCAAATGGAAGCTCATTTTGGTCTCTTTGGAGATAGTGCTAATCTCAACGCACGATAGGTGCACAGTTTATGTTGAACATGCAATTGGCTTGGAAATCATTTTGGGCATACCTGATGAAACTCCTAGGTGACGTAGGTCGAGTGGAAGCTTGCTTCGCTCTGCTTGGATAAGGTGTTAATCTTGGCGCAAAATAGGGTTTGTGAAGAGTGTACCATGAGCATGGAAATCTTGGTCACACCAAATGGACCTCCTAGGTGATGTGGGTCAAATGGAAGCTCGTTTTGGTCCATTTGGAGATAGTGTTAATCAACACGCAAGATAGGTGCATGGTTTGCGCTAAACATGCAATGGGCTTGGAAATCATTTTGTGCACATACAATGGAACACTTAGGTGACATAGGTAAAATGATAGCATGTTTTGATCTCTAGAGATAGTGCTAATCTCGACGCAAGATAGGAGCTCGGTATGCGCCGAACGTGCGAGTGGCTTGGAAATCATTTTGGGCGTACCCAATGAAACTCCTAGGTAATGTAGGTCAAGTGGAAGCTCGTTTCAGTCTAGTTGGAGAAGGTGTTAATCTCGGCACCAAATAGGTGCAGGGTTTGTGCTAAATGTACCACGGGCATGAAAATCTTGGTCACACCCGGTGGACCTCACAGATGACGTGGGTCAAATGGAAGCTTGTTTTGGTCCATTTGGAGATAGTGTTAATCAACAACCAAGACAGGTGCACGTTTGCGCCAAATGTGCAATAGGCTCAGAAATCATTTTGGGCACAACCGATGGAAAACTTAGGTGACGTGGGTAAAATGGAAGCTCGTTTCAGTATCTTTCGAGATAGTGCTAATCTCGACGCAAGATAGGTGCCCCATTTTTGCCGTACGTGCAATAGGCTCGGAAGCCATTTTGGGCGCACCCGATGGAACTCCTAGGTGACATAGGTAAAGTGGAAGCTTGCTTCGGTCCGCTTGGAGTCGGTGTTAATCTCAGTGCAAGATAAGTGCACGGTTGGCTCCGAAGGTACCACGGGCATGGAAATCTTTTTGGCTGCACCTGATGGACAGCCTAGGTGACATGGGTCAAATGGAAGCTCATTTTGGCCTATATTGGAGATAGTGTTAATCTCCACACAAGATTGGTGCATGATTTGCACCGAACGTGGAATAGGCTCGGAAATCACTTTGGGTACACCCGATGGAACTCCTAGGTGACGTGGCCAAGTGGAAGCTCATCTTGGTCCATTTGGAGATATTGTTAATCTTGGCACAAGCTTGGCGCACGGATTGGGACTAACGTATCATAGGCTCAGAAATCGTTTTGGACAAACGATGGAACTCCTTGTGATGTGGGTCAAATGGATGCTCGTTTCGGTCTCTTTTGAGATAGTCCTAAACTTGACACAAGATGGGTGCATGATTTGCACTAAACATGAATAGGCTCATAAATCATTTTGGGTAAATGATGGAACTCCTAGGTGATGTGGGTCAAATGGAAGCTCGTTTCGGTCTCTTTGGAGATAGTGCTAATTTTGACTCAAGATAGCTGCCCTATTTGTGCCGAATGTGCAATAGGCTCAGAAATCATTTTGGGTGCTCATGATGGAACTCCTAGGTGATGTGGGTCAAGTGGAAACTTGCTTCGGTCCACTTGGAGATGGCGGCACAAGATAGGAGCACGGTTTGCGCAGAATGTACCACAAGCATGAAAATCCTTTTGGCCGCACCCGATAGACCACCTAGGTGACGTGGGTCAAATGGAAGCTCATTTTGGTCCGTTTGGAGATAGTGTTAATCTCCACACATGATTGGTGCATGATTTGTGCTGAACATGCAATAGGCTCAGAAATCATTTTGGGCGCACCTGATGGAACACCTAGGTGACGTGGGTCAAGTGGAAGGTCACTTTGGTTCGCTTGGAGATGGTGTTAATCTTGGCATCAATAGGTGCATGGTTTTGTGCCAAATGTACCATAGGCATCGAATTCGTATTGGCCATACCCGATTGAACTCCTTGGTTATGTGTGTCAAATGGAAACTCATTTCGATCTGTTTGTAGATTGTGTTAATTTCGACATAAGATAGGTGCACGGTTTGCCCCAAACATACCATAGGCTCAGAAGATCAGTTTGGATGCAACCAATTGTACTCCTACGTGTGTGAGTCAACTAGAAGCTCGTTTTGGTCCATTTGGAGATAGTGTTAATCTTGAGGCAAGATAAGTGCACGGTTTGCCCCAAATGTATCATAGGCTCAGAAATCAGTATGGACGCACCTAGTTGTACTCCGACGTGATGTGGGTCAACTGGAAGCTCGTTTTGGTCTGTTTGGAGATAGTGTTAATCTCGACGCAAGATAGGTGCACGGTTTGCACCGAACATCCAATAGCCTTGGAAATCATTTTGGGCGCACCCGATTGAACTCCTACGTGACATGGGTCAAGTGGAAGCTTGTTTTCAGTCCATTTGGAGACTGTTAATCTCGGCACAAGATAGGTGCACGGTTTGCACTGAATGTACCACGGGCATGAAATGTTTTTGGTCACACCCGACGGAATCCTTAGGTGACATAGGTCAAGTGAAAGCTCACCTCGTTCTACATGGAGGTGTTAATCTCGAAGCCAAATAGGTACATGGTTTGTGCCGAACATGCAATTGCTCGGAAATCATTTCGGTCCATTTGGAGATAGTGTTAATCTCGGTGCAAGATAGGTGCATGGGTTGGGACTAATATACCATAGGCTAGAAAATTGTTTTGGGCAAATAATGGAACTCGTTTCGGTCTCTTTTTAGATAGTGCTAGTCTCGACACAAGAGGAGCATGATTTGCGCTGAACATTCAATAGGCTCAAAAATTATTTTGGGCGCACCCGATGGAACTCCTAGGTAATGTGGGTCTAGTGGAAGGTTGCTTTGGTTCGCTTAGAGACTGTGTTAATCTTAGCATTAGATAGGTGCACGGTTTTTGCCGAAAGTACCATTGACACGGAATTTGTTTTGGCCATACCTGATGGAACTCCTGCGTTACGTGGGTCAAGTGAAAGCTCATTTCTGTTCGTTTAGAGATAGTGTAAATCTCAACGAAAGATAGGTGCTCGGTTTGCCCCAAACGTACCATGGGCTCAAAAATCAGTTTGGATGCACCCATTTGTACTCCTACGTGATATGGGTCAATGTGAGATCATTTCAGTCCGTTTGGAGATATTTTTAATCTCAACACAAGATAGGTACACTATCTGCACCGAACCTCCAATAGGCTTGCAAATCGTATTGGGCGCACCCGATGAAACTCCTAGGTGACATGGGTCAAGTCGAAGCTTGTTTGAGTCCATTCGGAGACACTGTTAATCTTGGCACAAGATAGATGCATGGTTTGCCCCCGAATGTACCACGGGCATGGAAATGTTTTTGTTCACAACTGATGGAACTCCTAGGTAATGTAGGTCAAGTGGAAGCTCGCTTCGATCTGCTTGGAGAATGTGTTATTCTCGACGCCAAATAGGTGCACGGTTTGCACCAAACGTCCAATAGGCTCGAAAATCGTACGAGGCGCACCCGATGGACCCTCTAGGTGACGTGGGTCAAATGGAAGCTGGTTTCGGTCCAATTGGAGATAGTGTTAATCAACACACAAGATAGGTGCACGGTTTGTCCCAAACATACAATAGACTCAGAAATCATTTCAGGCACAACTGATGGAACACTTAGGGGACGTGGGTTAAATGGAAGCTTGTTTCGGTCTCTTTCAAGATAGTGCTAATCTCGAAGCAAGATAGGTGCACGGTTTGCCCTGAACGCGTAAGTGACTCAGAAATCATTTTGGGCATACCTAATGGAACTCCTAGGTGACGTAGGTCAAGTGGAAGCTCGCTTCTGTCTGCTTGGAGGAGGTGTCAATCTCGGCGCCAAATAGGGGCAGGGTTTGTGCCGAATGTACCATGGGCATGGAAATCTTGGTCACACCCAATGGACCTCCTAAGTGACGTGGGTCAAATTGATGCTCCTTTTGGTCCTTCTGAGATAGTGTTAATTAACATGCAAGAAATGTGCACGGTTTGTGCCAAACGTGCAATAGACTCAGAAATCATTCTGCACAGCCGATGGAACTCTTAGGTGACATGGGTAAAATGGAAGCTCCTTCGGTCTCTTTAGAGATAGTGCTAATCTCGACGCAAGACAGGTGCCTCAATTGTGTCGAACGTGCAATAGGCTCAAAAATCATTTTGGGTGCACCTAATGGAACTCCTAGGTGACATGGGTCGAGTGGAAGCTTATTTCGGTCCGCTTAGAGACGATGTTAATCTCGGCGCAAGATAGGTGCACGGTTTGCGCCGAATGTACCACGGGCATGGAAATCTTGATGGCCGTGACCGAAGGACCTCCTAGGTGATGTGGGTCAAATTGAAGCTCATATTGGTTCGTTCGGAGATAGTGTTAATCTCCGTACAAGATTGGTGCACGATTTGCGCCGAACATGCAATAGCCTCGGAAATCGTTTTGGGCACATGCGATGGAACTTCTAGGTGACGTGGGTCAAGTGGAAGCTCATTTTGGTCCGTTTGGAGATAGTGTTAATCTCAACGCAAGATAGGTGCACGGATTGGGACTAACATACCATAGGCTCAAAAATCGTTTTGGGCAAACGATGGAACTCCTAGGTGATGTGGGTCAAATCGAAGCTTGTTTCAGTCTCTTTTGAGATATTGCTAATCTCAACAAATGATAGGTGTACGGTTTGCGCTAAACTTGCAATAGGCTCAATAATCATTTTGTGTGCACACGATGGTACTCGTAGGTGACGTGGGTCAAGTTGAAGGTCACTTTGCTTCGCTTGGAGATAGTGTTAATCTTGGTGAGATAGGTGCACGGTTTGCGCCGAATTACCACAGGCATGCAATTCATTTTGGTCGCACCCGATGGTACTCCTGGTTACATGGTAAAATGGAAGCTCGTTTCGATCCATTTGGAGATAGTGTTAATCTTGACGCAAGATAGGTGCACAGTTTGCCCCAAACAGACCATAGGCTCAGAAATCAGTTTGGACGCACCCATTTGTACTCCTACGTGATGTGGGTCAACTAGAAGCTTATTTCGGTCCATTTGGATATAGTGTTAATCTCGATGCAAGATAGGTGCACGGTTTGCACCGAATGTCTAATAGACTTGGAAATCATACTAGGCGCACCCAATGGAACTCCTAGGTGACGTGGATCAAATGAAAGCTCATTTTGGGCACACTCGATGGGACTTCTTGGTGATGTGGGTCAAGTGGAAGCACGTTTTAGTCCGTTTGGAGATGGTGTTAATCTCCATACAAGATTGGTTCACGATCTGCGCCAAACATGCAATAGGCTCAGAAATCATTTTGGGCACACCCGATGGAACTCCTAGGTGACGTGGGTCAAGTGGAAGCTTGTTTTGGTCTGTTTGCATATAGTGTTAATCTCGGCGCAAGATAGGTGCACGGATTGAGTCTTACATGCCATAGGCTCGAAAATCATTTTTGGCAAACGATGAACACCTAGGTGATGTGGGTCAAATGGAAGCTCAGTTCGGTCACTTTTGAGATAGTGCTAATCTCAACACAAGATGGGTGCACGGTTTGCGCTGAACATGCAATAGGCTCATAAATCGTTTTGGGCAAACGATGGAACTCCTAGGTGATGTGGGTGAAATGGAAGCTTGTTTTGGTCTCTTTGGAGATAATGCTAATCTCGAAGCAAGATATGTGCATGGCTTGTGACAAACATGCAAATGGCTCAGAAATCATTTTAGGCAAACGATGGAACTCCTAGGTGATGTTGGTCAAGTGGAAGCTCGTTTTGGTCCATTTGGAGACAGTGTTAATCTCGACACAAGATTGGTGCACGGTTTGCGTCAAATGTACCATGGCATGGAAATGTTTTTGGTTGCACCCGATGGAACTCCTGGTGACGAAGGTCAAGTGGAAAGCTCACTTCGGTCTACTTGGAGAAGGTGTTAATCTCGATGCCAAATAGGTGCACGGTTTGTGCTGAACATGCAATAGGCTCGGAAATCATTTTGGGCACACATGATGGAACTCCTAGGCAATGTTGGTCTAGTGGAAGCTCGATTCGGTCCGTTTGGAGATTGTGTTGATCTCAGCGCAACATCAGTGCATTGTATGGGGCGAATGTACCATAGGCTCAGAAATCATTTTGGATACACCCGTAGGAAACTTCTAAATGATGTGGATCAAATGGAAACTTGGTTTGGTCTTTTTGGAGATAGTGCTAATATCGACGCAAGATATGTGCATGGTTTGTGTTGAACGTGCAAATGACTCAGAAATCATTTTGGGCATACCTGATGGAACTCCTAGGTGACCGTAGGTCAATTGGAAGATCGCTTCGCTCTGCTTGGAGAAGTTGTTAAACTCGGCGCCAAATAGATGCAGGGTTTGTATCGAACATACCACGGGCATGGAAATGTTGGTCGCACCTGATGGACCTCCAAGGTGACGGGGTCAAATGGAAGCTCATTTTGGTCCATTCAAAGATAGTGTTAATCAACACGCAAGATAGGTGCATGGTTTGCACCGAACATGCAATAGGCTCGAAAATCCTTTTGGGCAGAACCGATGGGACTCCTAGGTGACGTGGGTCAAATGGAAGCTCAATTTGGTTTCTTTGGAGACTTGAGCCAAACGTGCAATAAGCTCAGGAATTGTTTTGGGCGCACCCATTGGAACTACAAGGTGACGTGGGTCAAGTGGAAGTTCGCTTTGGTCCGCTTGGAGATGGTGTTAATCTTGGCCAAGATATGAGCACAGTTTGCGCCGAATGTACCACAGGCATGGAAAATTTTTTGGGCGCACCCGATGGACTTCCTCAGTGATGTGGGTCAATTGGAAGCTCATTTTGCACAGTTTGCACTGAACGTGAAATAGGCTCAGAAATCATTTGGTGCACACCCCACGGGACTCCTAGGTGATGTGGGTCAACTGGAAGCTCATTTTGGTCCATTTGGAGATAGTGTTAATCATGGCACAAGATAGGTGCACCGAATGGGATGAACATACCATAGACTCGAAAATTGTTTTGAGCACACCCGATGGAACTCTGAGGTGACGTGGGTCAAATGGAATCTCCTTTTGGTCTATTTGGATATAGTGTTAATCTTGAGGCAAGATAGATGCACGGTTTGCTCTGAACATGTAGTAGGCTCAGAAATCGTTTTGGGCGCACCCGATGGAACTCCTAGTTGACATGGGACAAGTGGAAGCTCACTTTAGTATACTTAGAGATGGTGTTAATCTCGGTGTCAGGTAGGTGCATGGTTTGCGCCGAATATACCATCGGCACAGAAATCTTTTTTTGTCGTAGCCAATGGACTTCCTAGGTGATGTGGGTCAACCAGAAGCTCGTTTTGGTCCATTTGGAGATAGTATTAATCTCCATGCAAGATAGGTGCATGGTTTGCGCCAAAAATGTGCAATAGGCTTGGAAATTATTTTGTGCAGACACAATGGAGCTCCTAGGTGACGTTGGTCAAGTGGAAGCTTGTTTCGGTGCGTTTGGAGATAGTGTTAATCTTGGCACAACCAAGGTGCATGATTTGGGAGGAACGTACCATAGGCTCAGAAATCATTTTGGGTACAACCAGTGGAACTCCTAGGTGACGTGGGTCAAATGGAAGCTCTTTTTGGTCTCAATGGAGATAGAGCTAATCTCAATGCGACATAGGTGCACGGTTTGCTCCAAATGTGCAATTAGCTCAGAAATTGTTTTGGTCGCACCCGATGGAACTCGTAGGTGACTAAGGTCAATTGGAAGCTCTCTTCGGTCTGCTTGGAGAAGGTGTTAATCTCGGTGCCAAATAGGTGCACGGTTTGTGCCAAATGTACCACGAGCAAGGAAATCTTTTTGGCCGCACCCGATGGACCTCCTAGGTGACGTGGGTCAAATGGAAACTTGTTTTGGTCTATTTGGAGATAGTGTTAATCAACACGCAAGATAGGTGCATGGTTGCACCGAACGTGCAATAGGCTTGGAAATCCTTTTCGGCAAACCCGAAGGAACTCCTAGGTGATGTGGGTCAAACGGAAGCTTGTTTTAGTTTCATTGGAGATTTGTGCCAAACATGCAATAGGCTTAGAAATCATTTTGGGCGCTCCCAATGGAACTCCTAGGTGATGTGGGTCAAGTGGAAGTTCGCTTGGTCCACTTGGGGACGGTGTTAATCTCGGCGTAAGATAAGAGCACGGTTTGCACCGAATGTACCATGGACATGGAATTCTTTTGGTTGCACCTAATGGACCTCCTTGGTGACGTGGGTCAAATGGAAGCTCGTTTTGGTCTGTTTGGAGATAGTGTTAATCTCCACACAAGATTGGTGCATAGTTTGCACCGAACATGCAATAGGCTCGAAAGTCATTTTGGTCGTACCCGATGGAACTCGAAGGTGATTTGGGTCAAATGGAAGCTCCTTTCTATCTGTTTAGATATAGTGTTAATCTTGGTGCAAGATAGATGCCCTGAATGGGACGAACATACCATAGGCTTAGAAATCATTTTGAGCACACCCGATGGAACTCTGAGGTGATGTGGGTCAAATGGAACCTCATTTCGGTCTATTTGGAGACAGTGTTAAACTCGACGCAACATAGGTGCACGGTTTGCGCTCGTGCAGTAGTCTCGAAAATCATTTTGGGCGTATCCGATGGAACTCCTAGTTGACGTGGGACAAGTGGAAGCTCAATTCAGTCTACTTGGAGACGGTGTTAATCTCAGTGTCAGGTAGGTTCATGGTTTGCACTGAATGTAGCATGGTCACAGAAATATTTTTGGCCGCACCCAATGGACTTCCTAGGTGATGTGGTTCAACCAGAACCTCATTTTGCTCCGTTTGTAGATAGTGTTAACCTCCATGCAAGATAGGTGCATGGTTTGCGCCAAAAATGTGCAATAGACTCAAAAATCATTTTGGGCAGACCCAATGGAACTCCTAGGTGACATTGGTCAAGTGAAAGGTTGTTTTGTTCCATTTGGAGAGAGGTTAATCTTGGTGCAACATAGGTGCACGGTTTGGGACGAACGTACCATAGGCTCAGAAACCATTTTGGGTACACCCGATGGAACTCCTAGGTGATATTGGTCAAATGAAAGCTTGTTTCGGTCCCAATGGAAATAGTTCTAATCTCGATGCAAGATAGGTGCACGGTTTGCGCCGAACGTGAAACTAGCTCGGAAATCGTTTTGGGCGTACCTGATGGAACTCCTAGTTGATGTGGGACAAGTGAAGCTCAGTTCGGTCTGCTTGGAGATGGTATTAATCTCAGCTTTAGGTTGGTGCATGGTTTGTGCTGAATGTACCATGGGCATAGAAATCTTTTTGGCCGCATCCAATGGACTTCCTAGGTGATGTGGGTCAACCGGAAGCTCGTTTTGGTCTGTTTGGAGATAGTGTCAATCTCCATGCAAGATACATGCACGGTTTATGCCGAAAACATGCAATAGGCTCAGAAATTGTTTTCGGCAAACGATGGAACTCCTAGGTGATGTGGGTCAAGTGGAAGCTTGCTTCGGTCCGCTTGAAGACGGTGTTAATCTCGGCGCAAGATAGATGCACGGTTTGCGCTGAATGTACCACAGGCATGGAAAGCTTTATGGTCATGCCTGAAGGACGTCCTAGGTGATGTGGGTCAAATGGAAGCTCATATTGGTCTATTTGGAGATAGTGTTAATCTCAACGCAAGATTGGTGCACGTTTTGCACCGAACGTGCAATAGGCTCGGGAATCGTTTTGGGCATACCCAATGGAAATTCTTGGTGATGTGGGTTCTTGGTGACATGGGTCAAGTAGAAGCTCATTTTGGTCCGTATCGAGACAGTGTTAATCATGGTGCAAAATAGGTGCACGGATTGAGACTAACGTACCATAGGCTCAAAAATCGTATTGGGCAAATGATGGAACTCCTAGGTGATGTGGGTCAAATGGAAGCTCATTTCAGTGTCTTTTGAGACAATGCCAATCTCAACAAAAGATAGGTGCATGGTTTGCGCTGAATGTGCAATAGGCTCAAAAATCATTTTGGGCACACCCGATGGTACTCGTAGGTGACGTGGGTCAAGTCGAACGTCGCTTTGGTTCCCTTGGAGATGGTGTTAATCTCGGCGAGATAGGTGCACGGTTTGCACCGAATATACCATAGGCATGCAATTCAATTTGGCCGTACCCAATGGTACTCCTAGCTTACGTGGTAAAATGGAAGCTCATTTTGATCCATTTGGAGATGGTATTAATCTCGACGCAAGATAGGTGCACAATTTGCCCCAAATGGACCATAGGCTCATAAATCAGTTTGGACACATCGAATTGTACTCCTACGTGACATGGGTCAACTAGAAGCTTATTTCGGTCCATTTGGAGATAGTGTTAATCTTGATGCAGGATAGGTGCATGGTTTGCACCGAACATCCAATAGGCTTCGAAATCACACTAGGCGCACCCGATGGAACTCCTAGGTGACGTGGGTCAAATGGAAGCTCATTTTGGCCCATTCGGAGATAGTGTTAATCTCCACACAAGATTGGTTCACGATCTGTGTTGAACGTGCAATAGGCTCAAATATCATTTTGGCCATAGCTGATGGGACTTCTAGGTGACGTCGGTTAAGTGAAAGCTCGTTTCAGTTCGTTTAGAGATAGTGTTAATCTCCACACAAGATTGGTGCATGATTTGCACCGAAAGTGCAATAGGCTCAGAAATCGTTTTTGATACGCCCGATGGAACTCCTAGGTGACGTGGGTCAAGGGAAGCTTGCTTCGGTCCGCTTGGAGATGGTGTTAATCTCGGCGTAATGTAGGTGCACGTTTTGTGCCGAATGTACCACGGGCATGAAAATCTTTATGGCCACACCCGAAGGACCTCCTAGGGGATGTGGGTCAAATGGAAGCTCATATCAGTCCGTTTGGAGATAGTGTTAATCTCCACACAAGATTGGTGCACGATTTGCACCAAACGTGCAGTAGGCTTAGAAATCATTTTGGGCACACCTGATGGAACTTCTAGGTGACGTGGGTTAAGTGGAAGCTCATTTTGGTCTGTATGGAGATAGTGTTAATCTCGGTGCAAGATAGGTGCACGGATTGAGACTAACATACCATAGGCTCAGAAATCATTTTAGGCAAACGATGGAACTCCTAGGTGATGTGGGTCAAATGGAAGCTCATTTTGGTCTCTTTTGAGACAGTGCTAATCTCAACAAAAGATAGGTGTACGGTTTGCGCTGAACGTGCAATAGGCTCAAAAATTATTTTGGGTGCACCCGGTGGTACTCGTAGGTGACGTGGGTCAAGTCGAACGTCGCTTTGGTTCGCATGGAGACGGTGTTAATCTAGGCGAGATAGGTGCACGGTTTGTGCCGAATGTACCACAGACATGCAATTCATTTTGGCTGTACCGATGGTACTCTAGGTTATGTGGTAAAATGCAAGCTCGTTTCGATCCATTTGGAGATAGTGTTAATCTCGATGCAAGATAGGTGCACGGTTTGCACCGAACATCCAATAGGCTTGGAAATTGTACTGGGCACACCCGATGGAACTCCTAGGTGACATGGATCAAATGGAAGCCCATTTCGGTCCATTTGGAGATAGTGTTAATCTCCACCCAAGATGGGTTCACAGTTAGTGCCGAATGTGCAATAGGCTCAAAAATCGTTTTGGGCACAGCCGATGGGACTTCTAGGTGACGTGGGTCATGTGGAAGCTCATTTCTGTCCATTTGGAGATAGTGTTAATCTCCACACAAGATTGGTGCACGATTTGTGTCGAACGTGCAATAGGCTCAGAAATCATTTTGGGCACACCCGATGGAACTCCTAGGTGACGTGGGTCAAGGGAAGCTTGCTTCGGTCTGCTTGGAGATGGTGTTAATCTCGGCACAAGGTAGGTGCACGTTTTGTGCCGAATGTACCATGGGCATGGAAATCTTTATGGCCACGCCCGAAGGACCTCCTAGGTGATGTGGGTCAAATGGAAGCTCATATCGGTCCATTTGGAGATAGTGTTAATCTCCACACAAGATTGGTGCACGATTTGCACCAAACGTATAATAGGCTCAGAAATCATTTTGGGCACACCCAATGGAACTCCTAGGTGACATGGGTTAAGTCGAAGCTCATTTTGGTACGTTTTGAGATAGTGTTAATCTCAGTGCAAGATAGATGCACGGATTGGGACTAACATACCATAGGCTCTAAAATCGTTTAGGGCAAACGATGGAACTCCTAGGGATGTGGGTCAAATGGAAGCTCGTTTCAGTCTCTTTTGAGATAGTGCTAATCTCAACAAAAGATAGGTGCATAGTTTGCGCTGAACGTGCAATAGGCTCAAAAATCGTTTTGGGCGCACCGGATGGTACTCGTAGGTGACGTGGGTCAAGTCAAAGCTCACTTTGGTTCGTATCGAGATGGTGTTGATCTCGGCATCAGATTGGCGCATGGTTTTCACCGAATTTACCACAGGCATGCAATTCATTTTGGTCATACCCGATGGTATTCCTAGGTTACGTGGTCAAATGGAAGCTTGTTTCGATCCATTTAGAGATAGTTTTCATCTCAATGCAAGATAGGTGCACGGTTTGCCCCAAACGAATAATAGGCTCTAGTTTGGATGCACCCAATTGTACTCCTACATGACGTGGGTCAACTAGAAGCTTATTTCTGTCCATTTAGAGATAGTGTTAATCTCGACGCAAGATAGGTGCACGGTTTGCGCCGAACGTCCAATAGGCTTTGAAATCGTACTGGGCACACCCGATAGAACTCCTTGGTGACACAGGTCAAGTGGAATCTCATTTCGGTCCATTTAGAGACAATGTTAATCTTGAAACAAGATGGGTGCACGGTTTGTGCTTGAATGTACCAGGGGCATGGAAATGTTTTTGGTTGCACCCGATGGAACTCCTAGGTGACATTGGTGAAGTGAAACCTTGCTTCGGTCTGCTTGGAGAAAGTGTTAATCGCGATGCCAAATAGGTGCATGGTTTATGCCAAACGTGCAATAGGATCGAAATTCATTTTGGGCATGCCAGATAGAACTCCTAGGTGATGTGGGTCAAGTGGAAGCTCGTTTTGGTCCATTTTGAGATAGTGTTAATCTCCACACAAGATTGGTGCACAATTTGTGTCGAACATGCAATAGGCTTGAAAATCATTTTGGGCATTCTGGATGGAACTCCTAGGTGACGTGGGTCAAATGGAAGCTCATTTTGGTCCATTTGGAGGTAGTGTTAATATCCACACGAGATTGGTTCACAATTTGTGCCGAACATGCAATAGGCTCAAAAACCATTTTGGGCACACCCGATAGGACTTCTACGTGACATGAGTCAAATGAAAGCTTGTTTCGGTCCATTTGGAGGTAGTGTTAATCTCCACATAAGATTGGTGCACGATTTGCGCCGAACGTGCTATAGGCTCAGAAATCGTTTTGGGGCACACCCGATGGAACTCCTAGGTGACTAGGTCAAGGGAAGCTTGCTTCAGTCCGCTTGGAGATGGTGTTAATCTCGGTGCATGGTAGGTGCACGGTTTGCGCCGAATGTACCAAGGGCATGGAAATCTTTATGGCCACGCCCAAAGGACCTCCTAGGTGATGTCGGTCAAATGGAAGCTCATATCGGTTCGTTTGGAGACGGTGTTAATCTCCACACATGATTGGTGCCCCATTTGCACCGAATGTGCAATAGACTCATAAATTGTTTTGGGCACACCCGATGGAACTCCTAGGTGACGTGGGTCAAGTGGTAGCTCATTTTGCTTCGTTTGGAGATAGTGTTAATCTCGGTGCAAGATAGGTGCACGGTGTAACAGAACTAACCTAATTACAAGAATGTAAGTACAAAAACAATCACTGCAATGATCAAATCCCTGTACTTAAGCTCCTATAATCCTGGTAGTCCAGAAATCTTGAAGGATTTCAAACAACTTTCGACTTACAAACCAAGATCGTGTGATTCAACACAACACATCATCTATTACAACATTTCACAAGTAGCATATAGATTACTTTCATCGGAGTTCAAAATAAAATATTACAAACCAAGTTTGTCTCGTGGAAGCAACATAGTTCAATACATAACTTCATAGGTTTAAATACATTGCCAAGAGTAGTCATGTCCCACAAAAGCATCTTAGATAAGTTAACTAGCAGAGATCGTGCCCGATGATCTAGTCCTCATCTCCGGTAGGGAGGAGGCAGTACTTGTAGCACCCAGAGTAGAACAGGTCATCTGCAACAGGTGGGAAATAAACCCTGAGTATGAGAAGGTACTTAGCTAGACTTATCCATCAAAAACCAGAAATAAAAGGACACCAAGGATCATGCAAGACTTTATAAGGTGGGCTAGCTTGACACATTTGCATAGAGGAGCTTATGAGCATAAGTGACCAATTTAAACTTAGCATCAAGTTTGTCATTATTTACCTGTCAACTATATTAGCACCTGTACTAGAGCACTCACTTATTAGGAGCAAACAATATTAACCATAGCAGGTATAATCAGGCTATCATCATATCATCATTCTTGAACCATCAGTTTATTTAGTGTATCTACTTGGAGATACTCCCGTCAAGTTCTCACTAATCGGTGAGAGACGGCGACTCAAATCGAATTATAACTCAGCTGAGGGGGTATTCCTAACACTCACCCGACAAACCCCGCTAAAGGCAGCCGTCGATCACCTTTGTTACAACTTAGGAACCAATTTCACGGGTTCGATCAGCGCCAGCACTCTCAGGGATTATCCTTCTGCTAGGATGATCAGGACTTTTAAATCACCTGCCCTTGGACTCATGCCTATGGCTCCATTCCAAGGTGTACTTTATACTTATCGACTCCTGGCCTGAGTTGAGCTACTTGGCTTCGCGGTCGGTCACCAGACCGGCCAACTAAGTGTTAGGCATGCGTTCAACATGACCAAGAAAGGCTCCAAGAATAGGTCCTTAATCGACATAGACGGAGTCACTGCAAACCGGCAAGCCTCCGTCTGATCTTTATTCAAATTAAACCAGGTTCCTTTCCATGATAGCAAATATAGCCAACCGTGCCACATGTATATTCCTATAGCTCGCATGTAACAGGAAATCACCTGACTTCTACCGCTTAAGCAGGACTAAGCAACTACACAAGCCTAAGCTACTTAGGGTTCAAGGTATAAATATCTAGATAAGGATTGGATAACAATGCATCAAGTGTTTTCATCCAACACCTAAAACTTAATGCAACAATATATATAACATTAGTACTTTAATTGCATTTTAGAAATTAGGAGGCTCATAATACTCCGGGGCTTACCTTTTCACAAAGTTACAAGGCATGTGGTTCGGACAATCTACCACGTCTCCTTCTATTGCTTCTTCGGGGGCCTACACCTCCTGCTCCGATGGTTGCTCTTCTGGGTTCTTCTCGAATTCCAGAAGAGTGACTCCCTCTAGAACACCTATTGCATGCATATGCACAAGATAAATATCATGGATGCATAAGGAATGACATGATGCTCATGATGAATGGATAACAGTAAGTAAGTACTTAACCAAAACATCACTGGACACTCGTTTACCGAGTAAGAATAGCTCTATTCAAATCACTTTAAAAGCATGTATCTAACTTAACTCGAAAGAACAAGATCAACTTACCTAACTTGCATAACCTAAGATAAAGATGTTCATCTTCAGTTAAAGGCCTAACACCTAGGAACATTACCAACATGCTTAGGAATAGTAAAGGCATACTTTAATAGAAAGTTTATGTTTCATATGCCAGGAGTTCTACAAATCCAATGGACTTGCAAGAGGGCATTCTGGAAAGCTTATGAAATTATCTACAAAGCATTTATAAACATCAAGGCATGATTCCCAATTTTACTAAGTCAAAATAAAGCAAACACAGAATCTGTTCTGTGCAAACAGAGAGCAACCAAAGCTGAGAACCAACTTTGAATAGCTATAACTCCTAAACCATATGACCAAATGTCACCAAAATTTAATACCAGCTAGATCATGAAATTCACAACAACTTTGCTATAGACCACAAGACATGAAGACATCATTTACATGGAGTAACTAAAGACATCCCACAATCTATCTAGAATTGGCAGATTCACTAAGTTAATTATTTAATGATATAACAAAGCACATTCAAGATAAACCAAGTTTACCAACTTATTTCTCATATCAAAATAATACCAGAAAGTGTGGTGCCAACATCTAAATCATTTCTTTAATGCCCTTTATTAATTTATTTAGATAATTAGGTGAATAAAGGAACCCATATCAAAACTCCACAATTGATTCTATAAAAATTACAGTGGCTACCATATGCAACCAGGAGGCTACCATAAAATTTTTAGAGTATTTGAGTAAGTATATTTTCCTATACCAAAAATAACAGACAGAAAGACTGATGTTGTCATAATTAAGAAACACTATTGAAAAGTATCAAACAACAAATTTCATATTTTCCTGGGTTCTTCCTAACATGAGAATAACACTCACCAAGTTTCACTCTTACTGGATCTATAGACAAATAATGAAAATTCACCCAAGATCCACTCAAGCAACCAAGATAAATATAAAATTCCATCATACATTATCCAAAATTGATGAAATTTAAAATACAAGCTATTCAAGGCATAAACAGCACCACATAAAATTTTCAACTCATTTGAAGCTATACAATAATAGATACAATTTCCTCCTATTTCCTTAGGATAAAAGAGATAATTTAAAGCTTCAAATTCCATAACAGAACATAGCCTATTTTATATTTTTAATAAAAACTAGAGTTTACTAGGAACACCACAAAATTGGAACCACATCATTTGGATCTACCATTTGAGAGATATGTAATTTTGAATCTAGCATCAAATCTGTGAAAAAGAATAAAAATAAAACAATTTGAAACCCTAAACACTCTCATCCGGCTACTGGGCTGGCCTGCTAACCTGGCGCGGCCCGCTAACTTAGCGTGGCTTGCTCGCCTGCACGGCCCGTGTCGGCCTCCTGCCCACGCGCGCTGACCGCGAGGGCCCACGCAGGCAAAGAGGGGGAACAGGGGAGAAGGGGTGACGTCGAGAGTTCACCGCCGGTGGTGACTTCAGTGAGGCCGAGGGCACCGGCATGTCTAGCTCGACTATGCGCATCTAGGGGTGCAACTAATTGGCACTAGGACAGTGGCTATGGAGGATGGCAACAGCAATGGCGACCCACGGTCGCGGGCTTGACGGCTCCGGCGAGCCAATGACGACTCGGCCCTAGTGGGCTACCCTGTGAGCATCAGCACCCCAAGGCGGTCACAGAGCACCCAGGCGATAAGAGGCCCGAGAGGCACGGCCACGTGCGAGCTCGGCTTTGTGGCAACAATGGCGACACAATGGAGCCGCAAGCTCGGTGAGCTCTACCTGAGGCAAAACGGTTTGCACGGTGAGGTCGAGGACGTGGAGGAGCTCAGGGCAGTGCTACAGCTAAGAGGAATTGGACAATGGTGCTCGATTCGGTGGATTTCTCGGTGGCGGCCACGGTTTCACCTCCGGTCACGCTCTCGCTCGGTGGAGAAGAACAGGGAAAAAGGGAATGGCGAGAGAGAGGAGTGTGGTGTCAACACGGCCTTCACATATGAGTGCTCGCCACGATGTGGAGGTGCTGGCCAGGCATGAATGCCACGCGGTGGTTCGGTTCTGAATCGGTCGGCCACGGTGCTGTCTGAATGTTTCTGAAACCGACTGAATCGGAGCTCTGGGTGACTGACAGATAGAGCAAGTTCAACGCCTCATAACTCCTAATCTAGGTCGATTTGGTGTGAGCCGTAGTTAGCAAAATTGTAGAGGGACATGAGATCTACAAGTTTGTCAATAGGAGCTCGAGCTGGTTAGGCATGGTTTCAGAGTTACAATGCTCCAAAGGTGGTCACTTTGCAACTGCAAACATCAATTTCAAACTTAGAAAATTCCTAAGTGTTGGGGCAGCTACAACTGACTTGTGGGCCTGTTTGAGCAGTTCTAGCCATTTTCATGAGATGGCCATATTGAAACTTTTGTTCCTTGATAAATTTGCTACAACTTTGTTAAAGGGTGCACATCCATGCAAGATCTCTAGGCTGGACTTTTTAAATGGTCAAACAAAGACACTCTATAGGTCATCACATGGTCAAACTTCACCTAGAGGGCAAATTAGCCAATTTGGTTAACATGAACAGTGCTCACTAATTACCCTAAGTGTAGTTAAGGTGTATTAGGACATAATTAGCCACTCTACACATTTGTTACACCAACTCTAAGTATCACATGTGTTGAAACAAACAAAACAAACAAGTAACTTCCTTTGTTTCAAAACCATGTTGCACATGTTTCATGACTTTGTTGCAAAAATCAAGCTTGTCATGTTACACTAACAATATTGCCATGTTTTAATGTATGGAAAACACATCTTGCATCTACATGTTGCACAACCCATATTTCATAAGCAAACAACTATGAAACAAGCACAAGTGAGAATGTTGCATACTCATGTTTCAAGCAACAAATGCATGATGAGATAAATGTTGCACATGCTTATGAAATGAAAAATGAAATTTGTGGGAGCCAAACACCTGGGGTGTTACACACGGATTGGGACTAACATACCATAGGCTCGGAAATCATTTTGGGCAAACGATGGAACTCCTAGGTGATGTGGGTCAAATGGAAGCTCGTTTCGGTCACTTTTGAGATAGTGCTAATCTCAATAAAAGATAGGTGCACAGTTTGTGCTGAACGTGCAATGGGCTTAAAATCATTTTAGACGCACCTAATGGTACTCGTAAGTCGCTTTGGTTCACATGGAGACGGTTATTCTCGGCGTCAAATCGATACAAGGTTTTCGCCGAACGTACCATAGGCATGCAATTCATTTTCGCCATACCCGATGGTACTCCTAGGTTACGTGGCCAAATGGAAGCTCGTTTCGATCCTTTGGAGATAGTGTTGATCTCATGCAAGATAGGTGCACGGTTTACCCCAAACGGACCATAGGCTCAGAAATTAGTTTGGACACACCCAATTGTACTCCTACATGACGTGTGGTCAACTAGAAGCTTATTTCGGTCTATTTGGAATAGTGTTAATCTCGACGCAAGATAGGTGCACGCTTTGCACCGATGTCCAATAGGCTTGGAAATCATACTTGGCGCACCTGATGGAACTCCTAGGTGACATGGGTCAAGTGGACGCTCATTTTGGTCTATTTGGAGATAGTGTGAATCTCCACACAAGATTAGTGCATGATTTGTGCCAAAACGTGCAATATGATCAAAAATCATTTGGGCACACTCGATGGAACTCCTAGGTGATGTCGGTCAAGTGGAAGCTCGTTTCGGTCCGTTTAGATATAGAGTTAATCTTGGCACAAGATAGGTGCACAGATTGGCACTAATATAACATAGGCTCGAAAATCGTTTTGGGCAAACGATGGAATCATAGGTGATGTGGGTCAAATGGAAGCTCGTTTTTGGTGTTTTTGAGATTGTGCTAATCTTAACAAAAGATAGGTGCACGGTTTGTGCACTGAACGTGCAATAGGCTTAAAAATGTTTTGGGCGCACCTGATGGAACTCGTAGGTGACATGGGTAAAGTCGATGGTCGCTTTGGTTCACTTGGAGACGGTGTTAATCTCAGTGTCAGATAGGTGCACGGTTTTTTGCCCAGATGTACCACAGGCATGCAATTCATTTTGGATGTACCCGATGTACTCCAGGTTTACGTGGTCAAATGGATGCTTGTTTCGATCTATTTGGAGATAGTGTTAATCTTGAC
>CM036206.1:28329508-28375371 GCA_020631735.1 Saccharum officinarum | reverse complement strand
TAGGCTCTGAAATCAGTTTGGACGCACCCATTTGTACTCCTACGTGATGTGGGTCAACTAGAAGCTTATTTTGGTCCATTTGGATATAGTGTTAATCTCGATGCAAGATAGTTGCACGTTTTGCACCGAATGTCTAATAGACTTGGAAATCGTACTGGGCACACCCATGGAACTCCTAGGTGACGTGGATCAAATGAAAGCTCATTTGGTCCATTAGAGAGTGTTAATCTCCACAAGATTGGTTCACATTTGTGACCGAACGTGCAATAGCTCAAAATCATTTTAGGCACACTCGATGGGACTTCTTGGTTGATGGGCCAAGTGGAAGCACGTTTTAGTCCGTTTGGAGATGGTGTTAATCTCCATACAAGATTGGTTCACGATCTGCGCCAAACATGCAATAGGCTCAGAAATCATTTTGGGCACACCCGATGGAACTCCTAGGTGACGTGGGTCAAGTGAAAGCTTGTTTTGGTTGTTTGCATATAGTGTTAGTCTCGGCGCAAGATAGGTGCACGGATTGAGTCTTACATGCCATAGGCTCGAAAATCATTTTTGGCAAACGATGAACACCTAGGTGATGTGGGTCAAATGGAAGCTCATTTCGGTCACTTTTGAGATAGTGCTAATCTCAACACAAGATGGGTGCACGGTTTGCGCTGAACATGCAATAGGCTCATAAATCGTTTTGGGCAAACGATGGAACTCCTAGGTGATGTGGGTGAAATGGAAGCTTGTTTTGGTCTCTTTGGAGATAGTGCTAATCTCGAAGCAAGATATGTGCATGGCTTGTGACGTACATGCAAATGGCTCAGAAATCATTTTAGGCAAACGATGGAACTCCTAGGTGATGTTGGTCAAGTGGAAGCTCGTTTTGGTCCATTTGGAGACAGTGTTAATCTCGGCACAAGATTGGTGCATGGTTTGCGTCAAACGTACAATGGCATGGAAATGTTTTTGGTTGCACCGATGGAACTCCTGGTGACGAAGGTCAAGTGGAAGCTCACTTCGGTCTACTTGGAGAAGGTGTTAATCTCGACGCCAAATAGGTGCACGGTTTGTGCCGAACATGCAATAGGCTCGGATATCATTTTGGGCACACATGATGGAACTCCTAGGCAATGTTGGTCTAGTGGAAGCTCGATTCGGTCCGTTTGGAGATTGTGTTGATCTAAGCGCAACATCAGTGCATTGTATGGGGCGAATGTACCATAGGCTCAGAAATCATTTTGGATACACCTGTAGGAAACTTCTAGATGATGTGGATCAAATGGAAACTTGGTTTGGTCTTTTTGGAGATAGTGCTAATATCGACGCAAGATATGTGCATGGTTTGTGTCGAACGTGCAAATGACTCAGAAATCATTTTGGGCATACCTGATGGAACTCCTAGGTGACCGTAGGTCAATTGGAAGATCGCTTCGCTCTGCTTGGAGAAGTTGTTAAACTCGGCGCCAAATAGATGCAGGGTTTGTATCGAACATACCACGGGCATGGAAATGTTGGTCGCACCTGATGGACCTCCAAGGTGACGGGTCAAATGGAAGCTCATTTTGGTCCATTTGGAGATAGTGTTAATCAACACGCAAGATAGGTGCATGGTTTGCACCGAACATGCAATAGGCTCGAAAATCCTTTTGGGCAGAACCGATGGGACTCCTAGGTGACGTGGGTCAAATGGAAGCTCAATTTGGTTTCTTTGGAGACTTGAGCCAAACGTGCAATAAGCTCAGGAATTGTTTTGGGCGCACCCATTGGAACTACAAGGTGACGTGGGTCAAGTGGAAGTTCGCTTTGGTCCGCTTGGAGATGGTGTTAATCTTGGCCAAGATATGAGCACAGTTTGCGCCGAATGTACCACAGGCATGGAAATTTTTTTGGGCGCACCCGATGGACTTCCTCAGTGATGTGGGTCAATTGGAAGCTCATTTTGCACAGTTTGCACTGAACGTGAAATAGGCTCAGAAAATCATTTGGTGCACACCCCACGGGACTCCTAGGTGATGTGGGTCAAGTGGAAGCTCATTTTGGTCCATTTGGAGATAGTGTTAATCATGGCACAAGATAGGTGCACCGAATGGGATGAACATACCATAGGCTCGAAAATTGTTTTGAGCACACCCGATGGAACTCTGAGGTGACGTGGGTCAAATGGAACCTCCTTTTGGTCTATTTGGATATAGTGTTAATCTTGAGGCAAGATAGATGCACGGTTTGCTCTGAACATGTAGTAGGCTCAGAAATCGTTTTGGGCGCACCCGATGGAACTCCTAGTTGACATGGGACAAGTGGAAGCTCACTTCAGTATACTTAGAGATGGTGTTAATCTCAGTGTCAGGTAGGTGCATGGTTTGCGCCGAATATACCATCGGCACAGAAATCTTTTTTGTCGTAGCCAATGGACTTCCTAGGTGATGTGGGTCAACCAGAAGCTCGTTTTGGTCCATTTGGAGATAGTATTAATCTCCATGCAAGATAGGTGCATGGTTTGCGCCAAAAATGTGCAATAGGCTTGGAAATTATTTTGTGCAGACCCAATAGAACTACTAGGTGACATTGGTCAAGTGAAAGCTTGTTTCGGTGCATTTGGAGATAGTGTTAATCTTGGCACAACCAAGGTGCATGATTTGGGAGGAACGTACCATAGGCTCGGAAATCATTTTGGGTACAACCAGTTGAACTCCTAGGTGACGTGGGTCAAATGGAAGCTCTTTTTGGTCTCAATGGAGATAGAGCTAATCTCAATGCAACATAGGTGCACGGTTTGCTCCAAATGTGCAATTAGCTCAGAAATTGTTTTGGTCGCACCCGATGGAACTCGTAGGTGACTAAGGTCAATTGGAAGCTCTCTTCGGTCTGCTTGGAGAAGGTGTTAATCTCGGTGCCAAATAGGTGCACGGTTTGTGCCAAATGTACCACGAGCAAGGAAATCTTTTTGGCCGCACCCGATGGACCTCCTAGGTGACGTGGGTCAAATGGAAACTTGTTTTGGTCTATTTGGAGATAGTGTTAATCAACACGCAAGATAGGTGCATGGTTGCACCGAACGTGCAATAGGCTTGGAAATCCTTTTCGGCAAACCCGAAGGAACTCCTAGGTGATGTGGGTCAAACGGAAGCTTGTTTTAGTTTCATTGGAGATAGTGCTAACCTCGACGCAGGATAGGTGCCCCATTTGTGCCAAACATGCAATAGGCTTAGAAATCATTTTGGGCGCTCCCAATGGAACTCCTAGGTGATGTGGGTCAAGTGGAAGTTCGCTTGGTCCGCTTGGGGACGGTGTTAATCTCGGCGTAAGATAAGAGCACGGTTTGCACCGAATGTACCATGGACATGGAATTCTTTTGGTTGCACCTAATGGACCTCCTTGGTGACGTGGGTCAAATGGAAGCTCGTTTTGGTCCGTTTGGAGATAGTGTTAATCTCCACACAAGATTGGTGCATAGTTTGCACCGAACATGCAATAGGCTCGGAAGTCATTTTGGTCGTACCCGATGGAACTCGAAGGTGATTTGGGTCAAATGGAAGCTCCTTTCTGTCTGTTTAGATATAGTGTTAATCTTGGTGCAAGATAGATGCCCCGAATGGGACGAACATACCATAGGCTTAGAAATCATTTTGAGCACACCCGATGGAACTCTGAGGTGATGTGGGTCAAATGGAACCTCATTTCGGTCTATTTGGAGATAGTGTTAAACTCGACGCAACATAGGTGCACGGTTTGCGCTCGTGCAGTAGTCTCGAAAATCATTTTGGGCGTACCGATGGAACTCCTAGTTGACGTGGGACAAGTGGAAGCTCACTTCAGTCTACTTGGAGACAGTGTTAATCTCAGTGTCAGGTAGGTGCATGGTTTGCACTGAATGTAGCATGGTCACAGAAATATTTTTGGCCGCACCCAATGGACTTCCTAGGTGATGTGGTTCAACCAGAAGCTCATTTTGCTCCGTTTGTAGATAGTGTTAACCTCCATGCAAGATAGGTGCATGGTTTGCGCCAAAAATGTGCAATAGACTCGAAAATCATTTTGGGCAGACCCAATGGAACTCCTAGGTGACATTGGTCAAGTGAAAGGTTGTTTTGTTCCATTTGAGAGAGTGTTAATCTTGGTGCAACATAGGTGCACGGTTTGGGACGAACGTACCATAGGCTCAGAAACCATTTTGGGTACACCCGATGGAACTCCTAGGTGACATTGGTCAAATGAAAGCTTGTTTCGGTCCCAATGGAAATAGTTCTAATCTCGACGCAAGATAGGTGCACGGTTTGCGCCGAACGTGAAACTGGCTCGGAAATCGTTTTGGGCGTACCTGATGGAACTCCTAGTTGATGTGGGACAAGTGAAGCTCAGTTCGGTCTGCTTGGATATGGTATTAATCTCAGCTTTAGGTTGGTGCATGGTTTGTGCTGAATGTACCATGGGCATAGAAATCTTTTTGGCCGCATCCAATGGACTTCCTAGGTGATGTGGGTCAACCGGAAGCTCGTTTTCGTCTGTATGGAGATAGTGTCAATCTCCATGCAAGATACGTGCATGGTTTGTGCCGAAAACATGCAATAGGCTCAGAAATTGTTTTGGGCAAACGATAGAACTCCTAGGTGACGTGGGTCAAGTGGAAGCTTGCTTCGGTCTGCTTGGAGACGGTGTTAATCTCGGCGCAAGATAGATGCATGGTTTGCGCTGAATGTACCACGGGCATGGAAAGCTTTATGGTCATGTCTGAAGGACGTCCTAGGTGATGTGGGTCAAATGGAAGCTCATATTGGTCCATTTGGAGATAGTGTTAATCTCAACGCAAGATTGGTGCACGTTTTGCACCGAACGTGCAATAGGCTCGGGAATCGTTTTGGGCATACCCGATGGAAATTCTTGGTGATGTGGGTTCTTGGTGACATGGGTCAAGTAGAAGCTCATTTTGGTCCATATCGAGACAGTGTTAATCATGGTGCAAAATAGGTGCACGGATTGAGACTAACGTACCATAGGCTCGAAAATCGTATTGGGCAAATGATGGAACTCCTAGGTGATGTGGGTCAAATGGAAGCTCATTTCAGTATCTTTTGAGACAATGCCAATCTCAACAAAAGATAGGTGCATGGTTTGTGCTGAACGTGCAATAGGCTCAAAAATCATTTTGGGCACACCCGATGGTACTCGTAGGAGACGTGGGTCAAGTCGAATGTCGCCTTGGTTCCCTTGGAGATGGTGTTAATCTTAGCGAGATAGGTGCACAGTTTGCACCGAATGTACCATAGGCATGCAATTCATTTTGGCCGTACCCAATGGTACTCCTAGCTTACGTGGTAAAATGGAAGCTCATTTTGATCCATTTGGAGATGGTATTAATCTCGACGCAAGATAGGTGCACAGTTTGCCCCAAATGGACCATAGGCTCAGAAATCAGTTTGGACACACCGAATTGTACTCCTACGTGACATGGGTCAACTAGAAGCTTATTTCGGTCCATTTGGAGATAGTGTTAATCTTGATGCAGGATAGGTGCATGGTTTGCACCGAACATCCAATAGGCTTCGAAATCACACTAGGCGCACCCGATGGAACTCCTAGGTGACGTGGGTCAAATGGAAGCTCATTTTGGCCCATTCGGAGATAGTGTTAATCTCCACACAAGATTGGTTCACGATCTGTGTTGAACGTGCAATAGGCTCAAATATCATTTTGGCCATAGCTGATGGGACTTCTAGGTGACGTCGATTAAGTGAAAGCTCGTTTCAGTTCGTTTAGAGATAGTGTTAATCTCCACACAAGATTGGTGCATGATTTGCGCCGAAAGTGCAATAGGCTCAGAAATCGTTTTTGATACGCCCGATGGAACTCCTAGGTGACGTGGGTCAAGGGAAGCTTGCTTCGGTCCGCTTGGAGATGGTGTTAATCTCGGCGTAATGTAGGTGCACGTTTTGTGCCGAATGTACCACGGGCATGAAAATCTTTATGGCCACGCCCGAAGGACCTCCTAGGGGATGTGGGTCAAATGGAAGCTCATATCAGTCCGTTTGGAGATAGTGTTAATCTCCACACAAGATTGGTGCACGATTTGCACCGAACGTGCAGTAGGCTTAGAAATCATTTTGGGCACACCTGATGGAACTTCTAGGTGACGTGGGTTAAGTGGAAGCTCATTTTGGTCTGTATGGAGATAGTGTTAATCTCGGTGCAAGATAGGTGCACGGATTGAGACTAACATACCATAGGCTCAGAAATCATTTTAGGCAAACGATGGAACTCCTAGGTGATGTGGGTCAAATGGAAGCTCATTTTGGTCTCTTTTGAGACAGTGCTAATCTCAACAAAAGATAGGTGTACGGTTTGTGCTGAACGTGCAATAGGCTCAAAAATTATTTTGGGTGCACCCGGTGGTACTCGTAGGTGACGTGGGTCAAGTCGAACGTCGCTTTGGTTCGCATGGAGACGGTGTTAATCTAGGCGAGATAGGTGCACGGTTTGTGCCGAATGTACCACAGACATGCAATTCATTTTGGCTGTACCGATGGTACTCTAGGTTATGTGGTAAAATGCAAGCTCGTTTCGATCCATTTGGAGATAGTGTTAATCTCGATGCAAGATAGGTGCACGGTTTGCACCGAACATCCAATAGGCTTGGAAATTGTACTGGGCACACCCGATGGAACTCCTAGGTGACATGGATCAAATGGAAGCCCATTTCGGTCCATTTGGAGATAGTGTTAATCTCCACCCAAGATGGGTTCACAGTTAGTGCCGAATGTGCAATAGGCTCAAAAATCGTTTTGGACACAGCCGATGGGACTTCTAGGTGACGTGGGTCATGTGGAAGCTCATTTCTGTCCATTTGGAGATAGTGTTAATCTCCACAGAAGATTGGTGCACGATTTGTGTTGAACGTGCAATAGGCTCAGAAATCATTTTGGGCACACCCGATGGAACTCCTAGGTGACGTGGGTCAAGGGAAGCTTGCTTCGGTCTGCTTGGAGATGGTGTTAATCTCGGCACAAGGTAGGTGCACGTTTTGTGCCGAATGTACCATGGGCATGGAAATCTTTATGGCCACGCCCGAAGGACCTCCTAGGTGATGTGGGTCAAATGGAAGCTCATATCGGTCCATTTGGAGATAGTGTTAATCTCCACACAAGATTGGTGCACGATTCGCACCAAACGTATAATAAGCTCAGAAATCATTTTGGGCACACCCAATGGAACTCCTAGGTGACATGGGTTAAGTTGAAGCTCATTTTGGTACGTTTTGAGATAATGTTAATCTCAGTGCAAGACAGATGCACGGATTGGGACTAACATACCATAGGCTCTAAAATCGTTTAGGGCAAACGATGGAACTCCTAGGGATGTGGGTCAAATGGAAGCTCGTTTCAGTCTCTTTTGAGATAGTGCTAATCTCAACAAAAGATAGGTGCATAGTTTGCGCTGAACGTGCAATAGGCTCAAAAATCGTTTTGGGCGCACCGGATGGTACTCGTAGGTGACGTGGGTCAAGTCAAAGCTCACTTTGGTTCGTATCGAGATGGTGTTGATCTCGGCATCAGATTGGCGCATGGTTTTCACCGAATTTACCACAGGCATGCAATTCATTTTGGTCATACCCGATGGTATTCCTAGGTTACGTGGTCAAATGGAAGCTTGTTTCGATCCATTTAGAGATAGTTTTCATCTCAATGCAAGATAGGTGCACGGTTTGCCCCAAACGAATAATAGGCTCTAGTTTGGATGCACCCAATTGTACTCCTACATGACGTGGGTCAACTAGAAGCTTATTTCTGTTCATTTAGAGATAGTGTTAATCTCGACGCAAGATAGGTGCACGGTTTGCGCCGAACGTCCAATAGGCTTTGAAATCGTACTGGGCACACCCGATGGAACTCCTTGGTGACACAGGTCAAGTGGAATCTCGTTTCGGTCCATTTAGAGACAATGTTAATCTTGAAACAAGATGGGTGCACGGTTTGTGCTTGAATGTACCAGGGGCATGGAAATGTTTTTGGTTGCACCCGATGGAACTCCTAGGTGACATTGGTGAAGTGAAACCTTGCTTCGGTCTGCTTGGAGAAAGTGTTAATCGCGATGCCAAATAGGTGCATGGTTTATGTCAAACGTGCAATAGGATCGAAATTCATTTTGGGCATGCCAGATAGAACTCCTAGGTAATGTGGGTCAAGTGGAAGCTCGTTTTGGTCCATTTTGAGATAGTGTTGATCTCCACACAAGATTGGTGCACAATTTGTGTCGAACATGCAATAGGCTTGAAAATCATTTTGGGCATTCTGGATGGAACTCCTAGGTGACGTGGGTCAAATGGAAGCTCATTTTGGTCCATTTGGAGGTAGTGTTAATATCCACACGAGATTGGTTCACAATTTGTGCCGAACGTGCAATAGGCTCAAAAACCGTTTTGGGCACACCCGATAGGACTTCTACGTGACATGAGTCAAATGAAAGCTTGTTTCGGTCCATTTGGAGGTAGTGTTAATCTCCACATAAGATTGGTGCACGATTTGCGCCGAACGTGCTATAGGCTCAGAAATCGTTTTGGGCACACCCGATGGAACTCCTAGGTGACTAGGTCAAGGGAAGCTTGCTTCAGTCCGCTTGGAGATGGTGTTAATCTCGGTGCATGGTAGGTGCATGGTTTGTGTCGAATGTACCAAGGGCATGGAAATCTTTATGGCCACGCCCAAAGGACCTCCTAGGTGATGTCGGTCAAATGGAAGCTCATATCGGTTCGTTTGGAGACGGTGTTAATTTCCACACATGATTGGTGCCCCATTTGCACCGAATGTGCAATAGACTCATAAATTGTTTTGGGCACACCCGATGGAACTCCTAGGTGACGTGGGTCAAGTGGTAGCTCATTTTGCTTCGTTTGGAGATAGTGTTAATCTCGGTGCAAGATAGGTGCACGGTGTAATAGAACTAACCTAATTACAAGAATGTAAGTACAAAAACAATCACTGCAATGATCAAATCCCTGTACTTAAGCTCCCATAATCCTGGTAGTCCAGAAATCTTGAAGGATTTCAAACAACTTTCGACTTACAAACCAAGATCATGTGATTCAACACAACACATCATCTGTTACAACATTTCACAAGTAGCATATAGATTACTTTCATCGGAGTTCAAAATAAAATATTACAAACCAAGTTTGTCTCATGGAAGCAACATAGTTCAATACATAACTTCATAGGTTTAAATACATTGCCAAGAGTAGTCATGTCCCACAAAAGCATCTAAGATAAGTTAACTAGCAGAGATCATGCCCGACGATCTAGTCCTCATCTCCGGTAGGGAGGAGGCAGTACTTGTAGCACCCAGAGTAGAACAGGTCATCTGCAACAGGTGGGAAATAAACCCTGAGTATGAGAAGGTACTTAGCTAGACTTATCCATCAAAAACCAGAAATAAAAGGACACCAAGGATCATGCAAGACTTTATAAGGTGGGCTAGCTTGACACATTTGCATAGAGGAGCTTATGAGCATAAGTGACCAATTTAAACTTAGCATCAAGTTTGTCATTATTTACCTGTCAACTATATTAGCACCTGTACTAGAGCACTCACTTATTAGGAGCAAACAATATTAACCATAGCAGGTATAATCAGGCTATCATCATATCATCATTCTTGAACCATCAGTTTATTTAGTGTATCTACTTTGGAGATACTCCCGTCAAGTTCTCACTAATCGGTGAGAGACGGCGACTCAAATCGAATTACAACTCAGCTGAGGGGGTATTCCTAACACTCACCCGACAAACCCCGCTAAAGGCAGCCGTCGATCACCTTTGTTACAACTTAGGAACCAATTTCACGGGTTCGATCAGCGCCAGCACTCTCAGGGATTATCCTTCTGCTAGGATGATCAGGACTTTTAAATCACCTGCCCTTGGACTCATGCCTATGGCTCCATTCCAAGGTGTACTTTATACTTATCGACTCCTGGCCTGAGTTGAGCTACTTGGCTTCGCGGTCGGTCACCAGACCGGCCAACTAAGTGTTAGGCATGCGTTCAACATGACCAAGAAAGGCTCCAAGAATAGGTCCTTAATCGACATAGACGGAGTCACTGCAAACCGGCAAGCCTCCGTCTGATCTTTATTCAAATTAAACCAGGTTCCTTTCCATGATAGCAAATATAGCCAACCGTGCCACATGTATATTCCTATAGCTCGCATGTAACAGGAAATCACCTGACTTCTACTTAAGCAGGACTAAGCAACTACACAAGCCTAAGCTACTTAGGGTTCAAGGTATAAATATCTGGACAAGGATTGGATAACAATGCATCAAGTGTTTTCATCCAACACCTAAAACTTAATGCAACAATATATATAACATTAGTACTTTAATTGCATTTTAGAAATTAGGAGGCTCATAATACTCCGGGGCTTACCTTTCACAAAGTTACAAGGCATGTGGTTCGGACAATCTACCACGTCTCCTTCTATTGCTTCTTCGGGGGCCTGCACCTCCTGCTCCGATGGTTGCTCTTCTGGGTTCTTCTCGAATTCCAGAAGAGTGACTCCCTCTAGAACACCTATTGCATGCATATGCACAAGATAAATATCATGGATGCATAAGGAATGACATGATGCTCATGATGAATGGATAACAGTAAGTAAGTACTTAACCAAAACATCACTGGACACTCGTTTACCGAGTAAGAATAGCTCTATTCAAATCACTTTAAAAGCATGTATCTAACTTAACTCGAAAGAACAAGATCAACTTACCTAACTTGCATAACCTAAGATAAAGATGTTCATCTTCGGTTAAAGGCCTAACACCTAGGAACATTACCAACAGGCTTAGGAATAGTAAAGGCATACTTTAATAGAAAGTTTATGTTTCATATGCAACAGGAGTTCTACAAATCCAATGGACTTGCAAGAGGGCATTCTGGAAAGCTTATGAAATTATCTACAAAACATTTATAAACATCAAGGCATGACTCCCAATTTTACTAAGTCAAAATAAAGCAAACACAGAATCTGTTCTGTGCAAACAGAGAGCAACCAAAGCTGAGAACCAACTTTGAATAGCTATAACTCCTAAACCATATGACCAAATGTCACCAAAATTTAATACCAGCTAGATCATGAAATTCACAACAACTTTGCTATAGACCACAAGACATGAAGACATCATTTACATGGAGTAACTAACGACATCCCACAATCTATCTAGAATTGGCAGATTCACTAAGTTAATTATTTAATGATATAACAAAGCACATTCAAGATAAACCAAGTTTACCAACTTATTTCTCATATCAAAATAATACCAGAAAGTGTGGTGCCAACATCTAAATCATTTCTTTAATGCCCTTTATTAATTTATTTAGATAATTAGGTGAATAAAGGAACCCATATCAAAACTCCACAATTGATTCTATAAAAATTACAGTGGCTACCATATGCAACCAGGAGGCTACCATAAAATTTTCAGAGTATTTGAGTAAGTATATTTTCCTATACCAAAAATAACAGACAGAAAGACTGATGTTGTCATAATTAAGAAACACTATTGAAAAGTATCAAACAACAAATTTCATATTT
The DNA here is from genome assembly GCA_020631735.1 of Saccharum officinarum. NCBI lineage: Eukaryota > Viridiplantae > Streptophyta > Magnoliopsida > Poales > Poaceae > Saccharum > Saccharum officinarum. The sequence goes on along the minus strand of CM036206.1, from coordinate 28,363,804 downwards.
TCCTGGGTTCTTCCTAACATGAGAATAACACTCACCAAGTTTCACTCTTACTGGATCTATAGACAAATAATGAAAATTCACCCAAGATCCACTCAAGCAACCAAGATAAATATAAAACTCCATCATACATTATCCAAAATTGATGAAATTTAAAATACAAGCTATTCAAGGCATAAACAGCACCACATAAAATTTTCAACTCATTTGAAGCTATACAATAATAGATACAATTTCCTCCTATTTCCTTAGGAATAAAAGAGATAATTTAAAGCTTCAAATTCCATAACAGAACATAGCCTATTTTATATTTTTAATAAAAACTAGAGTTTACTAGGAACACCACAAAATTGGAACCACATCATTTGGATCTACCATTTGAGAGATATGTAATTTTGAATCTAGCATCAAATCTGTGAAAAAGAATAAAAATAAAACAATTTGAAACCCTAAACACTCTCATCCGGCTACTGGGCTGGCCTGCTAACCTGGCGCGGCCCGCTAACTTAGCGTGGCTTGCTCGCCTGCACGGCCCGTGTCGGCCTCCTGCCCACGCGCGCTGACCGCGAGGGCCCACGCAGCAAAGAGGGGGAACAGGGGAGAAGGGGTGACGTCGAGAGTTCACCGCCGGTGGTGACTTCGGTGAGGCCGAGGGCACCGGCATGTCTAGCTCGACTATGCGCATCTAGGGGTGCAACTAATTGGCACTAGGACAGTGGCTATGGAGGATGGCAACAGCAATGGCGACCCACGGTCGCGGGCTTGACGGCTCCGGCGAGCCAATGACGACTCGGCCCTAGTGGGCTACCCTGTGAGCATCAGCACCCCAAGGCGGTCACAGAGCACCCAGGCGATAAGAGGCCCGAGAGGCACGGCCACGTGCGAGCTCGGCTTTGTGGCAACAATGGCGACACAATGGAGCCGCAAGCTCGGTGAGCTCTACCTGAGGCAAAACGGTTTGCACGGTGAGGTCGAGGACGTGGAGGAGCTCAGGGCAGTGCTACAGCTAAGAGGAATTGGACAATGGTGCTCGGATTCGGTGGATTTCTCGGTGGCGGCCACGGTTTCACCTCCGGTCACCGCTCTCGCTCGGTGGAGAAGAACAGGGAAAAAGGGAATGGCGAGAGAGAGGAGTGTGGTGTCAACACGGCCTTCACATATGAGTGCTCGCCCACGATGTGGAGGTGCTGGCCAGGCATGAATGCCACGCGGTGGTTCGGTTCTGAATCGGTCGGCCACGGTGCTGTCTGAATGTTTCTGAAACCGACTGAATTGGAGCTCTGGGTGACTGACAGATAGAGCAAGTTCAACGCCTCATAACTCCTAATCTAGGTCGATTTGGTGTGAGCCATAGTTAGCAAAATTGTAGAGGGACATGAGATCTACAAGTTTGTCAATAGGAGCTCGAGCTGGTTAGGCATGGTTTCAGAGTTACAATGCTCCAAAGGTGGTCACTTTGCAACTGCAAACATCAATTTCAAACTTAGATAAATTCCTAAGTGTTGGGCAGCACTACAACTGACTTGTGGGCCCTGTTTGAGCAGTTCTAGCCATTTTCATGAGACGGCCATATTGAAACTTTTGTTCCTTGGTAAATTTGCTACAACTTTGTTAAAGGGTGCACATCCATGCAAGATCTCTAGGCTAGACTTTTTAAATGGTCAAACATAGACACTCTATAGGTCATCACATGGTCAAACTTCACCTAGAGGGCAAATTAGCCAATTTGGTTAACATGAACAGTGCTCACTAATTACCCTAAGTGTAGTTAAGGTGTATTAGGACATAATTAGCCACTCTACACATTTGTTACACCAACCTCTAAGTATCACATGTGTTGAAACAAACAAAACAAACAAGTAACTTCCTTTGTTTCAAAACCATGTTGCACATGTTTCATGACTTTGTTGCAAAAATCAAGCTTGTCATGTTACACTAACAATATTGCCATGTTTTAATGTATGGAAAACACATCTTGCATCTACATGTTGCACAACCCATATTTCATAAGCAAACAACTATGAAACAAGCACAAAGTGAGAATGTTGCATACTCATGTTTCAAGCAACAAATGCATGATGAGATGAATGATGCACATGCTTATGAAATGAAAAATGAAATTTGTGGGAGCTAAACACCTGGGGTGTTACACACGGATTGGGACTAACATACCATAGGCTCGGAAATCATTTTGGGCAAACGATGGAACTCCTAGGTGATGTGGGTCAAATGGAAGCTCGTTTCGGTCACTTTTGAGATAGTGCTAATCTCAATAAAAGATAGGTGCACAGTTTGTGCTGAACGTGCAATGGGCTCAAAATCATTTTAGGCGCACCCGATGGTACTCGTAAGTCGCTTTGGTTCACATGGAGACGGTGTTAGTCTCGGCGTCAAATCGATACAAGGTTTTCGCTGAACGTACCATAGGCGTGCAATTCATTTTCGCCATACCCGATGGTACTCCTAGGTTACGTGGCCAAATGGAAGCTCCTTTCGATCCATTTGGAGATAGTGTTGATCTCAATGCAAGATAGGTGCATGGTTTACCCCAAACGGACCATAGGCTCAGAAATTAGTTTGGACACACCCAATTGTTCTCCTACATGACGTGGGTCAACTAGAAGCTTATTTCGGTCTATTTGGAGATAGTGTTAATCTCGACACAAGATAGGTTCACGCTTTGCACCGAATGTCCAATAGGCTTGAAAATCATACTGGGTGCACCTGATGGAACTCCTAGGTGACATGGGTCAAGTGGACGCTCATTTTGGTCTATTTGGAGATAGTGTGAATCTCCACACAAGATTAGTGCATGATTTGTGCCAAACGTGCAATATGATCAAAAATCATTTTGGGCACACTCGATGGAACTCCTAGGTGATGTCGGTCAAGTGGAAGCTCGTTTCGGTCCGTTTAGATATAGAGTTAATCTTGGCACAAGATAGGTGCACAGATTGGCACTAATATAACATAGGCTCGAAAATCGTTTTGGGCAAACGATGGAACTCATAGGTGATGTGGGTCAAATGGAAGCTCGTTTTGGTGTCTTTTGAGATTGTGCTAATCTTAACAAAAGATAGGTGCACGGTTTGCACTGAACGTGCAATAGGCTTAAAAATCGTTTTGGGCGCACCTGATGGAACTCGTAGGTGACATGGGTAAAGTCGATGGTCGCTTTGGTTCACTTGGAGACGGTGTTAATCTCAGTGTCAGATAGGTGCACGGTTTTTGCCAGATGTACCACAGGCATGCAATTCATTTTGGATGTACCCGATGTACTCCAAGGTTACGTGGTCAAATGGATGCTTGTTTCGATCTATTTGGAGATAGTGTTAATCTTGACGCAAGATAGGTGCACAGTTTGCCCCAAACGAACCACAGGCTCAGAAATTAGTTTGGACACACCCAATTATACTCCTATGTGACATGGGTCAACTAGAAGCTCATTTCGGTCCATTTGGAGAGAGTGTTAATCTTGACACAAGATGGGTGCACGGTTTGCGTCGAATGTACCACGTGTATGCAAATGTTTTTGGTCACACCCGATGGAACTCCTAAGTGATGTTGGTGAAGTGGAAGCTCGCTTCGGTCTACTTGTAGAAGGTGTTAATCTCAACGCCAAATAGGTGCACGGTTTGCGCCAAACATGCAATAGGCTCAGAAATTGTTTTGGGCATACCGGATGGAACTCTTAGGTGATGTGGGTCAAGTGAAAGCTTGTTTTGGGGCATTTAGAGATAGTGTTAATCTCCACACAAGATTGGTGCACGATTTGCGCCGAACGTCGAATAGGCTCGAAAATCGTTTTGGGCATACCAGATGGAACTCCAAAGTGACATGGGTGAAATAGAAGCTCAGTTTGGTCCATTTGGAGATAGTGTTAATCTCCACACAAGATTGGTGCACGATTTGTGCCGAACGTGCAATAGGCTCGAAAATTGTTTTGGACACACCTGATGGGACTTCTAGGTAACGTGGGTCAAGTGGAAGCACATTTCAGTTCATTTAGAGATAGTGTTAATATCCACACAAGATTGGTGCACGATTTGCGCCAAACGTGCAATAGGCTCAGAAATTGTTTTTGGCACACCCGATGGAACTCCTAGGTGACGTGGGTCAAGTGGAAGCTCATTTTGGTTCACTTGGAGATAGTGTTAATCTCGGTGCAAGATAGGTGCATGGATTGGGACTAACATACCATAAGCAAGGAAATTGTGTTGGGCAAACAATGGAAGTCCTAGTTGATGTGGGTCAAATGGAAGCTCGTTTCGGTCTCTTTTGAGAAAGTGCTAATCTCAACAAAAGATAGGTGCACGGTTTGCACTGAACATGCAATAGTCCCAAAAAATCATTTTAGGTGCACCCGATGGTACTCGTTGGTGACCTGGTTCTAGTCGAAGGTCGCTTTGGTTCACTTGGAGACGGTGTTAATCTCGGCGTCAGATAGGTGCACGATTTTCACTGAATGTACCATAGGCATGCAATTCATTTTGGTCATACCCAATGGTACTCCTATGCTATGTGGTCAAATGGAAGCTCGTTTCGATCCATCTGGAGATAGTGTTAATCTTGATGGAAGATAGGTGCACGGTTTGCCCCAAATGGACCATAGGCTCATAAATCAGTTTGGACGCACCCAATTGTGCTCCTACGTGACATGGGTCAACTAGAAGCTTATTTCGGTCCACTTGGACATAGTGTTAATCTCGGCGCAAGATAGGTGCACAGTTTGCACCGAACGTCAAATAGGCTTGGAAATCGTACTAGGCGCACCTGATGGAACTCCTAGGTGACATGGGTCAAGTGGAAGCTCATTTTGGTCTGTTTGGAGATAGTGTTAATCTCCACACAAGATTGGTGCACCATTTGCGTCGAATGTGCAATAGGCTCAAAAATCATTTGGGCACACCTGATGGAACTTCTACGTGATGTGGGTCAAGTGGAAGCATGTTTTGGTCCATTTAGATATAGAGGTAATCTTGGCGCAAGATAGGTGCACGGATTAGGACTAATATACCATAGGCTCAGAAATCAATTTGGGCAAACGTTGGAACTCAAGTGATGTGGGTCAAATGGAAGCTCGTTTCAGTCTCTTTTGAGATAGTGCTAATCTCAACAAAAGATAGGTGCACATTTTGCGCTGAACATGCAATAGCCTCAGAAATCGTTTTAGGGGCACCTGATGGAACTCGTAGGTGACGCGGGTCAAGTCGAAGGTCACTTTGGTTTGCTTGGAGACGGTGTTAATCTCGGCATCAGATAGTCGCACGGTTTTCACTGAATGTACCATAGGCATGCAATTCATTTTGGCCATACCCGATGGTACTCCTAGGTTACGTGGTCAAATGGAAGATTGTTTCAATCCATTTGGAGATAGTGTTAATCTCGACGCAACATAGGTGCACGGTTTTCCCCAAATAGACCATAGGCTCATAAATTAGTTTGGACGCATCCAATTGTACTCCTACGTGACGTGGGTCAACTAGAAGCTGATTTTGGTCCAATTGGAGATAGTGTTAATCTCAACGTAAGATAGGTGCACGGTTTGCACCAAACTTCCAATAGGCTTGGAAATCGTACTGGGTGCACCCGATGGAACTCCTTAGTGACATGGGTCAAGTGGAATCTCATTTCGGCCCATTCGGAGACAGTGTTACTCTCGGCACAAGATGGGTGCACGGTTTGCGCCGAATATACCACGGGCACGGAAATGTTTTTGGTCGCACCCCATGGAACTCCAAGTGATGTAGGTGAAGTGGAAGCTCGCTTTGGTCTGCTTGGAGAAGGTGTTAATCTCGACGCCAAATAGGTGCACGGTTTGCGCTGAACATGCAATATGCTCAGAAATCATTTTGGGCATACCAGATGGAACTCCTAGGTGGCGTGGATCAAGTGAAAGCTCATTTTGGTCGATTTGTAGATAGTGTCAATCTCCACACAAGATTAGTGCTTGATTAGCATCGAACATGCAATAGGGTCAAAAATCATTTTGGTCATACCGGATGGAACGCTTAGGTGATGTGAGTCAGGTGGAAGCTCGTTTTAGTCTATTTGGAGATAGTGTTAATCCCACACAAGATTGGTGCACGATTTGCACTGAACGTGCATAGAGTCAAAAATCATTTTGGGCATACCGGATGGAGCTCCTAGGTGACATGGGTCCAATGGAAGCTCATTTTGGTCCATTTAGAGATAGTGTTAATGTCCACACAAGATTGGTGCACGATTTGTGCCAAACATGCAACAGGCTCAAAAATCATTTTGGGCACACCCGATGGGACTTCTAGTTGATATGGGTCAAGTGGAAGCTCATTTCGATCCATTTGGAGATTGTGTTAATCTCGGTGCAAAAAGGTGCACTAATTGGGACTAACATACCATAGGCTCAGAAATCATTTTGAGCAAACGATGGAAGTCTTAGGTGATGTGGGTCAAATGGAAGCTCGTTTTGGTCCATTTGGAGATTGTGTTAATCTCGGTGCAAAAAAGGTGCACTAATTGGGACTAACATACCATAGGCTCGGAAATCATTTTGGTCAAATGATGGAAGTCTTAGGTGATGTGGGTCAAATGGAGGCTCGTTTCGATCCATTTCGAGATTGTGTTAATCTCGGTGCAAAAAAGGTGCACTAATTGGGACTAACATACCATAGGCTCGAAAATCATTTTGGGCAAACGATGGAAGTCTTAGGTGATGTGGGTCAAATGTAAGCTCGTTTTAGTCTCTTTTGAGATAGTGCTAATCTCAACAAAAGATAGGTGCACATTTTGCACTGAACATGCAATAGCCTCATAAATCGTTTTAGGGGCACCCGATGGAACTCGTAGGTGACGGGGGTTAAGTCGAAGGTCGCTTTGGTTTGCTTGGAGACAGTGTTAATCTCGGCATCAGATAGTTGCACGGTTTTCACCGAATGTACCACAGGCATGCAATTCATTTTGGCCATACCCGATGGTACTCCTAGGTTACGTGGTCAAATGGAAGCTTGTTTCGATCCATTTGGAGATAGTGTTAATCTCGACGCAACATAGGTGCATGGTTTGCCCCCATATAGACCATAGGCTCAGAAATCAGTTTGGATGCATCCAATTGTACTCCTACGTGACGTGGGTCAACTAGAAGCTGATTTTGGTCTAATTGGAGATAGTGTTAATCTCGACACAAGATAGGTGCACGGTTTGCACCGAACTTTCAATAGGCTTGGAAATCGTGCTGGGTGCACCCGATGGAACTCCTTGGTGACATGGGTCAAGTGGAATCTCATTTCGGTCCATTCGGAGACAACGTTACTCTTGGCACAAGATGGGTGCACGGTTTGCGCCGAATATACCACGGGCATGGAAATGTTTTTGGTCGCACCCCATGGAACTCCAAGTGACGTAGGTGAAGTGGAAGCTCGCTTTGGTCTGCTTGGAGAAGGTGTTAATCTCGACGCCAAATAGGTGCACGGTTTGCGCCGAACATGCAATAGGCTCAGAAATCATTTTGGGCACACCGGATGGAACTCCTAGGTGGCGTGGATCAAGTGGAAGCTCATTATGGTCCATTTGTAGATAGTGTTAATCTCCACACAAGATTGGTCTTTGATTAGCATCGAACATGCAATAGGGTCAAAAATTGGTTTGGTCATACCGGATGGAACGCTTAGGTGACGTGGGTCAGTGGAAGCTCATTTTATTCCATTTGGAGATAGTGTTAATCCCACACAAGATTGGTGCACGATTTGCACCAACGTGCATAGAGTCGAAAATCATTTTGGGCATACCGGATGGAGCTCCTAGGTGACGTGGGTCCAATGGAAGCTCATTTTGGTCCATTTTGAGATAGTGTTAATGTCCACACAAGATTAGTGCACGATTTGTGCCGAACATGCAACAGGCTCGAAAATCATTTTGGGCACACCTGATGGGACTTCTAGTTGACATGGGTCAAGTGGAAGCTTGTTTCGATCCATTTGGAGGTTGTGTTAATCTTAGTGCAAAAAAGGTGCACTAATTGGGACTAACATACCATAGGCTCGGAAATCATTTTAGGCAAATGATGGAAGTCTTAGGTGATGTGGGTCAAATGGAAGCTCGTTTCGGTCTCTATTAAGATAGTGCTAATCTCGACACAAGATAGGTGCATGGTTTGCGATGAACGTGCAATAGGCTCAGAACTCGTTTTGGGCAAACAATGGGACTCCTAGGCGATGTGGGTCAAATGGAAGCTCGTTTCGGTCTGTTTGCAGATAGTGCTAATCTCGATGCAAGATTGGTGCCCGCCTTTGTGCCGAACTTACATAGGCTCAAAAATCATTTTGGGCGCGCCCAATGGAACTCCTAGGTGACGTGGGTCAAGTGGAAACTTGCTTCAGTCCGCTTGAAGACGGTGTTAATCTTAGCGCAAGATAAGTGAACGGTTTGTGCCAAATGTACCATGGGCATGGAAATCATTATAGGCACATCCGATGTTCCTCCTAGGTGACGTGGGTCAAATGGAAGCTCATTTTGGTCCATTTGGAGATAGTGTTAATCTCCACACAATATTGGTGCACAATTTGCGCCGAAGGTGCAATAGGGTCGAAAATCATTTTGGGCACCCGACGGAATCCTAGGTGACAAAGGTCATGTGGAAGCTCGTTTCGGTCCGTTTGGACATAGTGTTAATCTCGCACAAGATAGTTGCATGGATTGGGACTAACAAACCATAGGCTTGAAAATAGTTTTGGGCAAAAGATAGAACCCCTAGGTGAAGTGGGTCTAATGGAAGCTTGTTTTGGTCTATTTTGACATAGTGCTAATCTCAACACAAGATAGGTGCATGGTTTGCGCTGAATGTGGAATAGGCATAGAAATCGTTTTGGGCAAACGATGGACTCCTAGGTGATGTGGATCGAATGGAAGCTCGTTTTGGTCTCTTTGGAGATAGTGCTAATCTCGATGCTAGATAGGTGCCCATTTGTGCCGAACATGCAATAGGCTAGGAAATCATTTTGGGCGCACCCGGTGGAACTCCTAGTTGACGTGGGTCAAGTGGAAGTTGATTTGGTCCGCTTGGAGACGGTGTTAATCTTAGCGCAAGTTAGGTGCACTTTTTGCACCAAATGTACCACGGATAATCTTTTTGGTCGCATCCAATGGACCGGTGACGTGGGTCAAATGGAAGCTCATTTTGGTCCATTTGGAGATAGTGTTAATCTGCACACAAGATTGGTGCACGATTTGCACCGAACGTGCAATAGGCTCAGAAATCATTTTGGCTACACCTGATGGAACTCCTAGGTGACGTGGGTCATGTTGAAGCTTTTTTTGGTCTGTTTGGAGATAGTGTTAATATCGGCATATGATAGGTGCACGGATTGGGACTTCATAGGCTTGGAAATCATTTTGGGTAAACGATGGAACCCCTAGGTGATTTGAGTCAGTCCCTTTGGAGATAGTGCTAATCTCGAAACAAGATTGGTGCACCATTTGTGCCGAACATGCAATAGGCTCAAAAAATTGTTTTGGGTGCACTCGGTGGAACTCCTAGGTGATATGGTTCAAGTGGAAGCAACTTTGGTCCGCTTGGAGACGGTGTTAATCTCGGAGCAAGATAGGTGCACGGTTTGCGTCAAATATACCACTGGCATGGAAATCTTTTTGGTCACACCGAAATGACCTCCTAGGTGACATAGGTCAAATGTAGGCTCATTTTGGTCCGTTTGGAGAGAGTGTTAATCTCCACACAAGATTGGTGCACGATTTGTGCCGAATGTGCAATAGGCTCGAAAATCATTTTGGGCACACCCGATGGGACTTCTAGGTGACGTGGGTCAAGTGGAAGCTCATTTCAGTCCGTTTGGAGATAGTGTTAATCTCCACACAAGATTGGTGCACAATTTGTGCCAAACATGCAATAGGCTCCGAATTCGTTTTGGGCACACCCGATGGAACTTCTAGGTGACACGGGTCAAGTGGAAGCTCGTTTTAGTTCGTTTAGGTGTAGAGTTAATCTTGGCGCAAGAGAGGTGCACGGATTGGGACTAACATACCATAGGCTAGAAATCGTTTTGGGCAAATGATGGAACTCATAGGTGATGTGGGTCAAATGGAAGCTCGTTTCAGTCTCTTTTGAGATAGTGCTAATCTTGACAAAAGATAGGTGCACAGTTTGCGTTGAATGTGCAATAGGCTTAGAAATCGTTTTGGGCGCACTCGATGGAACTAGTAGGTGACGTGGGTCAAGTCAAAGGTCGCTTTGGTTTGCATGGAGACGGTGTTGATCTTGGCGTCAGATAGGTGCATGGTTTTCGTCGAATGTACCACATGCATGCAATTCGTTTTGGCCATACCCGATGGTACCTAGGGTCAAATGGAAGCTCGTTTCAATCCATTTGGAGATAGTGTTAATCTCAATGCAAGATTGGTGCATGGTTTGCCCCAAATGGACCATAGGCTTAGAAATTAGTTTGGACGCACCTAATGGTACTCCTACGTGATGTGGGTCAACTAGTGCTTATTTCGGTCCATTTGGAGATAGTGTTAATCTCGACGCAAGATAGTTGCACTATTTGCACGAACATCCAATAGGCTTAGAAATCATACTGGGCGCACCCGATGGAACTCCTAGGTGACATGAGTCAAGTGGAAGCTCGTTTCGGTCCATTTAGAGATAGTGTTAATCTCAGCACAAGATAGGTGCATGGTTTGCGCCGAATGTACCACGGGCATGGAAATGTTTTTGATCGTACCCGATGGAACTCCTAGCTGACGTAGGTGAAGTTCAAGCTCGCTTCGGTCTGCTTGGAGATGGTGTTAATCTTGACGCTAAATAAGTGCACGGTTTGCACCGAACATGCAATAGGCTCTGAAATCATTTTGGGCATACCGGATGGAACTCCTAGGTGACGTGGGTCAAGTGGAAGCTTGTTTTGTCCGTTTGGAGACAGTGTTAATCTCCACACAAGAATGGTGCCTGATTTGCGCCAAACATGCAATAGGCTCAGAAATCATTTTGGGCACACCTGATGGGATTTCTAGGTGACGTGGGTCAAGTGGAAGCTCGTTTCGCTCCGTTTGGAGATAGTGTTAATCTCGGTGCAAGAAAGGTGCACTAATTGGGACTAATACCATAGGCTCGGAAAATCATTTTGGGCAAACGATGGAAGTCTTAGGTGATGTGGGTCAAATGGAAGCTCGTTTCGGTCTCTTTTGAGATAGTGCTAATCTCGATGCAAGATAGGCGCACCCGATGGAACTCCTAGGTGACATGGGTTAAGTGGAAGCTCGTTTCGGTCTATTGAGAGACTGTGTTAATCTTGGCACAAGATAGATGCACGGTTTATGCCGAGTGTACTAGGGCATGGAAATCTTTTTGGCCACAACCAACGGAACTCCTAGATGATATTGGGTAAATGGAAGCTCGTTTCAGTCTCTTTGGAGATAATGTTAATCTTGACGCAAGATAGGTGCACGGTTTGTGTTGAATGTACTAGGTCATGGAATCTTTTTGGCTGCACCCGATGGAACTCCTAGGTGACGTTGGTCAAGTGGAAGCTCGTTTCAGTCTCTTTTGAGATAATGTTAATCTAGACGCAAGATAGGTGCACGGTTGGCGCCGAACATGCAATAGGCGTAGAATTGTTTTAGGCACAACCGATTGTACTCCTAGGTGATGTAATTGGAAGCTCGTTTCGGTCTGTTTAGAGATAGTGCTAAACTCGGTGCAAGATAGGTGCACAGATTGGGATGAATGTTACCATAGGCTCAGAAATCGTGTTGGGCAAACGATGGAACTCCTAGGTGATGTGGGTCAAATGGAAGCTCATTTTGGTCTCTTTTGAGATAGTGCTAATCTTGACACAAGATAGGTGCACGGTTTGCGTTGAACGCGTAATTGGCTTCGTTTCGGTTTCTTTGGAGATAGTGTTAATCTCGACGCAAGATAGGTGCCTCCATTTGCCCCAAACTTGCAATAGGCTCAGAAATCATTTTGGGCGCACCCGATGAAACTCCTAGGTGTCGTGGGTCAATGGAAGCTTGCTTTGGTCTGCTTGGAGAAGGTGTTAATTTCGCTGCAAGATAGGTGCACGGTTTGCGCCAAATGTACCATGGGCATGGAAATCATTATGGGCACATCTAATGGAACTCTTAGGTGATGTGGGTAAAATGGAAGCTCATTTTGGTCTCTTTGGAGATAGTGCTAATCTCAATGCAAGATAGGTGCCCTATTTGTGCCAAACATGCAACAGGCTCAGAAATCATTTTGAGCACACCCAATGGAACTCGTCGGTGACGTCGGTCAAGTGGAAGCTTGCTTCGGTCCATTTGGAGATAGTGCTAATCTCAGCGCAACATCGGTGCACCGTTTTGGACGAATGTACCATAGGCTCAGAAATCGTTTTGGGTACACCCGATGGAACTCCTAGATGACGGGGGTCAAATGGAAGCTTGTTTTGGTCTCTTTGGATATAGTGCTAATCTTGACACTAGATAGGTGCACGGTTTGTGCCAAACGTGCAATTGGCTCGGAATTGTTTTGGGCATACCTAATAGAACTCCTAGGTGACGTAGTTAAAATGGAAGCTTGCTTTGCTCTGCTTGGGGAAGGTGTTAATCTCGTTGCCAAATAGGTGCAGGGTTTGTGCCGAATATACCACGAGCATCGAAATCTTGGTCGCACCCAATGGACCTCCTAGGTGACGTCGTCAAATGGAAGCTCGTTTTTGTCCGTTTGGAGATATTGTTAATCAACACGCAAGAGAGGTGCACAGTTTGAGCCAAACGTGCAATAGGCTTAGAAATCATTTTAGGCACAACCGATGGAATTTTTAGCCGATGTGGGTAAAATGGAAGCTCGTTTCAGACTCTTTCGAGATGGTGCTAATCTCAATGCAAGATAGGTGCCCCATTTATGCCAAACATGCAATTGGCTCAAAAATCGCTTTGGGCGCACCCAATGGAACTCCTATGTGATGTGGGTCAAATGGAATCTCGTTTTGGTCTCTTTGGAGATAGTGCTAATCTCGACGCTAGATAGGTGCACAGTATGCGCTGGACGTGCAATTGGCTCGGAAATCATTTTGGCGTACCTGATGGAACTCCTAGGTAATGCAGGTCAAGTGGAAGCTCGCTTCACCTTGCATGGAGAAGGTGTTAATCTCGGCGCCAAATAGGTGCAGGGTTTGTGCCAAATATACCACGGGCATGGAAATCTTGGTCACACCCGATGGACCTCCTAGGTGACGGGGTCAACTGGACGCTCGTTTTGGTTCGTCCGGAGATAGTGTTAATCAACACGCAAGATAGGTGACGATTTGCGCCAAATGTGCACTAGGCTCGAAAATCATTTTGGGCACAACCAATGGAACTCTTAGGTGGCATGGGTAAAACGGAAGCTCGTTTCGGTCTCTTTTGAGATGGTGCTAATCTCGACGCAAGATAGGTGCCCTATTTATACCAAACATGTAATAGGCTCAAAAATCGTTTTTGGCGCACCTGATGGAACTCCTAGGTGATGTGGGTCAAGTTGAAGCTTGCTTCGGTCTGCTTGGAGATGGTGTTAATCTTGGTGCAAGATAGGTGCATGGTTTGCACCGAATGCACCATGGGCATGGAAATTTTTGGCCGCACCCGATGGACCTCCAAGGTGACGTGGGTCAAATGGAAGTTCATTTTGTTTTGTTTCGAGATAGTGTTAATCTCCACACAAGATTGGTGCACGATTTTGTGCCAAACTTGCTAGCTTGGAAATCGTTTTGGGCACACCCGATGGGACTCCTAGGTGACGTGGGTCAAGTGGAAGCTCGATTCGGTCCGCTTGGAGATAGTGTTAATCTTAGCACAAGATAGGTGCACGGATTGGGACTAACATACCATAGGCTCAGAAATCATTTTGGGCAAACGATGGAACTCCTTTGTGATGTGGGTCAAATGGAAACTCGTTTTGTCTCTTTGGAGATAGTGCTAATCTCAACACAAGATAGGTGCCCCATTTTGCCAAACTTCCAATAGGCTCAGAAATTATTTTGGGCGCACCCAATGGAACTCCTAGGTGATGTGAGTCAAGTGGAAGCTTGCTTCGGTCTGCAGGGTGACAGTGTTAATCTTGGTGCAAGATAGGTGCACGGTTTGCGTCAAATGTACCATGGGCATAGAAATCATTTTGGGCACAACCGATGGAACTCTTAGGTGACGTGGGTAAAATGGAAGCTCGTTTTGATGTCTTTGCGGATTGTGCTAATCTCGACACAAGATAGGTGCCCCATTTGTGCCGATTGTGCAACAGGCTCAGAAACCCTTTTGGGCGCACCTGATGGAACTCCTAAGTGATGTGGGTCGAGTGGAAGCTTCCTTCGGTCTGCTTGGAGACTGTGTTAATCTCGGCGCAAGATAGGTGCATGGTTTGTGTCGAATGTACTACGAGCATGGAAATCTTTTTTGGCTACATCCGAAGGACCTCCTAGGTGACGTGGGTCAAATGAAAGCTCATTTTGGTCCGTTTGAACATAGTGTTAATCTCCACACAAGATTGGTGCATGATTTGTGTCAAACATGCAATAGGCCTGGAAATCGTTTTGGGCACACACGATGGAACTCCTAGGTGACGTGGGTCAAGTGGAAACTCATTTTGGTCTGTATGAAGATAAGTGTTAATCTTGGTGCAAGATAGGCGCATGGATCGGGACTAATACACAATAGGCTCAGAAATCATTTTGGGCAAACAATGGAACTCCTAGGTGATGTGGGTAAAATGGAAGCTCCTTTCGGTCTCTTTGGAGATAGTGCTAATCTCGATGCCAGATAGGTGCCCCATTTGTGCCGAATGTGCAATAGACTCAAAAATTCTTTTGGGCGCACACGATGGAACTCCTAGGTGACGTGGGTCAAGTGGAAGCTTGCTTTGGTCTGCTTAGAGTTAATCTCGGTGCAAGATAGGTGCATGGTTTGCGCCGAATGTACCATGGGCATAGAAATCTTTTTGGCCACACTTGATGGATCTCCTAGGTGATGTGGATTAAATGGAAGCTCATTTCGGTCCGTTTGGGGATAGTGTACAAGATTGGTGCATGATTTGCGCCAAACGAGCAATAGGCTCAGAAATCATTTCGGGCACACCCGATGGAACTCCTAGGTGACATGGGTCAAGTGGAGGCTCATTTTGGTCTATTTGCATATAGTGTTAATCTTGGTGCAAGATAGGTGCACGGATTGGGTCTAACATACCATAGGCTTGGAAATCATTTTGGGCAAACGATGAACTCCTAGGTGATGTGGATCAAATGGAAGCTCGTTTCGGTTTCTTTTGAGATAGTGCTAATCTCAACACAAGATAGGTGCATAGTTTGCGCTGAACATGCAATGGGATCAGAAATCGTTTTGGGCAAATGATGGAACTCCTAAGTGATGTGGGGCAAATGGAAGCTTGTTTTGGTCTCTTTGGAGATAGTGCTAATCTTGACACAAGATAAGTGCACGGTTTGTGACGAATGTGCAATGGCTCAGAAATCATTTTTGGCAAGCGATGGAAGTCCTAGGTGATGTGGGTCAAGTGGAATCTCATTTTGGTCTATTTGGAGATAGTGTTAATCTTGGCACAAGATAGATGCACGTTTTTTTGTCGAATGTACCACGGGCATGGAAATGTTTTTGGTCGCACCCGATGGAAGTCCTAGGTGACGAAGGTCAAGTGGAAGCTCGCTTCGGTCTGCTTGGAGAAGGTGTTAATCTCGACGCTAAATAGGTGCACGGTTTGTGGCGAACGTGCAATAGGCTCAGAATTCATTTTGGGCATACCTGATGGAACTCCTAGGTGATGTTGGTCTAGTGGAAACTCGATTCAGTCCGTTTGGAGATTGTGTTAATCTCAACGCAACATCAGTACACTGTATGGGACGAATTTACCATAGGCTCGGAAATCATTTTGGGTACACCCGATGGAACTTCTAGATGACGTGGATCAAATGGAAGCTTGTTTTGGTCATTTTGGAGATAGTGCTAATCTCGATGCAAGATATGTGCATAGTTTGTGCCGAACGTGCAAATGGCTCAGAAATCATTTTGGGCATACCCGATGGAACTCCTAGGTGACATAGGTCATTTGGAAGATCACTTCGCTCTGCTTGGAGAAGTTGTTAATCTCGGCGCCAAATAGATGCAGGGTTTGTGTCAAATATACCACGAGCATGGAAATGTTGGTCGCACCCGATGGACCTCCTAGGTGATGGGGTCAAATGGAAGCTTGTTTTGGTCCATTTGGAGAAAGTGTTAACCAACACGCAAGACGGGTGCACGGTTTGCGCCGAAGATGCAATTGTCTCGAAAATCCTTTTGGGCAGACCCGATGGGACTCCTAGGTGACATGGGTCAAATGGAGGCTCGTTTCAGTTTCTTTGGAGATTTGTGCCGAATGTGCAATAAGCTTGGGAATCGTTTTGGGGGCACCCATTAGAACTACAAGGTGACGTGGGTCTAGTGGAAGTTTTCTTTGGTCCGCTTGGAGATGGTGTTAATCTTAGCCAAGATATGCGCACGGTTTGCGCTGAATGTACCACAGGCATGGAATTTTTTTTGGCCGCACCCGATGGACCTCCTCAATGATGTGGGTCAAATGGAAGATCGTTTTGCACAGTTTGCACCGAACATGCAATAGGCTTGAAAATCATTTTGTGTGCACCCAATAGAACTCCTAGGTGATGTGGGTCAAGTGGAAGCTCATTTCGGTCTGTTTGGAGATAGTGTTAATCTTGGCACAAGATAGGTGCACTGAATGGGACGAACATACCAAGGCTCAGAAATTGTTTTGAGCACACCCGATGAAACTCCGAGGTGACGTGGGCCAAATGGAACCTTCTTTCAGTCTATTTGGAGATAATGTTTATCTCGACACAAGATAGGTGCACGGTTTTGCACGGAACATGCAGTTGGCTCAAAAATCGTTTTGGGAGCACCCGATGAAACTCATAGTTGACGTGGGACAAGTGGAACCTCACTTCGGTCTGCTTGGAGACGGTGTTAATCTCAGTGTCAGGTAGGTGCATGGTTTGCGCCGAATATACCATGGGCGCAGAAATCTTTTTGGCCACAGCCAATGGTCTTTCTAGGTGATGTGGGTCAATCGGAAGCTCATTTTGCTCCGTTTGGAGATAGTATTAATCTCCATGAAAGATAGGTGCACGGTTTGTGCCGAAAATGTACAATGGGCTCGAAAATCGTTTTGGGCAGACCCAATGGAACTCCTAGGTGGCGTTGGTTAAGTAGAAGCTTGTTTTTGGTGTGTTTAGAGATAGTGTTAATCATGGCACAACCAAGGTGCTTGATTTGGGACGAATGTACCATAGGATCAAAAATCATTTTGGGTACACCCGATGGAACTCCTAGGTGATGTGGGTCAAATGGAAGCTCATTTCGGTCTCAATGGAGATGGTGCTAATCTCAATGCAACATAGGTGCATGGTTTGCTCCAAATGTGCAATTAGCTCAGAAATCGTTTTGGTCACACCCGATGGAACTCGTAAGTGACTAAGGTCGAGTGGAAGCTCTCTTTGGTCTACATGGAGAAGGTGTTAATCTTGGTGCCAAATAGGTGCACTGTTTGTGCCAAATGTACCACGAGCAAGGAAATCTTTTTGGCCGCACCCGATGGACCTCCTATATGACGTGGGTCAAATGGAAGCTCATTTTGGTCTGTTTGAAGATAGTGTTGTGTTAACCAACACGCAAGATGGGTGCATGGCTGCGCCGAACGTGCAATAGGCTCAGAAATCCTTTTGGGCAGACCCGATGGAACTCCTAGGTGATGTGGGTCAAATGGAAGCTCGTTTCGGTTTCTTTGGAGATAGTGCTAATCTCGATGCAAGATAGGTGCCCCATTTGTTCCAAACCTGCAATAGGCTCGGAAATCATTTTAGGCGCTCCTAATGGAACTTCTAGGTGACGTGGGTCAAGTGAAAGTTCACTTGGTCCGCTTGGGGACACTGTTAATCTCGACGCAAGATAGGAGCACGGTTTGCGCCGAATGTACCACGGGCATGGAATTTTTTTGGCTGCACCCAATGGACCTCCGTGGTGAGGTGGATCAGTCAAATGGAATCTCATTTTGGTCCGTTTGGAGATAGTGTTAATCTCCACACAAGATTGGTGGATGGTTTGCACCGAACATGCAATAGCTTGGAAATCGTTTTGGTCGCACCCGATGGAACTTGTAGGTGATGTGGGTCAAGTGGAAGCTCCTTTCGGTCTATTTAGAGATAGTGTTAATCTTGGTGCAAGATAGTTGCGCCGAATGGGACGAACATACCATAGGCTCGAAAATCGTTTTGAGTACACTCGATGGAACTCTGATGTGACATGGGTCAAATGGAACCTCATTTTGGTCTATTTGGAGATAGTGTTAATCTCGACGCAAGATAGGTGCACGGTTTGCGCTCGTGCATTAGGCTCGAAAATCGTTTTGGGTGCACCCGATGGAACTCCTAGTTGATGTGGGACAAGTGGAAGCTCACTTCGGTCTGCTTGGAGATGGTGTTAATCTCTGCGTCAGGTAGGTGCATGGTTTGCGCCGAATGTAGTATGGTCACAGAAATAATTTTGGCCGCACCTAATGGACTTCCTAGGTGATGTGGGTCAAATTGATGCTCGTTTTGGTCCGTTTGGAGATAGTGATAATCTCCACACAAGATTGGTGCACGGTTTGCACCGAACGTGCAATAGGCTCGAAAATCATTTTGGTCGCACCCGATGGAACTCCTACGTGATGTGGGTCAAGTGGAAGCTCGTTTCAGTCTGTTTGGAGATAGTGTTAATCGTGGTGCACGGTAGGTGCACCGAATGGGACGAAATACCATAGGCTCGGAAATCGTTTTGAGCACACCCGATGGAACTCTGAGGAGACGTGGGTCAAATGGAACCTCATTTTGGTCTATTTGGAGATAGTGTTAATCTTGACGCAAGATAGGTGCAAGGTTTGCGCTCATGCAGTGGACTCAGAAATTGTTTTGGGCGCACTCGATGGAACTCCTAGTTGTCATGGGATAAGTGGAAGCTCACTTTGGTTTGCTTCGAGACGGTGTTAATCTCGAGTCAGGTAGGTCATTGGTTTGCGCCGAATGTACCATGGTCACAGAAATATTTTTGGTCACACCAAATGGACTTCCTATGTGATGTGGTTCATGGTTTGCGCCAAATGTAGTATGGTCACAGAAATAATTTTGGCCGCACCTAATGGACTTCCTAGGTGATGTGGGTCAAATTGACGCTCGTTTTGGTCCGTTTGGAGATAGTGATAATCTCCACACAAGATTGGTGCACGGTTTGCACCGAACGTGCAATAGGCTCGAAAATCATTTTGGTCGCACCCGATGGAACTCCTACGTGATGTGGGTCAAGTGGAAGCTCGTTTCAGTCTGTTTGGAGATAGTGTTAATCGTGGTGCACGGTAGGTGCACCGAATGGGACGAAATACCATAGGCTCGGAAATCGTTTTGAGCACACCCGATGGAACTCTGAGGAGACGTGGGTCAAATGGAACCTCATTTTGGTCTATTTGGAGATAGTGTTAATCTTGACGCAAGATAGGTGCAAGGTTTGCGCTCATGTAGTGGACTCAGAAATTGTTTTGGGCGCACTTGATGGAACTCCTAGTTGTCATGGGATAAGTGGAAGCTCACTTTGGTTTGCTTCGAGACGGTGTTAATCTCGACGTCAGGTAGGTCATTGGTTTGCGCCGAATGTACCATGGTCACAGAAATATTTTTGGTCACACCAAATGGACTTCCTATGTGATGTGGTTCATGGTTTGCGCCAAATGTAGTATGGTCACAGAAATAATTTTGGCCGCACCTAATGGACTTCCTAGATGATGTGGGTCAAATTGACGCTCGTTTTGGTCCGTTTGGAGATAGTGATAATCTCCACACAAGATTGGTGCACGGTTTGCACCGAACGTGCAATAGGCTCGAAAATCATTTTGGTCGCACCCGATGGAACTCCTACGTGATGTGGGTCAAGTGGAAGCTCGTTTCAGTCTGTTTGGAGATAGTGTTAATCGTGGTGCACGGTAGGTGCACCGAATGGGACGAAATACCATAGGCTCGGAAATCGTTTTTAACACACCCGATGGAACTCTAAGGAGACGTGGGTCAAATGGAACCTCATTTTGGTCTATTTGGAGATAGTGTTAATCTTGACGCAAGATAGGTGCAAGGTTTGCGCTCATGCAGTGGACTCAGAAATTGTTTTGGGCGCACTCGATGGAACTCCTAGTTGTCATGGGATAAGTGGAAGCTCACTTTGGTTTGCTTCGAGACGGTGTTAATCTCGACGTCAGGTAGGTCACTGGTTTGTGCCGAATGTACCATGGTCACAGAAATATTTTTGGCCACACCAAATGGACTTCCTATGTGATGTGGTTCAACTAGAAGCTCGTTTTGCTCCGTTTGGAGATAGTGTTAATCTCCATGCAAGATAGGTTCACAGTTTGTGCCAAATGTGCCACGAGGAAATCTTTTTGGCTACACCCGATGGAACTCCTAGGTGACATGGGTCAAACGGAAGCTCGTTTTGGTCAGTTTGGAGATAGTGTTGTGTTAATCAACATGCAAGATAGGTGCATGGTTGCGCCAAATGTGCAATAGGCTTGGATAACCTTTTGGGCAGACCCGATGGAACTCCTAGGTGATGTGGGTCAAATGGAAGCTCATTTCGATTTCTTTGGAGATAGTGCTAATCTTGATGCAAGATAGGTGCCCCATTTGTTCCAAACGTGCAATAGGCCAGAAATCATTTTGGGCGCTCCTAATGGAACTCCTAGGTGACGTGGGTCAAGTGGATGTTCACTTGGTCCGCTTGGGGATGATGTTAAACTTGGCGCAAGATAAGAGCACGGTTTGCGCCGAATGTACCACGGGCATGGAAATTTTTTTGGCCGCACCCAATGGACCTCCGCGGTGAGGTGGGTCGGTCAAATGGAAGCTCGTTTTGGTCCGTTTGGAGATAGTCTTAATCTCCACACAAGATTGGTGCATGGTTTGTACTGAACATGCAATAGGCTTGAAAATCGTTTTGGTCGCACCCGATGGAACTTGTAGGTGATGTGGGTCAAGTGAAAGCTCCTTTCGTTTTGTTTAGAGATAGTGTTAATCTTGGTGCAAGATAGGTGCCCTAAATGGGACAAACATACCATAGGCTCAGAAATTGTTTTGAGCACACCGATGGAACTCTGAGGTGACATAGGTCAAATTAAACTTGATTTCGGTCTATTTGGAGATTGTGTTAATCTCAACGCAAGATAGGTGCACGATTTGTGCTCATGTAGTAGGCTCGGAAATCATTTTAGGCGCACCCGATGAAACTCCTAGTTGACGTGGGACAAGTGGAAGCTCACTTTGGTCTACTTGGAGATGGTGTTAATCTCTGCGTCAGCTGGGTGCATGGTTTGCGTCGAATGTAGTATGGTCACAGAAATATTTTTGGCCGCACCCAATGGACTTCCTAGGTGATATGGGTGAACTGGATGCTCACTTTGCTCTATTTGGAGATAGTGTTAATCTCCATACAAGATAGGTGCACCGTTTGTGCCAAAAACGTGCAATAGACTCGAAAATCATTTTGGGCAGACCCAATGGAACTCCTAGGTGACATTAGTCAAGTGAAAGCTTGTTTCGGTCCATTTAGAGATAGTGTTAATCTTGGCGCAACATAGGTGCACGGTTTGGGACTAACGTACCATAGGCTCGGAAACCATTTTGGGTACAACCGATGGAACTCCTAGGTGACATCAGTCAAATAAAAGCTTGTTTCAGTTTCAATGGAGATAGTTCTAATCTCAACGCAAGATGGGTGCACGGTTTGTGCTGAACGTGCAACTGGCTCTAGTGGAAGCTCACTTTGTCTGCTTGGAGATGGTGTTAATCTTGGCATTAGGTAGGTGCATGGTTTGCGCCGAATGCACCATAAGCATAGAAATGTTTTTGGCCACAACCAATGGAGTTCCTAGGTGATGTGGGTCAACCGAAAGCTCGTTTTGGTTTGTTTGGAGATAGTGTCAATCTCCACGCAAGATAGGTGCACGGTTTGCGCCGAAAACATGCAATAGGCTTGGAAATCATTCGAGCATACCCAATGGAACTCGTAGGTGACATTGGTCAAGTGCAAGTTTATTTCGGTCCATTTGGAGATAGTGTTAATCTTGCCACAACCTAGGTGCACGATTTGGGACGAAGGTACTATAGGCTCAGAAATCATTTTGGGTACATCCATTGGAACACCTAGGTGACGTGGATCAAAGAGAAGCTCGTTTCGGTCTCAATGGAGATAGTGCAAATCTCGATGCTAGATAGGTGCACAGTTTGCTCCGAACATGAAATTGGCTCAAAAATCATTTTGGTCGCACCCGATGGAACTTGTAGGTGAATTATGTCAAGTGGAAGCTCTCTTTGGCCTGCTTGGAGAAGGTGTTAATCTCGGTGCTAAATAGGTGCATGGTTTGTGCCAAACGTACCATGAGCAAGGAAATCTTATTGGCAGCACCCGATGGACCTCCTAGGTGACGTATGTCAAATGGAAGCTCGTTTTGGTCTGTTTGGAGATAGTGTTAATCAACACTCAAGATAGGTGCATGGTTGCGCCAAACGTGCAATAGGCTCAGAAATCCTTTTGGGCTGACCCGATGGAACTCCTAGGTGATGTGGGTCAAATGGAAGCTCGTTTAGTTTCTTTGGAGATAGTGCTAATCTCGATGCAAGATAGGTGCCCCATTTGTGCTGAACATGCAATAGGCTTGGAGATTATTTTGGGCACATCCAATGGAACTCCTAGGTGACGTGGGTCAAATGGAAGTTCACTTGGTCCGCTTGGGTATGGTGTTAATCCCGACGCAAGATAGGAGCGCGGTTTGCGCCGAATGTACCACGGGCATGGAAATTTTATTGGCCGCACCTGATGGATCTCCTCGGTGACTGGGTCAAATGAAAGCTTGTTTTGGTCTATTCGAAGGTAGTGTTAATCTCCACACAAGATTAGTGCATGGTTTGCAATGAACATGCAATAGGATCGAAAATCGTTTTGGTCGCACCCTATGGAACTCCTACGTGATATGGGTCAAGTGGAAGCTCATTTCAGTCTGTTTGGAGATAGTGTTAATCTTGGTGCAAGGTAGGTGCACCGAATGGGATGAACGTACCATAGGCTCAGAAATCGTTTTGAGCACACCTGATGGAACTTCGAGGAGACATGGGTCAATTGGAACCTCATTTCGGTCTATTTGGAGATAGTGTTAATCTTGACGCAAGATAGGTGCACGGTTTGTGCTCATGCAGTAGGCTCGGAAATCATTTTGGGCGCACTCGATGGAACTCCTAGTTGTCGTGGGACAAGTGGAAGCTCACTTCGGTCTGCTTGGAGACGGTGTTAATCTCGATGTTAGGTAGGTGCATGGTTTGCGCCGAATGTATCATGGTCACAAAAATATTTTTGGCTGCACCCAATGGACTTCCTAGGTGATGTGGATCAACCGGAAGCTCGTTTTGCTCCATTTAGAGATAGTGTTAATCTCCACACAAGATAGGTGCACAATTTGCGCTGAAAACGTGCAATAGACTTGAAAATCGTTTTGGGCAGACCCAATGAAACTCCTAGGTGACATTGGCCAAGTGAAATGTTGTTTCGGTCCATTTGGAGATAGTGTTAAACTTGGCGCAACCTAGGTGCATGGATTGGTACGAACGTACCATAGGCTAGGAAATCATTTTGGGTACACCCGATGGAACTCCTAGGTGACGTGGGTCAAATAGAAGCTTGTTTCGGTCTCAACGGAGATAGTGCTAATCTTGATGCAAGATAGGTGCACGGTTTGCTCCAAACGTGCAATTGGCTCGAAAAATGTTTTGGTCGCACCCGATGGAACTCGTAGGTGACTTAGGTCAAGTGCAAGCTTTTTCGATCTGCATGGAGAAGGTGTTAATCTTGGCACCAAATAGGTGCACGGTTTGTGCAAAATGTACCACGAGAAAGGAAACCTTTTTGGCCACACCCGATGGACCTCCTAGGTGATGTGGGTCAAATGGAATATTGCTTTGGTCTGTTTGGAGATAGTGTTAATCAACATGCAAGATAGATGCACCGTTGCACTGAATGTGGAATAAGCTCGGAAATCCTAGGTGACGTGGGACAAATGGAAGCTCGTTTTTGATTCTTTGGAGATAGTGCTAATCTCGACGCAAGATAGGTACCCCATTTGTGCCAAACATGCAATAGGCTCAGAAATCATTTTGGGCGCACCCAATGAAACTCCTAGGTGACATGGGTCAAGTGGAAGTTCACTTTGGTCCGCACGGAGACGGTGTGAATGTCGGTGCAAGATAGGAGCACGGTTTGCGCCGAATGTACCACGGGCATGGAAATTTTTTGGCTGCACCCAATGGACCTCCCCAGTGACGTGGGTGAAATGAAAGCTCGTTTTGGTCCATTTGGATATAGCGTTAATCTCCATGCAAGATAGGTGCAGGGTTTGTGCCGAACGTGCAACAGACTCGAAAATCATTTTGGGCACACCCGATGGAACTCCTAGGTGACATTTGTCAAGTGGAAGCTCTTTTCGGTCCATTTGGAGATAGTGTTAATCTTGGTGCAACTTAGGTGCATGCTTTAGGATGAACGTACCATAGGCACAGAAATAATTTTGGACGCACTTGATGGTACTCCTAGGTGATGTGGGTCAAATGGAAGCTTATTTCGGTCTCAATGGAGATAGTGCTAATCTCGATGCAAGATACCACGGTTTGCTCTGAACGTGCAATTGGCTTGAAAATCATTTTGGTCGCACCCGATGGATCTCGTAGGTGACTTAGGTCAAGTGGAAGCTCTCTTTAGTCTGCTTGGAGAAGATGTTAACCTTGACGCCAAATAGGTGCACGGTTTGTGCCAAATATACCATGAGCAAGGAAATCTTTTTGGCCGCACCCGATGGACCTCCTAGGTGATGTGGGTCAAATGGAAGCTCGTTTTGGTCCGTTTGGAGATAGTGTTAATCAACACGCAAGATAGGTGCACGGTTGCGCTGGACGTGGAATATGCTCAGAAATCCTTTTGGGCAGACCTGATGGAACTCTTAGGTGACGTGGGACAAATGAGAGCTCATTTCGGTTTCTTTGGAGATAGTGCTAATCTCGACGCAAGATAGATGCCCCATTTGTGCCGAACGTGCAATAGGCTCAGAAATCATTTTGGGCACATCCAATGGAACCCTAGGTGATGTGGGTCAAGTGGAAGTTCGCTTTGATCTGCTTGGAGACGGTGTTAATCTCGGTGAAAAATAGGAGCACGGTTTGCACCGAATGTACCACGGGCATGGAAATTTTTTGGCCGCACCCAATGGACCCCCTTTGTGACGTGGGTGAAATGAAAGCTCATTTTGGTCCGTTTGGAGATAGTGGTAGTCTCCACACAGGATTGGTGCACGGTTTGCACCGAACGTGCAATAGGCTCGGAAATCATTTTGGTCACACCCGATGGAACTCCTAGGTGATCTAGGTCAAGTGGAAGCTCATTTCTGTCTGTTTGGAGATAGTGTTAATCTTGGTGCAAGATAGGTGCACCAAATGGGACGAAATACCATACGCTCGGAAAATCGTTTAGAGCACACCCGATGGAACTCCGAGGTGACGTGGGTCAAATAGAACCTCATTTTAGTCTATTTGGAGACAGTGTTAATCTCAATGTAAGATAGGTGCACGGTTTGCGCTCATGCAGTAGGCTCAGAAATCGTTTTGGGTGCACCCGATGGAACTAGTTGTCATGGGACAAGTGGAAGCTCACTTCGGTTTGCTTGGAGATTGATGAGACTAGAGGTTGTTCCTAATCTTTTGGTGAGTGTGGGTAAACTCGATTTATGGTGGATTCGACGTTGGCTGTCCGACTACAACGACCACAAGGTTGCTGCGCCTTAGCAACAGGTACACCGGCTCTGCTTGTGATGTTCTTGCCGTGCCAAGAACACCAAGAACCTGCAAGCAACCGAGAACAAGCAAGAACAAGATGAGCAAGCAAATAACTCACGGATTTAAGCCAAAGGCTGAATCTGAATCACAAGTTGGGGTCTTGAAATAAGCAAATCGGGTGGTCTAGCCGACACACGCGTTTACAAGGAAGAAGCAGCAGCTATCTTGCATCTAAACAAAACCCCCCTCATTCTGATGGCTGCTGGCTCTATTTATAAGGAGGAGAGCACAAGGGGGAGTGGGAAACCCTAATCTGGGCGTCCCTCAAAGGGTTGTAGTTAGTACAAGGCCCAGGCCCAAATTGTAGGTCTCTGCGTCCTTTGGCTTGCTGCACACAGCTTTGGTAGATTTTGATAGTGGGGTTGGACCCATGTGAAAGAGGACGACGCGCTCTTTCCAACAAGTCAAAAACCAGCTTCATTGGATCTGGTATCAAGGAGTTATGGTACTTTAAATGGAGTGTCCCCTGCTGTCTCGAGATGAGCTGTGCGCCCCATTAATGATGATTCCCACTTGTTCGGCTGCTCCATCCTCATCATGGGGTCTAAACATGAGGCAATGGAGTCTTGACCAACATTCCTAAGAATAATACAATCATCACCATGATTTAGTAGCATCCAATTCTGAGACGAGTTTGTATGAACAGCGAGGAACGACTTTACCTGATAATTAAGTTGTCGTGCTCGAGCTCTTGACATCGGACCTTGTTGTGCAGCAGGTGTGGTTGTGTCAATGGAAGGAATGTCCTCATCATCCTCCCCCTTCTTGCATTTGAGTTGTCCTTGACTCTAGTTCATCATCTTCTCCCAAATATGGCTTCAAATCTGCAATGTTAAATGTGGGGCTAACCCCAAAAGCTGCAGGTAGCTCAAGTTTATACGCATTATCATTAATCCTTTCTAACACTTTAAAAGGACCATCGGCTCTAGGCAGCAACTTAGACTTTCGCATATCAGGGAACCTATCTTTTCTCAAATGGAGCCAAACTAGATCACCAGGTTCAAAAATGACATGTTTCTTCCCTTTGCTACCAGCTAGTTTATACTTTGCATTCATGCACTCTATTTTCTCTTTAGTGGTCTCATGCAATTTTAAGATCAGTTCAGCACGTTGTTTAGCATCAAAGTTCACTCGCTCCGAGGTCAGAAGAGGTAACAAATCAATAGGAGCACGTGGCACAAACCCATAAACTATCTCAAAAGGGCTTTTCTTAGTGGTAGAATGCTGTGAACGATTATAAGCAAACTCAACATGAGGCAAGCACTCTTCCCACATTTTTATGTTCTTTTTCAAAACAGCCCTAAGCAATGTAGATAAGGTTCTATTGACAACTTCAGTTTGTACATCAGTTTGGGATGACAAGTAGTGGAAAATAAAAGCTTAGTCCCTAGCTTAGCCCACAAAGTTCTCCAAAAATGACTAAGAAATTTTGCATCCCGATCAGAAACAATGGTGTTAGGCACACCATGCAATCGAACAATCTCACGAAAGAACAAATCAGCAACATGTGTAGCATCATCGCTCTTATGACATGGTATGAAATGTGCCATTTTAGAAAATCTGTCCACAACAACAAACACACTATCCCTCCCCTTCTTTGTTCTAGGCAGTCCTAAAACAAAGTCCATTGAAATATCTTCCCATGGTGCACTTGGAACAGGAAGAGGCATGTATAAACCATGAGGATTAAGGCGTGACTTAGCTTTCTGGCATGTTGTGCAGCGAGCAACGAACCTCTCCACGTCTCTCCTCATCTTGGGCCAAAAGAAATGACCAGCAAGGATGTCCTCTGTCTTTTTCACACCAAAATGTCCCATGAGTCCTCCATGCGCTTCCTGCAACAATAACAAACGCACGGAGCTAGCTGGAATGCATAGCTTGTTGGCTCTAAAGACAAACCCGTCGGTGAGGACGAATCTGTTCCATGTTTTCCCCTCTTGGCAATTCAGCAATACATCTTTGAAATCATTGTCATGTGCATATTGTTCCTTAATAGTTTCCAAACCAAAGATTTTAAAGTCAAGTTGTGAAAGCATGGTGTAACGTCTAGACAAAGCATCAACAATTATATTTTCCTTCCCCTTTTTGTGTTTGATGACATAAGGAAAAGACTCGATGAATTCAACCCACTTGGCATGTCTACGGTTCAGTTTTGCTTGACTACGGATGTGTTTCAACGATTCATGATCAGAATGTATGACAAACTCTTTGGGCCACAAATAATGCTGCCATGTTTCCAAAGTCCGAACTAGAGCAAGCAATTCCTTATCATAAGTAGAATAGTTCAAACTAGGGCCACTCAACTTTTCACTGAAATACGCCACAGGTTTTCCCTCTTATAATAGCACACCACCCAACCCAATTCCACTAGCATCGCATTCAAGCTCAAAGGTTTTGTTGAAATCAGGAAGCTGGAGTAAAGGTGCATGAGTTAACTTATCTTTGAGCATGTTGAAAGCATCCTGTTGGGCTGCAGCCCAAGTGAAGGTTGCACCCTTCTTGGTGAGTTCATGCAGCGGGGCTGCAATGGTGCTGAAGTCCTTCACAAATCGACGGTAGAAACCAGCAAGTCCTAGAAAACTCCGCACTTGTGTGACCGTGCAGGGAACAGGCCAGCTGTGTATGGCCTCAACCTTGGCTTGATCAACTTCGATTCCCTGCGGTGTCACAACATATCCAAGAAAAGAGACTCGATCTGTGCAAAAGGTGCACTTCTCAAGATTGCCAAACAAGTGTGCATCCCGAAGAGCATTGAAAATGGCACGCAAATGATCAAGATGTTCCTCTAATGATCTACTATATATAAGATGTCATCAAAGTATACCACTACAAATCTGCCAATAAAAGAGCGTAAAACCTCGTTCATTAATCTCATGAAAGTGCTGGGTGCATTAGTCAATCCAAAGGGCATGACAAGCCATTCATATAAACCAAACTTAGTTTTAAACGCTGTTTTCCATTCATCTCCTAGCTTCATACGAATCTAGTGGTAACCACTACGCAAATCAATTTTAGAGAACACAATTGAGCCACTCAATTCATCAAGCATATCATCTATCCTTGGAATATGATGACGATATCTGATTGTGATGTTGTTTATCACTCTACAATCAACACACATGCGCCATGATCCATCCTTCTTAGGAACTAAAAGCACAGGAATGGCACAAGGGCTAAGAGACTCACGCACATAACCTTTGTTGAGCAATTCTTGTACTTGTCTCTGAATCTCTTTTGTCTCGTCCGAGTTGGTCCTATACGGCGCACGATTAGGCAAGGAAGCCCCAGGGATGAGGTCAATCTGGTGTTCAATCCCTCGAATTGGTGGCAGCCCCAGTGGTACCTCCTTTGGAAAAACATCGGCATACTCCTGCAAAAGATTAGTGATAGCAGGAGGCAAAGAAATAGATGTATCTTCGAGTGAAAATAAAGTTTCTTTGCAAACCAAAGCATAGCAAACAGTAGTACTAGCATCAATCTCATCCAAATCAGATTTGGTGGCAAAGTAACAAGAGCCTTTCAGCTTGATCTCATTTTTATTATGATGAACAGATTTGCTAGACTTCTTATGTTTCTCAAGTTCATTAGCGACAATCTGATTTTTACTAGCAACAGCCTGATTCTTAAGTTTGCTAGATCTAGCAAGTTCATCTCTTAGAATAGACTCAGGGGACATGGGGTGCAACACAATCTTCTTGTCATTATGCACGAAAGAGTATTGATTTGTTTTACCAGAGTGCAAGGAATCTTTATCAAACTGCCATGGTCTACCTAACAACATAGAGCATGCTTGCATAGGCACAACATCGCAGTCAATGGAATCATGATAAGAACCAATGGCAAACTCTACCCTTACCAATCAGGTTACCTTCACCTTGCCGCTGCTGTTAAGCCACTGAATGTAGTAAGGCTGCGGGTGTGGTTTTGTGCTCAATGAAAGATTCTCCACCATTTCAGCACTTGCCAAGTTGTTGCAGCTTCCTCCATCTATGATCACACGGCAAGAGCGTTCCTTGATCACACACTTGGTTTGAAACAAAGTGTGGCGCTGATTTTATTCAGCCCTCTCCATTTAGGCACTTAGCACCCGCTGCACCATGAGGCTCTCATAGTGCTCAGCAGCTTCAGCCCTAATGTGCTCTTCGTCTTGTTGGAAATAATCTCCTTCTGCTACATTGTTAGCAGCAAGCAAAGCATATGTTTCTTCATCAAAATCACTAGCAGAGGAATACCCACCATCAGCTCGCACAATCATCACACGTGTGCTTGGGCAGTCCTTGCGTATGTGGCCATATCCTTTGCAGCGTAGGCACTGAATATCCCTTGTTCTCCCCGTGGATACCACCGAGGGTGAACTCTTGGCAGATGTAGTCGTGCTCCTCTAGTTGGTTCACTTGGGCATGGTACAGAATTTGTTGTAGAGGAGCGTGGCTTGATGGTCGAGGAAGATTGTGGGGTTGTACGCGTTGATGGTGCAACAGCATTGGAGGGTGTCCACAGGCTAGCACGACCTGCAGGAATGTTAGCCCTCATGCTAGCTCGTCGTCCCTGCACTTCTCGTTCAGCTTTACAAGCAAGGTGAAATAAACGATTGGTAGAATTATATTCCTTATAAGCTAGAATGTCCTGAATCTCCCGGTTCAGCCCACCCATAATTCTAGCTATGGCACCATCCTCATTTTCCTCTAGCCCGCAACGAAGCATACCCATTTGTAGCTCTTGATAGTACTCTTCTACAGATTTGGATCCTTACCTCAATTGTTGCAACTTATTTAAAAGATCACGGGCATAATAAGAAGGAACAAATCTGGCCCGCATGACCCGTTTCAAAGCATCCCAAGTTGGTGTGTTATTTGGGTTCTTACGATGGTATTCAAACCACCAAACAGAGGCAAAGTCAGTAAACTCACTAGTTGCAGCCCTAACACGTTTGTCCTTAGGGAAATCATGGCAAGTAAATTTCTGATCGACAGCTAATTCCCAACTAAGGTACATATTAGGATTATACCTCCCATCAAAAGCAGGTATGGTGAATTTAATCTTGCCAAATGAGTCATCGGCACGTACCTCTTGCCGTGGTCGGCGAGGACCTGTCTCATGGCGGCGGCGATGTTGTTCGATGCATCGATGACCATTCAGCTCCTCATCAAGCTCAGTGTCCGCTGCATATTCTTCTTCATCATGACCAGCAACACTGCCCATGGTGTTGTTTTTGTTGTGATTGCGTCGTTCGAAACCAACACAGCGATTATGTTCCATCCTCTCCAATCGCTCCAAGACACCTACAAGAGATGTATTAACAGAACCAAGAGTGCCTTCCAAGGAAGCCAACTTGGTGTTGGTCTCAATCTGAGCCGTCTCCAATTGACCAAGGCGCTCATTGGTGACACAAACATCCTCATCAAGGTGTTCAGCATGGAGCCTCACTTTGCGTTCAAAGTGTTGCAGCAAGGCTTTTGATCGAGGTGATTGTGGAGGGGTCCTTTCACCTTCTCCTACCATGGTTAGTATGTAGCAAGGGAATCACAAGAAAATATGTCCTACCAACTAACTGAATTAGGTGGCAACAATTTTCATTCTCTCAGCATGTGCAACCGAGTTCTTACATGTCCTTACCTTGCTATGCAGATGGTGTTGGCGACGACAAGAACAACACAAGTAGTAGCAAGTAGAGCCTTGTGACGTTGTAGATAATTTGTGGAGCTGTAGGTGGCTTAAAAAAATCAAGGTACAACTGGAACCATGTTAGTCAATGCAAGTTGAATAAGTGTTCAAAGATAGTATCGTGCTGGTCCTAGGCTAACCCGTGCTAGAGACGCGAGCCTAGACACAAATGTTGTCACCGGATAGTAGCAAACAATGGAAATGATGAGAGTAAATAGCATCAACTTAACCCTTTTCTTTCTTTCTTTCTTTTTTTCTTTCTTTCTTTCTTTCTTTCTTTCCTCCTTTTCCTTTCTTTTTTTTTCTATTTTATTTTCTTTTCTTTTCTTTTCGACAAGTAGCGCACAAACTGAACTTTTGCAATATGATTATAACAAGAATGCAGCAAGTAGCATAGACTTTCTTTTACTAGGGATAAGGATTGCAACAAGTAGTACAAATATGCAATTTGAACTCTCTTATTTTCAGAACTGAGTGTACTCAGATTTGCACCAAAAGGACAGGTGCATAAGGTAGTGTTTGTGTAGGCGCGGCTAAAGGTGATGGTGGTGAGGGTTTCAGCGAAAAGGTGGAGAGAGCAGCGGTGCTTTGTGGTGGTGGTGGTGGTATTGGTGGAGATTGCAGCGGCTGAAGTGGGGGGGGGAAGGCAACAGCGGATTGTGTGGTGACTAAAACGTGACAAGAACTCGAAACTCTAAAGGATTAGAACCTAAGAACCAGCACTTGACACCACGATGTAAAGCACAAACTCAACAAGCAAAGAACTAAGCAGATCAGCAAGGCTCAAACTTGTGTTTGGAATTTCAGTTCTATCCTATTTTTATATTTCTGGAACATAGGTAAAGTGATGAACAGTAAATCACTCACCAAAGAACCTTGCTCTGATTACCACATGATGAGACTAGAGGTTGTTCCTGATCTTTTGGTGAGTGTGGGTAAACTCGATTTGTGGTGGATTCGACGTTGGCTGTCCGACTACAACGACCACAAGGTTGCTGCGCCTTAGCAACAGGTACACCAGCTCCGATTGTGATGTTCTTGCCGTGCCAAGAACACCAAGAACCTGCAAGGCAACCAAGAACAAGCAAGAACAAGGATGAACAAGCAAAATAATCATGGATTTAAGCCAAAGGCTGAATCTGAATCACAAGTGGGGTCTTGAAACAAGCAAAATCGGGTGGTCTAGCCACACACGCGTTTACAAGGAAGAAGCAGCAGCTATCTTGCATTCGAAACAAAACCCACCCTCATTCTGATGGCTGCTGGCTCTATTATAAGGAGGAGAGCACAAGGGGGAGTGGAAACCCTAATCTGGGCGTCCTCAAAGGGTTGTAGTTAGTACAAGGGCCAGGCCCAAGCTATAGGTCTCTACGTCCTTTGCTTGCTGCACACAGCTTTGGTAGATTCTCTGATAGTGGGGTTGGACCTATGTGAAAGAGGACGACGCGCTCTTTCCAACAAGTCAAAAACCAGCTTCATTGGATCTCGTATCAAGAGTTATGGTACTTTGATGGAGTGTCCCCTGCTGTCTCGAGATGAGCTGTGCGCCCCATTAATGATGATTCCCACTTGTTCGGCTGCTCCATCCTCATCATGGGGTCTAAACATGAGGCAATGGAGTCTTGACCAACATTCCTAAGAATAAGACAATCATCACCATGATTTAGTAGCATCCAATTCTGAGACGAGTTTGTATGAACAGCGAGGAACGACTTTACCTGATAATTAAGTTGTCGTGCTCGAGCTCTTGTCATCGGACCTTGTTGTGCAGCAGTGTGGTTGTGTCAATGGAAGGGATGTCCTCATCAGAGATGGTGTTAATTCTGATGTCAGGTAGGTGCCATGTTTTGCGCGAATGTACCATGGTCACAGAAATATTTGGCACACACCTAATGGACTTCCTTGTGATGTGAGTCAACCAAAAGCTCGTTTTGCTCTGTTTGGAATAGTGTTAATCTCCATCCAAGATAGGTGCACGTTTGTGTCGAAAAAAACGTGAAATAGACTCAAAAATCAATTTTGGGCAGACCCAACGGGACTCCTAGGTGACACTGGTCAAGTGAAAGCTTTTTCGGTTCATTGGAGAGAATATGTTAATCTTGCGCAACCTTGGTGCACGGTTTGGGACGAACGTACCATAGGCTCAGAAAATCATTTCAGGTACATCCGATGGAACTCCTTGGTGACGTGGGTCAAATAGAAGCTTGTTTCGGGTCTTAATGGAGATAGTGTTAATCTTGATGCAAGATTGGTGCACGGTTTGCTCCAAACGAGCAATTGGCACGGAAATAGTTTTGGTTGCACCTAATGGAATTCGTAGGTGACTTAGGTCAAGTGGAAGCTCTCTTTGGTCTGCATGGAGAAGGTGTTAATTCGGCGCCAAATAGGTGCGCGGATTGTGCCAAATGTACCATGAGCAAGGAAATCTTTTTGGTTGCACCGATGGAACCTTCTCGGAGACGTGTGGTCAAATGGAAGCTCATTTTGTCCATTTGGAGATATTGTTAATCAACATGCAAGATAGGTGCATGGTTGCGCCGAACGTGCAATAGGCTCGGAAATCCTTTTGGGCAGACCTGACGAACTCCTAGGTGACGTGGGTCAAAATTGAAGCTCGTTTTAGTTTTTTGAAACATAGTGCAATCTCAAGCAAGATTAGTGCACGGTTTACACCAAA
>CM036206.1:28207051-28329408 GCA_020631735.1 Saccharum officinarum | reverse complement strand
TCGTTTTGGGCAGACCCAATGAAACTCCTAGGTGACATTGGCCAAGTGAAATGTTGTTTAGGTCCCATTTTGGAGATAGTGTTAAACTTGGCGCAACCTAGGTGCATGGAATTGGTACGAACGTACCATAGGCTAGGAATCATTTTGGGTACACCCGATGGAACTCCTAGGTGACGTGGGTCAAATAGAAGCTTGTTTCGGTCTCAACGGAGATAGTGCTTAATCTTGATGCAAGATAGGTGCACGGTTTTGCTCCAAACGTGCAAATGGCTCGAAAAATGTTTTGGTCGCACCCGATGGAAACTCGTAGGTGACTAGGTCAAGTGCAAGCTTTTTCGATCTGCATTGGAGAAGGTGTTAATCTTGGCACCAAATAGGTGCACGGTTTGTGCAAAATGTACCACGAGAAAGGAAACCTTTTGGCCACACCCGATGGACCTCCTAGGTGATGTGGGTCAAATGGAATATTGCTTTGGTCTGTTTGGAGATAGTGTTAATCAACATGCAAGATAGATGCACCCGTTGCACTGAAGTGGAATAATGAGTCGGAAATCCTAGGTGACGTGGGACAAATGGAAGCTCGTTTTGATTCTTTTGAGATAGTGCTAATCTCGACGCAAGATAGGTACCCATTTGTGCCAAACATAGCAATAGGCTCAGAAATCATTTTGGGCGCACCAATGAAACTCCTAGGTGACATGGGTCAAGTGGAAGTTCACTTTGGTCCGCACGGAGACGGTGTGAATGTCGGTGCAAGATAGGAGCACGGTTTGCGCCGAATGTACCACGGGCATGGAAATTTTTTTGGCTGCACCCAATGGACTCCAGTGACGTGGGTGAAATGAAAGCTCGTTTTGGGTCCATTTGGATATAGTGTTAATCTCCATGCAAGATAGGTGCAGGGTTTGTGCCGAACGAACGTGCAACAGCTCGAAAATCATTTTGGGCACACCCGATGGAACTCCTAGGTGACATTTGTCAAGTGGAAGCTCTTTTCGGTCCATTTGGAGATAGTGTTAATCTTGGTGCAACTAGGTGCATGCTTGGATGAACGTACCATAGGCAACAGAAATCATTTTGGACGCACTTGATGGTACTCCTAGGTGATGTGGGTCAAATGGAAGCTTATTTCGGTCTCAATGGAGATAGGTGCTAATCTCGATGCAAGATACCACGTTTTGCTCTGAACGTGCAATTGGCTTGAAAAATCATTTTGGTCGCACCCGATGGATCTCGTAGGTGACTTAGGTCAAGTGGAAGCTCTCTTTTGTCTGCTTGGAGAAGATGTTAACCTTGCGCCAAATAGGTGCACGGTTTGTGCCAAATATACCATGAGCAAGGAAATCTTTTTGGCCGCACCCGATGGACCTCCTAGGTGATGTGGGTCAAATGAAGCTCGTTTTGGTCCGTTTGGAGATAGTGTTAATCAACACGCAAGATAGGTGCACGGTTGCGCTGGACGTGGAATATGCTCAGAAACCTTTTGGGCAACCTGATGGAACTCTTAGGTGACGTGGGACAAATGAGAAGCTCATTTCCGGTTTCTTTTGGAGATAGTGCTAATCTCGACGCAAGATAGATGCCCCATTTGTGCGAACGTGCAATAGGCTCAGAAATCATTTTGGCACATCCAATGGAACCCTAGGTGATGTGGGTCAAGTGGAAGTTCGCTTTGATCTGCTTGGAGACGGTGTTAATCTCGGTGAAAAATAGGAGCACGGTTTGCACCGAATGTACCACGGGCATGGAAATTTTTTGGCCGCACCCAATGGACCTCCTTTGTGACGTGGGTGAAATGAAAGCTCATTTTGGTCCGTTTGGAGATAGTGGTAGTCTCCACACAGGATTGGTGCACGGTTTGCACCGAACGTGCAATAGGCTCGGAAATCATTTTGTCACACCCGATGGAACTCCTAGGTGATCTAGGTCAAGTGGAAGCTCATTTCTGTCTGTTTGGAGATAGTGTTAATCTTGGTGCAAGATAGGTGCACCAAATGGGACGAAATACCATACGCTCGGAAAATCGTTTTAGAGAAGCACACCCGATGGAACTCCGAGGTGACGTGGGTCAAATAGAACCTCATTTTAGTCTATTTGGAGACAGTGTTAATCTCAATGTAAGATAGGTGCACGGTTTGCGCTCATGCAGTAGGCTCAGAAATCGTTTTGGGTGCACCCGATGGAACTAGTGTCATGGGACAAGTGGAAGCTCACTTCGGTTTGCTTGAGATTTGATGAGACTAGAGGTTGTTCCTGATCTTTTGGTGAGTGTGGGTAAACTCGATTTGTGGTGGATTCGACGTTGGCTGTCCGACTACAACGACCACAAGGTTGCTGCGCCTTAGCAACAGGTACACCGGCTCCGCTTGTGATGTTCTTGCCGTGCCAAGAACACCAAGAACCTGCAAGCAACCGAGAACAAGCAAGAACAAGATGAACAAGCAAAATAACTCACGGATTTAAGCCAAAGGCTGAATCTGAATCACAAGTTGGGGTCTTGAAATGCAAATCGGGTGGTCTAGCCGACACACGCGTTTACAAGGAAGAAGCAGCAGCTATCTTGCATCTAAACAAAACCCCCCTCATTCTGATGGCTGCTGGCTCTATTTATAAGGAGGAGAGCACAAGGGGGAGTGGGAAACCCTAATCTGGGCGTCCCTCAAAGGGTTGTAGTTAGTACAAGGCCCAGGCCCAAGCTGTAGGTCTCTGCGTCCTTTGGCTTGCTGCACACAGCTTTGGTAGATTCTGATAGGGGGGTTGGACCCATGTGAAAGAGGACGACGCGCTCTTTCCAACAAGTCAAAAACCAGCTTCATTGGATCTCGTATCAAGGAGTTATGGTACTTTTGATGGAGTGTCCCCTGCTGTCTCGAGATGAGCTGTGCGCCCCATTAATGATGATTCCCACTTGTTCGGCTGCTCCATCCTCATCATGGGGTCTAAACATGAGGCAATGGAGTCTTGACCAACATTCCTAAGAATAAGACAATCATCACCATGATTTAGTAGCATCCAATTCTGAGACGAGTTTGTATGAACAGCGAGGAACGACTTTACCTGATAATTAAGTTGTCGTGCTCGAGCTCTTGTCATCGGACCTTGTTGTGCAGCAGGTGTGGTTGTGTCAATGGAAGGAATGTCCTCATCATCCTCCCCTTCTTGCATTTGAGTCGTCCTCGACTCTAGTTCATCCTCTTCTCCCAAATATGGCTTCAAATCTGCAATGTTAAATGTGGGGCTAACCCCAAAAGCTGCAGGTAGCTCAAGTTTGTACGCATTATCATTAATCCTTTCTAACACTTTAAAGGACCATCGGCTCTAGGCAGCAACTTAGACTTTCGCAAATCAGGGAACCTATCTTTTCTCAAATGGAGCCAAACTAGATCACCAGGTTCAAAAATGACATGTTTCTTCCCTTCGCTACTAGCTAGTTTATACTTTGCATTCATGCACTCTATTTTCTCTTTAGTGGTTTCATGCAATTTTAAGATCAGTTCAGCACGTTGTTTAGCATCAAAGTTCACTCGCTCCGAGGTCGGAAGAGGTAACAAATCAATAGGAGCACGTGGCACAAACCCATAAACTATCTCAAAAGGGCTTTCTTAGTGGTAGAATGCTGTGAACGATTATAAGCAAACTCAACATGAGGCAAGCACTCTTCCCACATTTTTATGTTCTTTTTCAAAACAACCCTAAGCAATGTAGATAAGGTTCTATTGACAACCTCAGTTTGTCCATCAGTTTGGGATGACAAGTAGTGGAAAATAAAAGCTTAGTCCCTAGCTTAGCCCACAAAGTTCTCCAAAAATGACTAAGAAATTTTGCATCCCGATCAGAAACAATGGTGTTAGGCACACCATGCAATCGAACAATCTCACGAAAGAACAAATCAGCAACATGTGTAGCATCATCGCTCTTATGACATGGTATGAAATGTGCCATTTTAGAAAATCTGTCCACAACAACAAACACACTATCCCTCCCCTTCTTTGTTCTAGGCAGTCCTAAAACAAAGTCCATTGAAATATCTTCCCATGGTGCACTTGGAACAGGAAGAGGCATGTATAAACCATGAGGATTAAGGCGTGACTTAGCTTTCTGGCATGTTGTGCAGCGAGCAACGAACCTCTCCACGTCTCTCCTCATCTTGGGCCAAAAGAAATGACCAGCAAGGATGTCCTCTGTCTTTTTCACACCAAAATGTCCCATGAGTCCTCCATGCGCTTCCTGCAACAATAACAAACGCACGGAGCTAGCTGGAATGCATAGCTTGTTGGCTCTAAAGACAAACCCGTCGGTGAGGACGAATCTGTTCCATGTTTTCCCCTCTTGGCAATTCAGCAATACATCTTTGAAATCATTGTCATGTGCATATTGTTCCTTAATAGTTTCCAAACCAAAGATTTTAAAGTCAAGTTGTGAAAGCATGGTGTAACGTCTAGACAAAGCATCAGCAATTATATTTTCCTTCCCCTTTTTGTGTTTGATGACATAAGGAAAAGACTCGATGAATTCAACCCACTTGGCATGTCTACGGTTCAGTTTTGCTTGACTACGGATGTGTTTCAATGATTCATGATCAGAATGTATGACAAACTCTTTGGGCCACAAATAATGCTGCCATGTTTCCAAAGTCCGAACTAGAGCAAGCAATTCCTTATCATAAGTAGAATAGTTCAAACTAGGGCCACTCAACTTTTCACTGAAATACGCCACAGGTTTTCCCTCTTATAATAGCACACCACCCAACCCAATTCCACTAGCATCACATTCAAGCTCAAAGGTTTTGTTGAAATCAGGAAGCTGGAGTAAAGGTGCATGAGTTAACTTATCTTTGAGCGTGTTGAAAGCATCCTGTTGGGCTGCAGCCCAAGTGAAGGTTGCACCCTTCTTGGTGAGTTCATGCAGCGGGGCTGCAATGGTGCTGAAGTCCTTCACAAATCGACGGTAGAAACCAGCAAGTCCTAGAAAACTCCGCACTTGTGTGACCGTGCAGGAACAGGCCAGCTGTGTATGGCCTCAACCTTGGCTTGATCAACTTCGATTCCCTGCGGTGTCACAACATATCCAAGAAAAGAGACTCGATCTGTGCAAAAGGTGCACTTCTCAAGATTGCCAAACAAGTGTGCATCCGAAGAGCATTGAAAATGGCACGCAAATGATCAAGATGTTCCTCTAATGATCTACTATATATAAGATGTCATCAAAGTATACCACTACAAATCTGCCAATAAAAGAGCGTAAAACCTCGTTCATTAATCTCATGAAAGTGCTGGGTGCATTAGTCAATCCAAAGGGCATGACAAGCCATTCATATAAACCAAACTTAGTTTTAAACGCTGTTTTCCATTCATCTCCTAGCTTCATACGAATCTGGTGGTAACCTCTACGCAAATCAATTTTAGAGAACACAATTGAGCCACTCAATTCATCAAGCATATCATCTAACCTTGGAATAAGATGACGATATCTGATTGTGATGTTGTTTATCGCTCTACAATCAACACACATGCGCCATGATCCATCCTTCTTAGGAACTAAAAGCACAGGAATGGCACAAGGGCTAAGAGACTCACGCACATAACCTTTGTTGAGCAATTCTTGTACTTGTCTCTGAATCTCTTTTGTCTCGTCCGGGTTGGTCCTATACGGCGCACGATTAGGCAAGGAAGCCCCAGGGATGAGGTCAATCTGGTGTTCAATCCCTCGAATTGGTGGCAGCCCCGGTGGTACCTCCTTTGGAAAAACATCGGCATACTCCTGCAAAAGATTAGTGATAGCAGGAGGCAAAGAAATAGATGTATCTTCGAGTGAAAATAAAGTTTCTTTGCAAACCAAAGCATAGCAAACAGTAGTACTAGCATCAATCTCATCCAAATCAGATTTGGTGGCAAAGTAACAAGAGCCTTTCAGCTTGATCTCATTTTTATTATGATGAACAGATTTGCTAGACTTCTTATGTTTCTCAAGTTCATTAGCGACAATCTGATTTTTACTAGCAACAGCCTGATTCTTAAGTTTGCTAGATCTAGCAAGTTCATCTCTTAGAATAGACTCAGGGGACATGGGGTGCAACACAATCTTCTTGTCATTATGCACGAAAGAGTATTGATTTGTTTTACCAGAGTGCAAGGAATCTTTATCAAACTGCCATGGTCTACCTAACAACATAGAGCATGCTTGCATAGGCACAACATCGCAGTCAATGGAATCATGATAAGAACCAATGGCAAACTCTACCCTTACCAATCAGGTTACCTTCACCTTGCCGCTGCTGTTAAGCCACTGAATGTAGTAAGGCTGCGGGTGTGGTTTTGTGCTCAATGAAAGCTTCTCCACCATTTCAGCACTTGCCAAGTTGTTGCAGCTTCCTCCATCTATGATCACACGGCAAGAGCGTTCCTTGATCACACACTTGGTTTGAAACAAAGTGTGGCGCTGATTTTGTTCAGCCCTCTCCATTTGGGCACTTAGCACCCGCTGCACCATGAGGCTCTCATAGTGCTCAGCAGCTTCAGCCCTAATGTGCTCTTCGTCTTGTTGGAAATAATCTCCTTCTGCTACATTGTTAGCAGCAAGCAAAGCATATGTTTCTTCATCAAAATCACTAGCAGAGGAATACCCACCATCAGCTCGCACAATCATCACACGTGTGCTTGGGCAGTCCTTGCGTATGTGGCCATATCCTTTGCAGCGTAGGCACTGAATATCCCTTGTTCTCCCCGTGGATACCACCGAGGGTGAACTCTTGGCAGATGTAGTCGTTGCTCCTCTAGTTGGTTCACTTGGGCATGGTACAGAATTTGTTGTAGAGGAGCGTGGCTTGATGGTCGAGGAAGATTGTGGGGTTGTACGCGTTGATGGTGCAACAGCATTGGAGGGTGTCCACAGGCTAGCACGACCTGCAGGAATGTTAGCCCTCATGCTAGCTCGTCGTCCCTGCACTTCTCGTTCAGCTTTACAAGCAAGGTGAAATAAACGATTGACAGAATTATATTCCTTATAAGCTAGAATGTCCTGAATCTCCCGGTTCAGCCCACCCATAAATCTAGCTATGGCACCATCCTCATTTTCCTCTAGCCCGCAACGAAGCATACCCATTTGTAGCTCTTGATAGTACTCTTCTACAGATTTGGATCCTTGCCTCAATTGTTGCAACTTATTTAAAAGATCACGGGCATAATAAGAAGGAACAAATCTGGCCCGCATGACCCGTTTCAAAGCATCCCAAGTTGGTGTGTTATTTGGGTTCTTACGATGGTATTCAAACCACCAAACAGAGGCAAAGTCAGTAAACTCACTAGTTGCAGCCCTAACACGTT
Organism: Saccharum officinarum; assembly: GCA_020631735.1. Classification (NCBI taxonomy): domain Eukaryota; kingdom Viridiplantae; phylum Streptophyta; class Magnoliopsida; order Poales; family Poaceae; genus Saccharum; species Saccharum officinarum. The sequence continues at coordinate 28,322,086 of CM036206.1, read as the reverse complement.
TGTCCTCAGGGAAATCATGGCAAGTAAATTTCTGATCAACAGCTAATTCCCAACTAAGGTACATATCAGGATTATACCTCCCATCAAAAGCAGGTATGGTGAATTTAATCTTGCCAAATGAGTCATCGGCACGTACCTCTTGCCGTGGTCGGCGAGGACCTGTCTCATGGCGGCGGCGATGTTGTTCGATGCGTCGATGACCATTCAGCTCCTCATCAAGCTCAGTGTCCGCTGCATATTCTTCTTCATCATGACCAGCAGCACTGCCCATGGTGTTGTTTTTGTTGTGAGTGCGTCGTTCGAAACCAACACAGCGATTCTGTTCCATCCTCTCCAATCGCTCCAAGACACCTACAAGAGATGTATTAACAGAACCAAGAGTGCCTTCAAAGGAAGCCAACTTGGTGTTGGTCTCAATCTGAGCCGTCTCCAATTGACCAAGGCGCTCATTGGTGACACAAACATCCTCATCAAGGTGTTCAGCATGGAGCCTCACTTTGCGTTCAAAGTGTTGCAGCAAGGCTTTTGATCGAGGTGATTGTGGAGGGGTCCTTTCACCTTCTCCTACCATGGTTAGTATGTAGCAAGGGAATCACAAGAAAATATGTCCTACCAACTAACTGAATTAGGTGGCAACAATTTTCATTCTCTCAGCATGTGCAACCGAGTTCTTACATGTCCTTACCTTGCTATGCAGATGGTGTTGGCGACGACAAGAACAACACAAGTAGTAGCAAGTAGAGCCTTGTGACGTTGTAGATAATTTGTGGAGCTGTAGGTGGCTTAAAAAAATCAAGGTACAACTGGAACCATGTTAGTCAATGCAAGTTGAATAAGTGTTCAAAGATAGTATCGTGCTGGTCCTAGGCTAACCCGTGCTAGAGACGCGAGCCTAGACACAAATGTTGTCACCGGATAGTAGCAAACAATGGAAATGATGAGAGTAAATAGCATCAACTTAACCCTTTTCTTTCTTTCTTTCTTTCTTTCTTTCTTTCTTTCTTTCTTTCTTTCTTTCCTCCTTTTCCTTTCTTTTTCTTTTCTATTTTATTTTCTTTTCTTTTCTTTTCGACAAGTAGCGCACAAACTGAACTTTTGCAATATGATTATAACAAGAATGCAGCAAGTAGCATAGACTTTCTTTTACTAGGGATAAGGATTGCAACAAGTAGTACAAATATGCAATTTGAACTCTCTTATTTTCAGAACTGAGTGTACTCAGATTTGCACCAAAAGGACAGGTGCATAAGGTAGTGTTTGTGTAGGCGCGGCTAAAGGTGATGGTGGTGAGGGTTTCAGCGAAAAGGTGGAGAGAGCAGCGGTGCTTTTGGTGGTGGTGGTGGTGGTATTGGTGGAGATTGCAGCGGCTGAAGTGGGGGGGGAAGGCAACAGCGGATTGTGTGGTGACTAAAACATGACAAGAACTCGAAACTCTAAAGGATTAGAACCTAAGAACCAACACTTGACACCACGATGTAAAGCACAAACTCAACAAGCAAAGAACTAAGCAGATCAGCAAGGCTCAAACTTGTGTTTGGAATTTCAGTTCTACCCTATTTTTATATTTCTGGAACATAGGTAAAGTGATGAACAGTAAATCACTCACCAAAGAACCTTGCTCTGATTACCACATGATGAGACTAGAGGTTGTTCCTGATCTTTTGGTGAGTGTGGGTAAACTCGATTTGTGGTGGATTCGACGTTGGCTGTCCGACTACAACGACCACAAGGTTGCTGCGCCTTAGCAACAGGTACACCAGCTCCGCTTGTGATGTTCTTGCCGTGCCAAGAACACCAAGAACCTGCAAGCAACCAAGAACAAGCAAGAACAAGATGAACAAGCAAATAACTCATGGATTTAAGCCAAAGGCTGAATCTGAATCACAAGTTGGGGTCTTGAAACAAGCAAATCGGGTGGTCTAGCCAACACACGCGTTTACAAGGAAGAAGCAGCAGCTATCTTGCATCGAAACAAAACCCCCCTCATTCTGATGGCTGCTGGCTCTATTTATAAGGAGGAGAGCACAAGGGGGAGTGGGAAACCCTAATCTGGGCGTCCCTCAAAGGGTTGTAGTTAGTACAAGGCCCAGGCCCAAGCTATAGGTCTCTACGTCCTTTGGCTTGCTGCACACAGCTTTGGTAGATTCTGATAGTGGGGTTGGACCTATGTGAAAGAGGACGACGCGCTCTTTCCAACAAGTCAAAAACCAGCTTCATTGGATCTCGTATCAAGGAGTTATGGTACTTTTGATGGAGTGTCCCCTGCTGTCTCGAGATGAGCTGTGCGCCCCATTAATGATGATTCCCACTTGTTCAGCTGCTCCATCCTCATCATGGGGTCTAAACATGAGGCAATGGAGTCTTGACCAACATTCCTAAGAATAAGACAATCATCACCATGATTTAGTAGCATCCAATTCTGAGACGAGTTTGTATGAACAGCGAGGAACGACTTTACCTGATAATTAAGTTGTCGTGCTCGAGCTCTTGTCATCGGACCTTTGTTGTGCAGCAGGTGTGGTTGTGTCAATGGAAGGGATGTCCTCATCAGAGATGGTGTTAATCTCGATGTCAGGTAGGTGCATTGTTTTGCGCCGAATGTACCATGGTCACAGAAATATTTTTGGCCACACCTAATGGACTTCCTTGGTGATGTGAGTCAACCAAAAGCTCGTTTTGCTCTGTTTGGAGATAGTGTTAATCTCCATCCAAGATAGGTGCACGGTTTGTGTCGAAAACGTGAAATAGACTCAAAAATCATTTTGGGCAGACCCAACGGGACTCCTAGGTGACACTGGTCAAGTGAAAGCTTGTTTCGGTTCATTTGGAGATAGTGTTAATCTTGCGCAACCTTGGTGCACGGTTTGGGACGAACGTACCATAGGCTCAGAAATCATTTCAGGTACATCCGATGGAACTCCTTGGTGACGTGGGTCAAATAGAAGCTTGTTTCGGTCTTAATGGAGATAGTGTTAATCTTGATGCAAGATTGGTGCACGGTTTGCTCCAAACGAGCAATTGGCACGGAAATAGTTTTGGTTGCACCTAATGGAATTCGTAGGTGACTTAGGTCAAGTGGAAGCTCTCTTTGGTCTGCATGGAGAAGGTGTTAATCTCGGCGCCAAATAGGTGCGCGGATTGTGCCAAATGTACCATGAGCAAGGAAATCTTTTTGGTTGCACCCGATGGACCTTCTCGGAGACGTGGGTCAAATGGAAGCTCATTTTGGTCCATTTGGAGATATTGTTAATCAACATGCAAGATAGGTGCATGGTTGCGCCGAACGTGCAATAGGCTCGGAAATCCTTTTGGGCAGACCTGACGGAACTCCTAGGTGACGTGGGTCAAATGGAAGCTCGTTTTAGTTTCTTTGAACATAGTGCTAATCTCAATGCAAGATTAGTGCACGGTTTACACCAAACTTGTAGTAGGCTCAGAAATAATTTTGTGCACACCCGATGGAACTCCTAGTTGACGTGGGTCAAGTGGAAGCTCACTTCGGTTGCTTGGAGACGGTGTTAGTCTCGGCGTCAGATAGGTGCACAGTTTGCTCCAAATGTAGCATGGGCACAGAAATCTTGTTGGCCGCACCCGATGGACCTCCTAGGTCATGTGGTTCAAAAGGAAGCTCGTTTTGGTCCATTTGGATATAGTGTTAATCTCCATACAAGATAGGTGCAGGGTTTGCACCGAACGTGCAATAGGCTTGGAAATCATTTTAGGCACACCCGATGGAAGTCCTAGGTGACATTTGTCAAGTGGAAGCTCGTTTCGGTCCATTTGGAGATAGTGTTAATCTCGGTGCAACATAGGTGCACGCTTTGGGACGAACGTACCAAAGGCTCGGAAATCATTTTGGGCGCACTTGATGGTACTCCTAGGTGATGTGGGTCAAGTGGAAGCTTGTTATGGTCCGTTTTGAGATAGTGTTAATCTCAGTAAAAGATAGGTGCATGGTTTGCGCTGAATATACCACGGGCATGGAAATCATTTTGGGCGTAACCGGTGGAAGTCCTAGATGATGTGGGTCAAATGGAAGCTCATTTCAACTAGTTTGGAGATAGTGTTAATCTCGACGCAATATAGGTGCATGGTTTGTGCCGAATGTACCACAGGCAAGGAAATCTTTTTGGCCGCACTCGATGGACCTCCTAGGTGGCGTGGGTCAAATGAAAGCTTATTTTGGTCCATTTGGAGATAGTGTTAATAAACACGCAATAAAGGTGTACGGTTTGCGCCGAACGTGAAATAGGATTGGAAATCGTTTTGGGCACACCCGATGGAACTCCTAGGTGATGTTTGTCAAGTGGAAGCTCTTTTTGGTCTATTTGGAGTAGTGTTAATATTGGCACAACATAGGTGCATGGTTTAGGACGAATGTACCATAGGGTCGGAAATCATTTTGGGTACACCCGATGGAACTCCTAGGTGACGTGGGTCCAATAGAACCTAATTTCAGTCTGTTTGGACATAGTGTTAATCTTGATGCACGAAAGGTGCACGATTTGCGCCTAACATGCAATTGGCTCAGAAATCGTTTTGCTCGCACTCGTTGGAACTCTTAGGTGACTTAGGTCAAGAGGAAGCTCGCTTCGTTTTGGTCATGATAGGTGCATGGTTTGTGCCGAATGTACCACAAGCAAAGAAATCTTTTTAGCCGCAGCAGATTGACCTCCTAGGTGATGTGGGTCAAATGGAAGCTCATTGTCTATTTGGGGATAGTGTTAGTCAACATGCAAGATAGGTGCGTGGTCCGTGCCGAACGTGCAATAGGCTCAGAAATCCTTTTGGGCAGACCTGATGAACTCCTAGGTGACGTGGGTCAAATGGAAGCTCGTTTTGGTTTCTTTGGAAATAATGCTAATCTCAATGCAAGATAAGTGCCCCGTTTGTGCTGAACGTGCATTAGGCTCGGAAATCACGTGGGTCAAGTCAAAGTTTGCTTTGGTATGCTTGGAGACAGTTTTAACTTGGCTCAAGATAGGAGTACGGTTTGCGCATAATGTACCATGGGCATGGAAATTTTTTTGGTTGCACCCGATGGACCTCCTCGGTGACATGGGTCAAATGTTAGCTCATTTTGTTCCGTTTGGAGATAGTGTTGATCTGCACATAAGATTAGTGCACGATTTGTGCCGAATGTGCAGTAGGCTCGGAAATCATTTTGTGCACACCCGATGGAACTCCTAGGTGATGTGGGTCAAGTGGAAGCTCATTTTGGTCTATTTGGAGATAGTCTTAACCTCGGCGCAAGATAGGTGCACCAATTGGGATGAACATACTATAGGCTTGGAAATCATTTTAGGCACACCCTATGGAACTCTGAGGTGACGTGGGTGAAGTGGAACCTCATTTTTGGTATATTTGGAGATAGTGTTAATCTCGACGTAAGATCGGTGCATGATTCACGCCGAACGTGCAGTAGGCTCAGAAATCATTTTGGGTGCACCCGATGAAACTCCTAGTTGACGTGGGTCAAGTGGAAGCTTACTTCAGTCTGCTTGGAGATGGTGTTAATCTCGACGTCAGTTAGGTGCACGATTTACGCCGAATGTACCATGGGCATGGAAATCTTTTTGGCTACACTCGATGGACTTCCTAGGTGATGTGGGTCAACCAGAAGCTCATTTTGGTCCATTTAGAGATAGTGTTAATCTCCAAGCAGGATAGGTGCATGGTTTGTGCCGAATGCGCAATAGGCTCGAAAATCATTTCGGGCACGCCTGATGGAACTCCTAGGTGACGTTGGTCAAGTGGAAGCTCGTTTTGGTCCATTGGAAGATAGTGTTAATGTCGGCACAACATAGGTGCATCGTTTGGGATGAATGTACCACAGGCTCCAAAATGATTTTGGGTACACCCGATGGTACTCCTAGGTGACATGGTCCAATGGAAGCTCATTTCAGTCTCAATGGAGATAAAGCTAATATCGATGTAAGATGGGTGCACGGTTTGTGCCAAACGTGCAATTGGCTCGGAAATCATTTTGGTCACATCCGATGGAACTCCTCGTAGGTCAAGTGGAAGCTCGCTTCGGTCTGCTTAGAGATGGTGTTAATCTCGGTGCCCAATAAGTGCTAGGTTTGTGACGAATGTAACACGGGCAAGGAAATCTTTTTGGCCGCACCTGATGGACCTCCTAGGTGATGTGGGTCAAATGGAAACTCATTTTGGTCCGTTTGGGGATAGTGTTAATCAACACGCTAGATAGATGCACAGTTTGCGCCAAACGTACAATATGCTCGTAAATTCTTTTGGGTAGACCCGATGAACTCCTAGGTGACGTGGGTCAAATGGAACCTCGTTTTGGTTTCTTTGGGGATAGTGCTAATCATAACACAAGATAGGTGCCCCGTTTGTGCCGAACGTGCAATAAGCTCTGAAATCATTTTGGGCGCACCAAATTGAACTCACAGGTGACGTGGGTCAAGTGGAAGTTCGCTTTGGTCTGCTTGGAGATGGTGTTAATCTTAGGGTTAGATAGGCCGCACCCGACGTAACTCCAAGGTGATGAGGCTCAAATGGAACCTCGTTTTGCTCTATTTGGAGATAGTGTTAATCTCGATGCAAGATAGGTGTATGGTTTGCGCCGAATGTAGCATGGGCACATAAATCCTTTTGTGCGCACTCGATGGAACTCCTAGGTGACGAGAGTCAAGTGGAAGCTCACTTTGGTCTGCTTGGTGATGATGTTAATCTTAGCATTAGATAGGTGCACGGTTTGCACCGAATGTACCATGGGCACAAAAATCTTTTTGGTCAGACCCAAGGGACCTCCTTGGTGATGTGCATCAAATGGAAGCTCATTTTGGTCTATTTAGAGATAGTGTTAATCTTCATGTAAGATAGGTGCACGGTTTGCGCCAAAAGTGTAATAGGCTCAGAAATCGTTTTGGGCACACCCGATGGAACTCCTAAGTGATGTGGGTCAAATGGAAGCTTGTTTCGGTTTCTTTGGATGTAGTGCTAGTCTCAAGACAAGATAGTGCCCTGTTTATGCCGAATGTGCAATAGGCTCAAAAATTATTTTGAGCACACCTGATGGAACTCCTAGGTGGCGTTGGTCAAGTGGAAGATCCTTTCAGTCCGTTTAGAGATAGTGTTAATCTCGGTGCAATGTAAGTGCATGGTTTGGGACAAACGTTCCATAGGCTCAGAAAATCATTTTGGCACTCCCAATGGAACTACAAGGTGACGTGGGTCAAATGGAACCTCGTTTCAGTCTATTTGGAGATAGTGTTAATCGTGACGTAAGGTTGTGCATGGTTTGGGCCGAACATGCAGTAGGTTCAAAAATCATTTTGGCCACACCCGATGGAACTCCTAGGTGACGTGGGTCAAGTGAAAGCTCGTTTCAGTTCATTTGGAGGTAGTGTTAATCTCGATGCAACATAGTTGCACGGTTTGGGATGAACGTACCATCGGCTCAGAAATCATTTTGGGTACACCCGATGGAAGTCCTAGGTGATGTGGGTCAAATGGAAGCTTGTTATGGTCCGTTTTGGGATAGTGTTAATCAACACGCAAGATAGATGCACAGTTTGTGCTGAACGTGTAATAGGCTTGGAAGTCCTTTTGGGTACACCTAATGGACCTAGGTGACGTGGGTAAGTGGAAGCTCATTCAGTCCGTTTAGAGATAGTGTTGATCTTGGCGTAAGATAGGTGCACGGATTGAGAAGAACATACCATAGACTCAGAAACCATTTTGGGCACAAACGATCAAACTCCTAGGTGAAGTGGTTCAACTCGAAGGTTGTTTTAGTCTCTTTGGAGATAGTGCTAATCTCGACACAAGATAGGAGCACAATTTGTGCTGAACGTGCAATAGGCTCAGAAATCATATTAGGCACTCCCGATGGACCTCCAAGATGACTGGGTCAAATGGAAACTCGTTTTGGTCTGTCTAGAAATAGTGTTAATCAACACGCAAGATGGTTGCACGGTTTGTGCCAAACGTGCAATAGGCTCGAAAATCCTTTTGGGTACACCCGATGGAACTTCTGGTGACATGGGGTCAAATGGAAGCTCATTTCGGTTTCTTTGGAGATAGTGCTAATCTCGATGCACGATAGGTGTCCAGTTTGTGCCGAATGTGCAATAGGCTCAAAAATCATTTTGGGCGCACCTAATGGAACTCCTAGGTGACGTGGGTAAAGTGGAAGCTTGCTTCGGTCCACTTGGAGATGGTGTCAATCTCGACGCAAGATGGGTGCACAGTTTGCGCAGAATGTACCACCGGCATAGAAATGTTTTTAGACGCACCGGATGGACGTACTTGGTGATGTGGGTCAACTAGAAGCTTATTTCGGTGCATTTGGAGATAGTGTTAATCTCGACACAAGATAGATGCATGGTTTGCACCAAATATCCAATAGGCTTGGAAATCGTACTAGGCGCACCCGATGGAACTTGATGAGGACATCCTCCACTATTACCCGCTGGCAAAGACGCAACAAAAAAAAAGGCCAAGTGGCCTAGTTGTAGTCGGGCGGCGACCGTGTGAGCCTCTGAATAATCCCACCTTGCTTAGCTTGGGAGAAGGAAGCCACCTTAAAAGAGAGAGCCACCCTTCCCCTATCGGACTAGTCTTTTAGGGACATTGGGCCTTTCTCCGAGTGGGTGTGAATAAGAACTGTTGGGGTCCGGGCAACCTTAATTTATTGGGCCTCGGCCAACCCCACCTGGGCCGGATGTATCATTTGGTATCAGAGCTGGGCCCTTCTTTAAGGGGGTAGGAATGATGAGGACATCCTCCACTATTACCCGCTGGCAAAGACGCAACAAAAAAAAGGCCAAGTGGCCTAGTTGTAGTCGGGCGGCGACCGTGTGAGCCTCTGAATAATCCCACCTTGCTTAGCTTGGGAGAAGGAAGCCACCTTAAAAGAGAGAGCCACCCTTCCCCTATCGGACTAGTCTTTTAGGGACATTGGGCCTTTCTCCGAGTGGGTGTGAATAAGAACTGTTGGGGTCCGGGCAACCTTAATTTATTGGGCCTCGGCCAACCCCACCTGGGCCGGATGTATCAGAACTGCTAGGTGACATGGGTCAAGTGGAAACTTATTTTGGTCTATTTGGAGATATTGTTAATCTTGGCGCAAGATAGGTGCATGGATTGAGATGAACATACCATAGGCTCAGAAAACATTTTGGGCACAAACGATGGAACTCCTAGGTGATTTGGGTCAACTGGAAGCTCGTTTCAGTCTCTTTGGAGATAGTGCTAATCTTGACACAAGATAGGTGCACGATTTGCACTGAACATGCAGTAGGCTCGAAAATCATGTTCAGCACACTTGATGGACCTCCTAGGTGACGTGGATCAAGTGGAAGCTCATTTGGGTCCGTTGGAAGATAGTGTTAATCTACACGCAAGATTGGAGCATGGTTTGCGCCGAATGTGCAATAGGGTTAGAAATCATTTTGGGCACACCATATGAACTCCTAGGTGACGTGGGTCAAGTGGAAGCTCATTTGGTATGTTTGGAGATAGTGTTAATCTCGGCGCAAGATAGGTGCACCGATTGGGATGAACATACCATAGGCTCGGAAATCATTTTAGGCACACCCTATGGAACTCCGAGGTGACGTGGGTCAAATGGAACCTCGTTTTAGTCTATTTGGAGGTAGTGTTAATCTCGATGCAAGATAGGTACATAGTTTGTGCCGAACATGCAGTAGGCTCGAAAATCAATTTGGGCGCACCTGATGAAACTCTTAGGTGATGTGGGTCAGTGGCTCACTTTGGTCTACTTTGAGATGGTGTTAATCTCAGCGTCAGTAGGTGCATGGTTTGCACCAAATGTACCATGGGAACAGAAATATTTTTGGCCGCACCCGATGGACCTCCTAGGTGATGTGGGTCAAATGGAAGCTCATTTGGTCTATTTGAAGATAGTGTTAATCTCCACGTAAGATGGCTGCACGGTTTGTGCAATAGGCTTGAACATCAATTTAGGCGCACCCGATGGAACTCCTAGATGACGTGGGTCAAATAGAAGCTCATTTCGGTCTCATTAGAGATAATGTTAATCTAGACACATGATAGGTGCACGGTTTGCACCGAACATACAATAGGCTCGGTAATCATTTTGGGTGCACCCGATGGAACCCTTAGGTGATGTGGGTCAAGTGGAAGCTCATTTTAGTCTATTTGGAGATAGTTTTAATCTAAGTGCAAGATAGGTGCACAGATTGTGACGAACAACCATTGGATCGGTAATCAATTTGGGTGCAAACGATGGAACTCCTAGGCGGTGGGGTCAAATGGAAGCTCGTTTCGGTCTCCTTGGAGATAGTGCTAATCTTAACACAAGATAGGTGCACGGTTTGCACTTAATGTGCAAGAGGCTCGGACATCGTTTTGGGCGCACCCATGGAACTTCGGTGCATGGTTTGTGCTGAATGTACCACGGCCGTGGAAATCTTTATGGCCACACCTGATGGACCTCCTAAGTAACATGGGTCAAATGGAAGCTCGTTTTGGTCCATTTGGAGATAGTGTTAATCAACACACAAGATAGGTGCACGTTTTGCGCCAAACATGAAATAGGCTCTGAAGTCCTTTTGGGCACACCTGATGGAACTCCTAGGTGATGTGGGTCAAATGGAAGCTCGTTTTGATCGTTTGGAGATAGTGTTAATTTGCACGCAAGATTGGTGCATGGTTTGCACCAGATGTATAATAGGCTCAGAAATCGTTTTGTGACCACCTGATGGAACTCCTAAGTGACCTAGGTCAAGTGGAAGCTCACTTCGGTCTGCTTGAAGACGGTGTTAATATTAGTGTTAGAAAGGTGCATGGTTTGGGCCTAATGTACCATGGGCATGAAAATCTTTTTGGCCGCACTCGATGAACCTCCTAGGTGATGTGTTTCAAATGGAATGTCATTTTGGTTTGCTTGGAGATAGTGTTAATCTCCACGCATGATAGGTACACGGTTTACGCCGAACATGCAATAGGCTTGGAAATCATTTTGGCCACACCCGATGGAACTCCTAGGTGACGTTGGTCAAGTGGAAGGTCATTTTGGTCCACTTGGAGATAGTATTAATCTCGACACAACATAGGTGTACGGTTTGGGATGAACACACCATAGGCTCAGAAATCATTTTGGATACACCCGATGGAACTCCTAGGTGACGTGGGTCAAATGGAAGCTCGTTTCAGTCTCTTTGGAGATAGTGCTAATCTCGATGCAAGAAAGGTGCCCTATTTGTGCCAAACGTGCAATATGCTCAGAAATCGTTTTGGGCGCACCCGATGGAACTCCTAGGTGACGTGGGTCAAATGGAAGCTTGTTTTGGTCCATTTGGAGATATTGTTAATCAACACACAAGATAGGTGCACGTTTTGCGCCCAACATGAAATAGGCTCTGAAGTCCTTTTGGGCACACCTGATGGAACTCCTAGGTGACGTGAGTCAAATGGAAGCTCGTTTTGGTCGTTTGGAGATAGTGTTAATTTGCATGCAAGATTGGTGCACGGTTTGCACCGAATGTACAATAGGCTCAGAAATCGCTTTGGGCACACCCGATGGAATTCTTAGGTGATGTGGGTCAAGTGGAATGTTGTTTCGGTCCATTTTATAAATAGTGTTAATCTCGGTCAGAGATAGGGATTGGGACGAATATACCATAGGCTCGAAAATCGTTCTTGGCAAATGATGGAACTCCTTGGTGACGTGGGTCAAATGGAAGCTCATTTTGTTCTCTTTAGAGATAATGTTAATCCAGATGCAAGATAGGTGTATGGTTTGTGCTGAACATGCAATAGGATCGGAAATCATCTTGGGCGCACCCGATGGAACTCCTAGGTGACGTGGGTCAAGTGGAAGCTCATTTCAGTCCATTTGGAGATAGTTTTAATCTTAGCGCAAGATAGGTGAAAGGATTGGGTCAAGTGGCTCACTTCGGTCTACTTTGAGATGGTGTTAATCTCGGTGTCAGTAGGTGCACGTTTTGCGCCGAATGTACATTGGGCACGGAAATCTTTTTAGCCGCACCCGATGGACCTCCTAGGTGATGTGGGTCAAATGGAAGCTCGTTTTGGTCTATTTGGAGATAGTGTTAATCTCCATGCAAGATAGGTGCACGGTTTGCGCTGAACGTGCAATAGCCTTGAAAATCATTTTGGGTACACCCGATGGAACTCCTTAAATGACGTGGGTCAAATGGAAGCTCGTTTCGATCTCTTTGGAGATAGTGCTAATCTTGACACAAGATAGGTGCACGATTTTCACTGAACGTGCAAGAGGCTTGGAAATCGTTTTGGGCACACCCGATGGAACTCTGGTGCATGGTTTGCGTCGAGTGTACCATGGGCATGGAAATCTTTATGGCCGCACCCGATGGACCTCCTAGATGACGTGGGTCAAATTGAAACTCATTTTGGTCCATTTGGAAATAGTGTTAAACTCGACGCAAGATAGGTGCATGGTTGCGCCGAACATGTTGTAGGCTCAGAAATCATTTTGTGGCCACTTGATGGAACTCCTAGGTGACCTAGGTCAAGTGAAAGCTCATTTCTGTCTGCTTAGAGATGGTGTTAATCTTGGCGTCAGATAGGTGCACGGTTTGCACCGAATGTACCATGGGCACGAAAATCTTTTTGGCCACACCCGATGGACCCCCTAGGTGATGTGGGTCAAATAGAAGCTCATTTTGGTCAGTTTGGAGATAGTGTTAATCTCCACGCAAGATAGTGTTAATCTTACGTACCGCGGGCATGGAAGTAGTTTTGGTCACACTCGAAGGTACTCCTAGTTGACGTCGGTAAAGTGAAAGCTCATTTCAGTCAGTTTAGAGATGGTGTTACTCTCAATGTAAGATTGGTGCACAGTTTGCGCTGAATGTATCATAGGCTTGGAAATCATTTTGGAGATAGTGTTAATATCAATGCAAGATAATTGAACAATTTGCGCCGAATGTGCAATAGCCATGGAGATCGTTTTGGGTGCACCCAATCAAACTCCTCGGTGATGTGGGTCAAGTGAAAGCTTATTTGGGTCTGTTTTGAGAAAGTGTTAATCTCAGCGAAAGATAGGTGCACGGTTTGCACCGAATAAACCACATGCAAGGAAATCATCTTGGGCACACTTGACGGATGATGTGGGTCGGTTTGGAGGTAATGTTAATATCGACACAGGATAGGTGCATGGTTTGCACAAACATACCATAGGCTCGGATATTATTTTGGACGCACCCGATGGTACTCCTACATGACATGGGCCAAGTGGAAGCTCATTTCTGTCTATTTGGAGACTATTAATCTTAATGAAAGATAGGTGCATGGTTTGCGCAGAATGTTCCATGGGCATGGAAATCTTTTTGGACGCACCCAATGGAACTTCTAGGTGACGTGTGTCAAATGGAAGCTCGTTTTGGCCCGTTTGGAGATAGTGTTAATCTCGGCACGAGATCATTGCACGGTTTGCGCCAAATGTACTATAGGCATGGAAATCATTTTGGGTGCACCCGATGTAATTCCTAGGTGACGTGGGTCAAGTGAAAGCTCGTTTCGGTTCGTATGGAGATAACGTTAATCTCAGCGCTAGATAGGTGCACGGTTTGCGCCGAACATACCGCCGGCATGGAGATTGTTTTGGTGACACTCGATGATACTCCTAGTTGACGTTAGCCAAGTGGAAGCTCGTTTCGGTCAGTTTAGAGATGGTGTTAATCTTGACGTAAGATTGGTGCACAATTCGCGCTGAATGTATCATAGTCTCGAAAATCATTTAGGAGATAGTGTTAATCTCAATGCAAGATAGGTGCATGATTTGCGCCGAACGTGCAATAGGCCTGCTGATTGTTTTGGATGCACCCGATCGAACTCATCGGTGATGTGGGTCAAATGGAAGCTTATTTGGGTCCGTTTGGAGACAGTGTTAATCTCGGCGAAAGATAGGTGCACGGTTTGTGCCGAATGTACCACATGCAATGAAATCTTCTTGGGCGCACCTGATGGATGATGTGGGTCTGTTTGGAGATTGTGTTAATGTCGACACAAGATAGGTGCATGGTTTGCGCCAAACGTACCATATGCTCGGATATAATTTTGGATGCACCCGACGGTACTCCTACATGACATGGGTCAAGTGGAAGCTCATTTCGGTCCATTTGGAGAATATTAATCTCAATAAAAGATAGGTGCATGCTTTGCGCAGAATGTTCCATGGACATTAAAATCATTTTGGGCGCACCCAATGGAACTCCTAGGTGACGTGTCAAATGGAAGCTCGTTTTGGTCCGTTTGGAGATAGTGTTAATCTCAGCTCAAGATCGGTGCATGGTTTGCGCCAAATGTACCATAGGCATGGGAATCATTTTGGGTGCACCCGATGTAATTCCTAGGTGACGAGGGACAAGTGGAAGCTTGTTTCGGTTCATATGGAGACAACGTTAATCTCGGCGCTAGTTAGGTGCACGGTTTCCGCTAAACGTACCACGGGCATGGAAATTTTTGTCACACTCTACGATACTCCTAGTTGACGTCGGTCAAGTGGAAGCTCATTTTGGTCAGTTCAGAGATGTGTTAATCTCAACGTAAGAGGGTGCACGGTTCGCGATGAATGTATCATAGACTTGGAAATCATTTTGGAGATAGTGTTAATCTCAATGCAAGATAGGTGCACGATTTGCGCTGAACGTGCAATAGGCTTGGAGATCGTTTTGGGTGCACCCGATCGAACTCCTCGGTGATGTGGGTCAAATGGAAGCTTATTTGGGTCCGTTTGGAGAAAGTGTTAATCTCGGCGAAAGATAGATGCACGGGTTGCGCCGAATGTACCATATGCAAGGAAATCTTCTTGGGCACAGCTGATGGATGATGTGGGTCTGTTTGGAGATAGTGGTAATCACAACACAAGGTAGGTGCATGGTTTGCGCCAAACGTACCATAGGCATGGATATCATTTTGGATGTACCCGATGGTACTCGTACGTGACATGGGTCAAGTGGAAGCTCATTTTGGTCCATTTGGAGACTGTTAATCTCAATGAAAGATAGGTGCGATTTGCGCAGAATGTTCCATGGGCATAGAAATCTTTTTGGGCGCACCCAATGAAACTCCTAGGTGACGTGTATCAAATGGAAGCTCATTTTGGTTTGTTTGGAGATAGTGTTAATCTCGGCGTGAGATAGATCCACAGTTTGCACCAAATGTACCATAGGCCTGGGAATCATTTTGGGTGCACCCGAGGGAATTCCTAGGTGACATGGGTCAAGTGGAAGTCATTTCGATTCATATGGAGATACCATTAATCTCGGCACTAGATAGGTGCACGGTTTTGGCCGAATGTACCACGGGCATGGAAATCATTTTGGGCATACCCGATGGAACTCGTAGGTGATGTGAGTCATGTGGAAGCTCGTTTCGGTCCTTATGGAGATAACGTTAATCTCGGTGCTAGATAGGTGCATGGTTTGCGCTAAACGTACCACCGGCATGGAATTTGTTTTGGTCATACTCGATGGTACTCCTAGTTGATGTCGGTTAGGCAAAAGGTCATTTAAGTTGGTTTGGAAAAGTGCTAATCTCAACACAAGATATGTGCATGATTTGCGCTGAACATATCATAGGCTCATAAATTACTTGGAGATATTGTTAATCTCAATGCAAGATAGGTGCACGGTTTGCGTCGAACGTGCAATACGCTCAGAGGTTGTTTTGGGCAAACCCGATCGAACTCCTTGGTGATGTGGGTCAAGGGGAACCTCGGTTGGGTCCATTTGGAGAAAGTGTTAATCTTAGTACTACGTAGGTGCGCGGTTTGCGCTGAACGTACCATAGGCTCATAAATCATTTTGGACACTCTCGATGGTACTCCTTTGTGATGTGGGTCAACTGGAAGCTCGTTTGGGTTCATTTTGAGAAAGTATTAATCTCGGCGTAAGATAGGTGCACAGTTTGCGCCAAATGTACCACGTGCATGGAAATCTTCTTGGGTGCACCCAATGGAAAGTCCTAGGTGATGTGGGTCTATTTGAAAATAGTGTTAATCTCAACATAAGATAGGAGCACGGTTTACGCCAAACGTATCATAGGCTCGGAAATCATTTTGGATGCACCCGATGGTACTCCTATGTGATATGGGTCAAGTGGAAGCTCGTTTCGGTCTATTTGGAGATAATATTAATCTCGATGCAAGATAGGTACATGGTTTTGCAAGTGGATCAAGTGGAAGCTCGTTTTGGTCCATTTGGAGACAGTGTTAATGTCGACCCAAGATAGGTGGACAGTTTGTGCTGAATGTGCACTAGGCTCGAAAATCGTTTTGGATGCACCCGATGGAACTCCTACGTGACATGGGTCAAATGGAAGCTCATTTGGGCTTGTTTAGAGATAGTGTTAATCTCGACATAAGATAGGTGCACGGTTTGCACCAAATGTACCATAGGCTCGAAAATCATTTTGGACGCACCTATGGTACTCCTATATGACGTGGGTTAAGTGGAAGCTCGTTTCAGTCTAATTGGAGACAGTGTTAATCTTAACGCAAGATAGGTACACAGTTTGCGTCGAGTGTGCAATAGGCTTAGAAAATCATTTTGGATGCACCCAATGGAACTCCTACGTGATGTGGGTCAAGTGGAAGCTCGTTTGGGCTTGTTTAGAGATAGTGTTAATCTTTGACATAACGTAGGTGCATGGTTTGCACCAAATGTAGCATAGGCTCGAAAATCATTTTGGACGCTCCCGATGGTACTCCTATGTGACGTGGGTCAAGTGGATGCTCATTTCGGTCCATTTGGAGGTAGTGTTAGTGTTAGTGAAATATAGGTGAAAGGTTTGCGCCAAACGACCACAAACATGAAAATCTTTAAGAACACACCCAATGGAACTCCTAGGTGACGTGGGTCAATGGAAGCTCATTTTGGTCTGTTTGGAGATAGTGTTAATCTCGATGCGAGATCGGTGCATGGTTTGCGCCAAATGTACCATCGGCCTGGTAATCGTTTTGGGTGCACCCGATGGAATTCCTAGGTGATGTGGGTCAAGTGGAAGTCGTTTCGGTTCATATGGAGATAGCATTAATCTCGGCACTAGATAGGTGCATGGTTTTCGCTGAATGTACCACGAGCATAGAAATCATTTTGGGCATACCCGATGGAACTCCTAGGTGAAGTGGGTCAAGTGGAGGCTTGTTTTGGTCCGTATGGAGATAACGTTATTCTCGGTGCTAGATAGGTGCACGGTTTGTGTCGAATGTATCATCGGCGTGGAAATTGTTTTGGTCACACTCGACGGTACTCCTAGTTGACGTCGGTCAGGTGGAAGGTCATTTAAGTTGGTTTGGAAATAGTGCTAATCTCAACACAAGAAAGGTGCATGATTTGCGCTGAACGTATCATAGGCTCATAAATCACTTTGGAGGTACTGTTAATCTCAATGCGCCATACATGCAATAGGGTCAGAGGTTGTTTTGGGCATATACCCGATCGAACTCCTCGGTGACGTGGGTCAAGAGGAAGCTCGTTTGGGTCTATTTGGAGAAAGTGTTAATCTTAGCGCTAGATAGGTGTGCTGTTTGCACTGAACATACCATAGCTCATTTGGACGCTCCCGATGGTACTCCTATGTGACGTGGGCCAAATGGAAGCTTGTTTTAGTCCATTTGGAGACAGTGTTAATCTTAGATCAAGATAGTTGCATGGTTTGCGTCGAACATGCAATAGGCTCAGAAATTGTTTTGGACCCACCTGATGGTACTCCTTCGTGTTGTGGGTCAAGTGGACGCTCGTATCGGTCCATTTGGAGACAGTGTTAATCTCAGCGCAAGATAGGTGCACAATTTGCGCCGAACATACCATAGGCTTAGAAATTATTTTGGGCACACCCTGTGGTACTCCTTCATGATGTGGGTCAAGTGGAAGTTCATTTGGGTCCATTTGGAGAAAGTATTAATTTCGGCGCAAGATAGGTGCACGGTTTGTGCCGAATGTACCACAGGCATGAAAATTGTTTTGGGCATACCCGATGGAACTCCTAGGTGATGTGGGCCAAGTGGAAGCTCATTTCGGTCCATTTGGAACTTGTGTTAATCTTGGCGCAACATACATGCATGGTTTGCGCCGAACATACCAAAGGCTGAGAAATCATTTTGGAGACACCCAATGGTACTTCTACAAGACTTGGGTTAAGTGGAGGCTCGTTTCGGTCCATTTGGAGACAGTGTTAATCTCAACGTAAGATACGTGCATGGTTTGCACTGATGTTCCTTACGCTTGCAAATTGTTTTGGGCACACCCAATCGAACTCCTAGGTGATGTGGGTCAAGTGGAAGCTAATTTTAGTCTGTTTGGAGATAGTGTTAATTTCAGCGTAAGATAGGTGCATGGTTTGCATGGAACGTACCATAGGCTAGAAAATCATTTTGGATGCACCCAATGGTACTTCTACGTGACATGGGTCAAGTGGAAGCTCATATTTGTCCATTTGGAGACAGTATTAATCTTGATGCAAGATGGGTACTTGGTTTGTGCGGAACATGCAATAGGCTCATAAATCGTTTTGGGCGCAGCCGATGAAGCTCCTAGGTGAAATGGCTTAAGTGAAAGCT
Source organism: Saccharum officinarum (assembly GCA_020631735.1). Taxonomy (NCBI): domain Eukaryota; kingdom Viridiplantae; phylum Streptophyta; class Magnoliopsida; order Poales; family Poaceae; genus Saccharum; species Saccharum officinarum. The sequence goes on along the minus strand of CM036206.1, from coordinate 28,303,524 downwards.
TGTTTCGGTCCACATGGAGATAGTGTTAATGTCAGTGCAAGATAGGTGCACGGTTTGCACCGAACGTACAATAGGCTCAGAAATCATTTTGGACCCACCCGATGGAACTCCTACGTGACGTGGGTCCGGTGGAAGCTCATATCAGTCCAGTTGGAGATAGTGTTAATCTCGACGCAAGATCGGTGCACAGGTTGTGCCAAATGTACCATAGGGTCTGAAATCATTTTGGACGCACCCGATGATACTCCTAGATGAGGTGGATCAAGTGGATGCTCGTTTCGGTCCATTTGGAGACAATATTATTGTCGACGCAAGATAGGTGCACAGTTTGTGCTAACGTGCAATAGGCTCGGAAATCATTTTGGATGCACCCGATAATACTCCTATAGGACGTGTAACACCCTAGGTGTTTGGCTTCCATAATTGCATTGCATTTCTTAAGCATGAGCATCAATCATCTCATTCATATCTTCATTTTTGCTTGCAACATGAGTATGCAACATACCCTAATGTGCTTGTTTCACAATTTACTTGCTTATGAAATGTGAGTGGTGCAACTTGTAGATACAACATGGGATCTCATGCTTTAAAACATTACAATGTGGTTAGTACACCATGATAGGCTCAATTAATGCAACAAAGTATTGAAACATGTGCAACATGTTATTGCAACATTTGGGCAGAAATATTGTTTTGCTTGTTTCAATTGATGTGACACTAGGGATTTTGAGCAACCTATGTGTAGAGTGGCTAATTAGGTCTTATAACACCTTAATTACATTTAGGGTAAGTAGTGGAGCAATGTTCATGTTGAAAAAAATTACCAAATTGCCCTTCCAAAGGTTGTTGACTAGGCTTTGACCCCTATAGTGCTTTGGTTTGACCATTTAAAAAGTCTAGTTTAGAAATCTTGCATGGAGGAGCAACCTTAAGCAAAGTTGTAGAGAATTTCATAAGGAACAAAAGTTATAATATGGCCATCTTATGAAAGTGACCAGAACATGCTCAAAATTGGCCCACAAGTCAGCTTGAGTGGTGCCCAACACTTAGAAAATTTTTCTAAGTCCCGAACTGGTTTGCAGTTTCATTGAACCCCACTTTAGGACCTTGTAGATTCAAATCTAGGCCAAATTAGTCCCAACTCCAATTGACAATATTGTTGTCCACACATAGCTCTACAATTTTGTTGTTAACACCTATCGCTAATTTGGGCTAGGTTAGGAGTTTTACTCGGTAGAAAGTCGCCTGTTAGTCGACGCCATCGAGCTCTGAAATGGAGATTCAGAGATGCAGAGCCGGGTGACCGACAGTCGCAGGCCATCGCCGCCGCGTGTCCTCCACGCGCCGCGCGTGACCTGGCGCCTTGGCCAGCTGCCGAACGCCTTGAAGGGTGCCTCTGCTGTCGTCCAGACCTCACCATCCATTCCCTCCTCGCTCTCCCTCCTGGCGGAGAAAACGGAGAGAATCGAGCCGCCATTGCCGCCCTTGCTCCGATGAGCTCGCACGCATTTTCCACCGCACCATCGCGTCTCCAATCCGGTCAACAGCTCCGCCGTGAACCCCTCTACCCCCTCGTCCGCTCCACGCAGTCAACCGAGCCACGGTAGGGTCACATTGCCGTTTCCGCCAACTCGAGAGCTCATCGTTCCCTCTTCCCTATCACCCGTAGATGCTCTAGTGAAGACGCTACCGCAAATGCCTGCTAAACCGGGTCAGAACACGGCCGCGCACTGCCGCGCCATGGCCGCCGATGAGGTGCTCACGCGGCCGCGCCACTCCACCCCATCCCGGTCCGCGTTAGTAGCCTAGTTAGGTCCGCCAAGGCTCCAGGAAGCTGGCGCGTTCCTCTACTGGCCATATAGCGGTCGGAGCTCGCCGGCGCACCACCGCGCGCCACCACCGAGCTGCCGCCACCATGGACGAGGCAGCTAGGGTCGGGTAGGGTCCACGGTTTAGGGGTCAGGCGATGCGGAAGGTTGAGAGGAACCTAGGGGTACCATTCCCCTCGCCGGAGATGCCGCCATCGACGAGCTGGAGCTCGCCGGAGCTGCTGCTCCTCCATCTCTGTTTTTTTCTCTCTGGCTAATGGGCCCCCCTGTCAGGCGCGCGCGGGCGGGAGCCAGAGCAGGCCGCGAGCTAGGCCACGTTGGCGGGTCGGCCGGCCTAGTGGTCCATTTTTATTTTTGAAAATTCAGTTTCTTTATTATTTTCACAGATTTGATTGATGTTTGTGATTTTCATATCTAGGGTTTGGCATATCCAAAAATTGTGATCCAAATTTTGTTGGACTCCAGATAAAGTGTAGTGTCTAGGAAAAATATCAAATGCTTATGTGATGTTTAATTTCTGGAAGAATTAATTAGGGTTTTGAAATGTGTTGTAAATTGCATGCAAACTTGTTTAAATCATATCTTGAGCTTCTGTGTTCCAACAATTATGAAATTTGGTGAGCATGTTATTTCATGTATATGCTAGCTCTGGTAAAAGTTTGGGTCATATTGCTTGAGTAGTTTTCAAGTTATGATATTGTCATTTTATATTAGGAGATATTGGAATGAATTTTCATAATTTTTCCATAGGTCCAGTAAAGGTAAAATTTTGGGGGTGTTGTTCTTAGGTTAGAATGATACTAGGAAAAATATGAAATCTGTTGTTTGACACTTTTCAATTGGGTTTCCTATTTATGCAAAAATCAGCTTTTTTGGCTTGTGAATTTTGTGTAGGGAGTTTCTGTGAATAACTTTAGTTCAAATTTTTACAGTAGCCTCCTAGTAGTCCAAGGAACCTCCTGTAATTTGTATAGAATTTTTTCTAGGCAGTTGCATATGAGTTTACTTTCCCACTTAATTAATTAAGTAAATTAAGAAAGGGGTTGAAATATATGTTCTGGGTTGACACACCTTACTTTCTGGTGTTTTCATGACATGTGTGAACTAGTAGTATCATTGGTTTGGTCATAGAGGAAGTTTGACACATGAATAAATATTTAATTTTTACAATTATAGGTTCTCTGGACAGCTGGTAGCATTTTTGGATTAGATCCTTGATAAAAGTGTTGTCTGAGAAACTTGTGAATACCAAAGTGGTAGGAAACTTAATAAACTAGCTTGTGACAAAAATTGGTGGCATTTGGCCTTGTAGTCTAGGAGTTATAGCTGTTTAAAGTGGTTGTCCAGAAATGGCTGCTCTCTGTTTGGAGAGGACAGATTTCTGGAACTTTAGAATTTCGATAGGTAGCCTTTGGAATTAAGTGTCGAGATCTGAAAGTGATTTGTGGAGCATTTTATAAGCTTTCCAGATTGTCTTGTATCATGCCTTTAGGATTTGGGAATCTACAGTGGTGATAGAAATACGTAGTTGCTGTTCAGAATGTGTTGTTGCGATATTTTATGATGTGTTTGTTGGTAACCTAAGTAATGTTGTTCTTGTGATTTTTAGGTGTTAGGGCCTTAACTGAAAAGGAATATTTATACATTAGGTTGTGTAGAGTAGGTACATACTTCTCTACCGGAGAAGAGTTTTGCACGTATTCCTGTAGTGATTTGAATAGAGCACTAGGAATTTCTGAAATGCATTCCATTCCGAGCATGTTGCATTCATTATGCATCCATGAGATTTATTGTGCATTCATGCAATAGGTGTACCGGAGGGAGTGACACTCCTCGAGTTCGAGGGAGCGTTTCCAGAGGAGGTTCAGGAGCAGCCGGGAGAACCCGAAGAGGCAGTCAACGAAGGAACCGCCATTGACGAGTTGCCGGAGTGTCCGGATCATCGCCCTTCCTCGTTCCTGAAAGGCAAGCCCCGGTGCATGCTGACCCAATCATTTGAAATATAATTCTTGAGTACTTTTACTTGTTTACTGCATTAAGTTGTAGGAGTTGTATGGAAACACTTGTTGCATTACACCTGTCCTTGTCTAGATATCATACTTACACCCTAAATTAGGTTTAGGCCGTGTTAATGCTTAGCCCTGCTTAGTCCGGTAGAAGTCAGGTGATTTCCGGTCATCCGCGAGATCTAGGAATGGGTCACGAGTGGCTGTGATCGCTATCGTGAATGGAACCATGCCTAAAAATGAATTTGAGACCGGGCGGGAGTCCGATAGTGCAGCCGCAAGACACTTCACGTCTTGGGTGCGGAGCTATGCCTGTCTGAGTCGTTTAAGGACCAATTCGCTGTACGTCCTTGAGTCATGTTGAACGCAGTCTAACACTTAGTTGGCCGGATAAGTCGTTCCGACCGCGAATCCGAGTAATACAGTTCAGGCCAGGAATCGACTGGTAGGTCGCATCTTGGAGGAGAGTAAACGTTGTGCTTGGAGACATTGGCGTGAGACCAAGGGGGGTTAGAGTTCCTAGCACCTGGCAGAGTGTCGCCCTTGGCGATGCGGCACCAGTCGGAGCCACGGCTCCTGAACTGTACCAAAGGTGACCTGATGAAAGGTCTTGATGGCTAGAGGGGGGTGAATAGCCTTTTAAAATTTTCTACAAAGACAAGCTAAACAAGTTTATCAATATAATAAGTAGCGAGATGCAAGTTTTGCTTAGCCTATGGGGTGTTTGCAAGCCACCTAACCAATTCACAATTCTAGTATATTTGCACTCAACCGCACAAGTCAAACCACACAACTTAACTACAACTAAAGCTAGCTAGCTACACAAGCTAAGAGTAACACTAACAAGCTAGCAAGGTAACTAAGAAATTAATACAAGAGAGAGTTAGGAGGGTATCACCGAGGGGCGAAGTATTGAGCCAACCAATCAATATGATCAAGAGATGAATACCACAATATACAACCACCGGGATCGATCAAACACAATAAGAATGATGACACGAAGATTTATCCCGAGGTTCACGTGCTTGCCGGCACGCTAGTCCCCGTTGTGTCCCTCTTCACCACGTGGTTCGGTGGCTAATTGATCACACACCGAGCCTCTCAAAAGGCACCACAAGAACCTACCAAATGACAAAAGGTTGCAATAACACGAGCAATTTACTATCGTTGCCTTTGGCACTTCGCCGAGGTAGGCACAAACCCCTCACAATCACCGGAGGTGGCCAAGAACAATCACCAACTCTTGCCAATGCCTCCAAGCTGGTCCAAACCGTCTAGGTGGCGGCAACCACCAAGAGAAACAAGAATCCCGCAGCGAATCAACCACCAAGTGCCAACTAGATGCAATCTCACAATGCAAATGCACTTGGATCACTCAATCTCACTTCGAATATGCAAAGAAGCAAGAGAGATGAGTGGGAGGGGAGTTGCTTAGCTCAAAGTGCTCACAAGTATGTCAAATGTTCGAGAGTTAGAGCAATGAGCCGGCCAACGAGTATTTATAGACGTACCCCTTTGAATAGAGCCGTTAGAAACTTAAACAGCTGAAAATCGTGCTGACCGGACGCGCTGGTCCAAATGACCGGACGCGCCGGTCACACAACGGCTAAGTCACGAAGCACTGACCGGACGCGCTGGTCCAACTGACCGGACGCACTAGTCACCCAACGGCTAACTGCGAAGCAATGACCGGACGCGCTGGTCGTGCAGACCGGACGCGCTGCGAACGACCGGACGCGCTGGTCCCGTGAATGACCGGACGCGCTGGTTGCCTGAGCAGCGCTCAACGAAACAGTGACCGGACGCGCTAAAGAAAATGACCGGGCGCGACAGTGCCAGCGTCCGGTTAGAGTCCAGTAAGCTCCCTGAATGACCGAACACGTCCGATCGTCAGTGACCGGACGTGCTGCGCGTCCGATCAACAAACTAAAAACCGCGCAGAGACTGAACACTGACCGGACGCGTCCGGTCATGCAAAGACCGCATCCGGTTCAGCGTCCGGTCACCTCTGTGACCTCCGTTCGCCTCCGTTTCTTTTTTGGACTTCCGGCATAGTGGAAAATAGTCGTTTCAACTCCTCGAAAACGCCTGAATCCCGCCTCGCAAGCTCGCGCGGGAGGGAGAGAGGAACCCAAACCCTCTCTACCGCTCAAACTCCACCGCCTTCGCAAATGTGCTAACACCACCAAGTGATCTTCGTCATGTGTGAGTGTGTTAGCATTTTTACAATCATTTTTTGAGGCGATATTAGTTCTATCCAAGAAATACACATCTAGAGGCACTTAGGAGTTCAATAGCCGTGTCATTCCCCTCTTTATAGTACGGCTATCTATCCTATAATGTAATCACACCCACTAGGTGTCTTGGTTACTAAAACACAACCCTTAAGCATATACCTTTGCCTTGATCGCGTAGGGTTGCGTCCAAATTCAAGTGTGGCCATCATGATCACCATATCCATCTTGCCACCAACCTTGGAATGTACTAATCCTCATATGCTACATACAACTTAGGCATAGGATTAGTACTTAGGCATTGTCACTAATTACCAACACCAAACATAGGACTTTCAATCTCTCCCTTGTTGGTAATTGGTGACAAACCTTTTACAAAGATATTATGATAAAATTTTGATTGAACCCATGTCACATTGTCCAAGTATATTACCATGTGTAAGAATTATAGACATGTGATCATGAATTCAAATTGATAGCAGTGGCTCCCCCTACATGTATGCTATATGTTTGGATTTTGGAAGCATACATGTTAGATAGGAGAGATTAGGAGCATTGTCTACCAATAGGTGCTAAGTATTTAAGATTATAGACCTTTGAAGCGTGATACCATCGGAGTAGCGATAAACACCATCTTAGCACCTTGTGTAGTTAGATACCACTTGGAAAAGCACAAACATAACTAGAAACCTCGTGAGATCAACATTATAAGCAAGGCTCTAGTACCACTATGAAAAACATGAAGCAAGAAAAATCTAACTACTTCCTATTCATGCTAGTACCTCAATATACCATTCAAATTATACTAGCAAGTCACCACACAAGCAAAGTATCGGAGAAAAAGAAATGCATAACTATGCATCATACATATGAAGTGCACATGGAAATGCAACAATCATGCTTAAGAGCTTGCTCCCCCTTTGTGTGCTCAAAATTTTAGTTGATCCCCTTCTTTTATCAATTCTCCCCTTTGTGCTTCTCCCCCTTTGAGTTCTATCTTTGTGAACAACATTTTCTCCCCTTTGGCACCAATTGACCACAAGGAGCAAACTTTAGATAGATTATCATGTTGAAAAATGGGGTGAGGATCAAGTTTGTGATTCAACCTAGATTGCTTGCACAAATAAAATGCTTCTGTTTGATCCAAGGGCAAGCTTCTTCACACCTCACTAGAAGGGTTATCATGCACCATGTTGAAGCAAATATTTAGACAAGTTTTCTAGATTAAACACTTAGGATCACAAGCTACTTAAACAAGTTATATGCTACCACTAGATCATACAAGACATGGAAACAATAGTGGCACCATATAAACTTCAAATTCATTTAATTTTCATGAATGAGCCTAGAACATGTAAATTATGACTAGATGCACTAAACAAGTCCTTAGCATAGAATGTATGACATGTCAACCAATTGTACCTTGGGGCTCGAAGGAGAGGCATGTCATATATGGGGTGCATCAACTCATGTTGGAGAAGTCAAGTATGTTCAACTCATTCTTTAGCTTGTGAAATCTCTTCTCATCAAGTGGCTTGGTGAATAGATCGGCTAATTGATCTTCGGTGCCCACACTCTCAATAGCAATGTCACCCTTTTGTTGATGATCTCTAATAAAGTGATGGCGAACATCAATATGCTTTGTTCTTTGATGTTGAACCGGATTGTTGGTTAGCTTTACGGCACTTTTATTGTCACATAGCAATGGCACATTCTTGAAATTGATTCCAAAATCCTTCAATGTTGCCTTCATCCACAAGATTTGTGCACAACAACTACCCGCGGCGATGTATTCGGCTTCGGCGGTAGATAGTGCAATACAATTTTGCTTCTTGGATGACCATGAGACAAGTGATCTTCCCAACAATTGACAAGTCCCGGAAGTGCTCTTTCTCTCCACTTTGTCACCGGCATAGTCGGAATCCGAATATCCAACTAGCTCAAAGCTTGCACCTTTGGGATACCATAATCCAACATCTTGTGTATGCTTTAAGTACCTCAATATTCTCTTTGTTGCCTTCAAATGACTTTCTCTTGGTGAGGCTTGAAATCTTGCACACATGCATACACTAAACATCACATCGGGCCTTGATGCCGTCACATAGAGTAGGCTACCAATCATTGATCTATATAGCTTTTGATCCACCATGTTGCCATTCTTGTCACTATCCAAGCTTCCACTAGTGCCCATTGGGGTTGTAATACTCTTTGCATCTTCCATGCCAAACTTCTTGAGCATATCTTTGATGTACTTAGTTTGGCTCACAAATGTACCTTCTTTCATTTGTTTGATTTGAAGTCCAAGAAAGAAACTAAGTTCACCAATCATTGACATTTCAAATTCCTTTGCCATCATTTTCCCAAACTCATCACAATAATCTTGATTGGTTGAACCGAATATGATATCATCAACATATATTTGCAACACAAATAAGTCTTTTCCAATCTTCTTGGTGAATAGTGTTGTATCAACTTTGTCCATGACAAATCCTTTGGATAGCAAGAAGTCCCTCAATCTTTCATACCATGCTCTAGGTGCTTGCTTCAATCTATACAAAGCTTTTCTCAATTTGTATACATGGTTGGGTTTCTTGTCATCTTCAAAACCGGGAGGTTGCTCCACATACACCTCCTCTTGAATGTACCCATTGAGAAATGCACTCTTCACATCCATTTGATATAGCTTGATATTGTGAGCACAAGCATAGGCAAGTAAGATCCTAATTGCTTCCAATCTTGCAACCGGGGCATATGTTTCACCAAAGTCAAGACCCTCAATTTATGTGTAACCTTGAGCCACTAGTCTTGCTTTGTTCCTTACTACTATCCCATCTTGATCTTGCTTGTTGCGAAAGACCCATCTTGTTCCAATGATATTGTGATCCTTAGGCCTTTCAACTAGTTCCCATACTTCATTTCTCTTGAAGTTGTTGAGCTCTTCATGCATTGCATTTACCCAATCGGGATCTCTCAATGCTTTATCAATGTCCTTGGGTTCTTCCATTGACACAAAAGATGAGTGAGCACAAAATGATGCCAATCTTGATCTAGTTTGAACTCTCCTTTGTATGTCACCAATGATGAAATCCAATGGATGGTCTCTTGCAATGTTAGTTGGTTGAAGCACTTGGACTTGATTACTTGGATGTTGATGTTGATCATGAGTTGGAGATGATGAACTAGCCACTTGTTGATCTTGTTGCACTTGAGATGATGTACTAGCTTGATTTTGCATTAGAGAACCACTAGCTTGTGTAATTGGACTTTGGAGCACTTGATCTTTGTTGTCATCCACATCAATCACTTGCTTTGGCCTAATATCACCAATATCCATTTCTTTCATAGCATTGGTCAATTGAGTTCCTCTCACATCATCCAAGTTATCTTCTTCATCTTGAGAACCATTGGTTTCATCAAACTCAACATCATGCACTTCTTCAAGTTGACCACTAGCCAAATTCCAAACTCTATAAGCTTTGCTAGTAGTTGAGTAACCAAGTAGGAAGCCTTCATCACATTTCTTCTCAAACTTGCTCAATCTAGTGCCTTTCTTTAAGATGACCAAATACCCGAAAGTATGCAATGTTGGGCTTTTTTCCATTTAAGATCTCATAAGGTGTCTTCTCTAAGAACTTGTGGCAATAGAGGCGGTTTCTATAGAAGCAAGCCGTGTTGATTGCTTCTGCCCAAAATAAATGACTCACATTATACTCATTCAACATTGATCTTGCCATATCAATTAAGGTTCTATTCTTTCTCTCAACTAAGCCATTTGATTGAGGTGTATACTTTGTCGAGAATTGATGTTTGATTCCAAGCTCATCACATAGCTCATCAACTCTTGTGTTTCTAAACTCACTTCCATTATCACTTCTCACTTTCTTGATTGTGGTTTCAAACTCATTTTGCACTCTCTTGATGAACTTCTTGAATATGTCAAATACATCACTCTTGTCCACAAGAAAGAATACCCATGTGTATCTAGTGAAATCATCCACAATCACAAAGCCATACTTGTTGCCACCAATGCTTGTGTATGTAGTTGGCCCAAATAGATCCATGTGCAACAACTCAAATGCCTTGGAAGTACTCATAATGCTCTTCAATGGATGAGTGTTGCCCACTTGCTTTCCGGCTTGACATGCACTACATAGCTTATCCTTCTCAAATGTGACATCCTTCAAGCTCTAACTAAGTCATGCTTCACTAACTTGTTCAATTGCTTCATGCCAACATGACCAAGTCTTCTATGCCATAACCAACCCATACTTGATTTGGTGAGCAAGCATGTTGAAAGTTGAGTGTCACTAGCATTGAAATCAACCAAGTATAGATTCTCATATCTAAAGCCTTTGAAGATCAAGTTAGAGCCATCAACACTAACTATCTCCACATCATCAACACCAAATATGCACTTGAAACCGAGATCACACAATTGAGCAACCGAGAGAAGATTGAAGTTCAACTTTTCAACTAAGAGCACATTGGAAAGAGCCACCTAACCAATTCACAATTCTAGTATATTTGCACTCAACCGCACAAGTCAAACCGCACAACTTAACTACAACTAAAGCTAGCTAGCTACACAAGCTAAGAGTAACACTAACAAGTTAGCAAGGTAACTAAGAAATTAATACAAGAGAGAGTTAGGAGGGTATCACCGAGGGGCGAAGTATTGAGCCAACCAATCAATATGATCAAGAGATGAATACCACAATATACAACCACCGGGATCGATCAAACACAATAAGAATGATGACATGAAGATTTATTCCGAGGTTCACGTGCTTGCCGGCACGCTAGTCCCCGTTGTGTCCCTCTTCACCATGTGGTTCGGTGGCTAATCGGTCACACACCGAGCCTCTCAAAAGGCACCACAAGAACCTACCAAATGGCAAAAGGTTGCAATGACACGAGCAATTTACTATCGTTGCCTTTGGCGCTTCGTTGAGGTAGGCACAAACCCCTCACAATCACCGGAGGTGGCCAAGAACAATCACCAACTCTTGCCAACGCCTCCAAGCTACTCCAAACCGTCTAGGTGGCGGCAACCACCAAGAGAAACAAGAATCCCGCAGCGAATCAACCACCAAGTGCCAACTAGATGCAATCTCACAATGCAAATGCACTTGGGTCACTCAATCTCACTTCGAATATGCAAAGAAGCAAGAGAGATGAGTGGGAGGGGAGTTGCTTAGCTCAAAGTGCTCACAAGTATGTCAAATGTTCGAGAGTTAGAGCAATGAGCCGGCCAATGAGTATTTATAGACGTACCCCTTCGAATAGAGCCGTTAGAAACTTAAACAGCTGAAATTGTGTTGACCGGACGCGCTGGTTCAACTGACCGGACGCGCCGGTCGCACAACGGCTAAGTCACGAAGCACTGACCGGACGTGCTGGTCCAACTGACCGGACGCGCCGGTCGCCCAACGGCTAACTGCGAAGCAACAACCGGACGCGCTGGTCGTGCAGACCGGACGCGCTGCGAACGACCGGACACGCTGGTCCCGTGAATGACCGGACGCGCTGGTCGCCTGAGCAGCGCTCAACGAAACAGTGATCGGACGCGCTGAAGAAAATGACCGGACGTGACAGTGCCAGCGTCCGGTTAGAGTCCAGTAAGCTCCCTGAACGACCGGACGCGTCCGATCATCAGTGACCGGACGCGCTGCGCGTCCGATCAACAAACTGAAAACCACGCAGAGACTGAACACTGACCAGACGCGTCCGGTCATGCAAAGGCCGCGTCCGGTTCAGCGTTCGGTCACCTCTATGACCTCCGTTCGCCTCTGTTTCTTTTCCGGACTTCCGGCGTAGTGGAAAATAGTCGTTTCATCTCCTCGAAAACGCCTGAATCCCGCCTCGCAAGCTCGGCGGGAGGGAGAGAGGAACCTAAACCCTCTCTACCGCTCAAACTCCACCGCCTTCGCAAACGTGCTAACACCACCAAGTGATCTTCGTCATGTGTGAGTGTGTTAGCATTTTCACAATCATTTTTTGAGGCGATATTAGTTCTATCCAAATGCATATGATTATGAAATGCACATCTAGAGGCACTTAGGAGTTCAATAGCTGCGTCATTCCCCTCTTTATAGTACGGCTATCTATCCTATAATGTAATCACACCCACTAGGTGTCTTGGTTACTAAAACACAACCCTTAAGCATATACCTTTGCCTTGATCGCGTAGGGTTGCGTCCAAATCCAAGTGTGGCCATCATGATCACCATGTCCATCTTGCCACCAACCTTGGAATGTACTAATCCTCATATGCTACATACAACTTAGGCATAGGATTAGTACTTAGGCATTGTCACTAATTACCAACACCAAACATAGGACTTTCACCTGAGCAGCCCTCGCTAGGCGTGACTCGGTGAGTGTTAGAAATACCCCTCCAGCTGGATAGGAATTCGATTCGAATCGCCGTCGCTCCCGGTTAGTGAGCACTTGACTTGAGCAGCGGCAACGTAGATCTCATTAAATTGAATAGAATGGTTAAGTGGATGATATAATGTTGCCACAAATTTATACCTGCTATGGATATAATAATATTATTGTTTGATTATAATCAAGTGAATGCTTAGTACAGGTGCTAAGATAGAGGATAGGTTAATGCTAAAATAACTGCTAGTATAGGTTAAAAGAGTTTAAATTACTTATGCTTTTCCGCAAAGGTGATGCCAGCCAGCTCCACTTATGAAACCTTGCATGATCCTTGGTGTCTCTTATTTTCCATTTCGACAGGTAAGTCTAGCTGAGTACATTCCCGTACTCAGGGTTTATTCCCTCCTGTTGCAGATGACATGCTTTTATCAGGGCTTCTGCAAGACCTGCCTCCACCCCGCGGGTGACGAGGACTAGATCACTCGGGCATGATCGTCTGTTAGTTACTTTCCTTAATGCTTTTGTGGGATGGTGATCTGTAAGACTGGCAGTAGTATTTAAACTAAATGTGTGTGTTATGCTTCCGCTACTTTATGAACTCAGTTTGTAATAATTTGCGACTTTGTGTGTTGTAAGCGAACTTCTGAACTACTTGTGAAATATAACATGTGATGTGTATGTTGAATGATGCGATCTTGGTTGTAAAAGAGTTGGTTTGAAATCCTTCATGGTTTCGATTGACTACCGGGATTATATGGGCTCAAGTTCGAAAATTTGAGCGTTTCGGCGCTTGATTTTGTACTTGTGCTCTTATAATTTGGTCGGTTCTGTTACAGCTGGTATCGGAGCAGAATTCAATATTAAAGACATTATACGAGTATTTGAAAACAAAAGTGTTTGTTTGCGAAAAGTGTTAAAAATCTAAAAATTATTTCTATATGTATGCCAGTGATCACATCCCTTAGCCCAAATAAGGATTCTTAGGTGGCTTATTAAAAAGACTAACTTGGGGGGTCTTGTTTGTTTTTGTTTCGTCGTCCATACGGCGTGATATTGTATGGATGCCATCCTCTTGGGTGGTAATGTATGGATCAAACACCTCAACGCTCTGGTAAGTGTGAGCTGTGAGAGCATGATCGTCCAACCGGCGGTCTAGGGGAGAGTAGTTGTGGTTACTTGCATACTTACATGTTCAAACCATGTAATTATGAAAGTACTTAATTTGGGGTATATCTGTTGGGTAGTTGTGATACTGAAGTATATACATCGGGGATGTGTATATGGAAAGTATTTAGCTTACTGCTTACTTGTGTGCTTATATTGGAGAACTGTTGGGCTGAAATGAGATTTTCTGCAGGTACACTAACAGCGCAAACGAGTAGACCGATAGTTTCGCCTATATGAGAGAACGTATGTATGCCACCGCCTAGCGTTAGAAGTTTATGATTCTACTAGGGTGAGAGGGCGTACGGAACGTGCATGCATCATGTTTAATTCATGTCATACATTTCATTTTTACTCCCTCCTTAAAAATTTCGATGGTCCCGACTAAATTAAATTTCGTATCCCTAAATTATCCTCACTTTAAGTCATATCTTGTTGCTACAGATGGCTCGCACCAAGAGGACCGCTCGCAAGTCGACTGGAGGCAGGGCTCCTCGCCACCAGCTCGCTCCCCGTGAGCCTCGCCCTGAGCCCACCGAGGCGGAAAGGTTGAGGGCCGAGTTGGCTATGGTGACTGCTGCTAGAAATGCGGTCCAGCAACAGTTGGAGCAAGTGATACATGATAGAGATCAGAAGACACTTGTGGTCCAGAGGTTGACTGTGGCAAATCACAACTGTCAGCGCATGCTGGTCCACATGATGAACCAGCGGGATGAAGCCTGGCACGAAGAGAACGTCCTGAGAGCTCGTTAGGTGGAGCTTGAGCAACGGATAGAAGCTGCAGAAGAATACAATGACAATCTTCATGAGGAAGTGCACCGCCTAAACAATTAGCTCAATCATCTGCTTCCTCATAACAATGACGAGGATGAGGAGATGGGCTCTGGAGTCTTCATGGCTGAAGGTGATGACGACGTGGAGGTCAATGGGCCACAGGATGTTCCACCAGAAGAAGAAGAAGAAGAAGAAGAAGAAGAAGAGGAACTAGAGCCTGTTAGCGACGAGGATGGCGGGGAGATCTTCGACACTGACTCCGAGGACGATGCTTAGAGTAGTCATCGACTAGCTATGATGCTAGAGTTATCTTTTGTGCCCTCCATGTGTGGGAGTGAGGCTTTGTAATAACTTAGCTTTTGAGATGTAATATCGAACCCTATGTTATCCTGGATGTTAGGTTGAACGTGTTAAGTTTCGGTCATAAATGGATATCTCATTGTGTTGTGTTCGGTGATGGTATCACGATTAGCACCCTTCGGTGCCGCGACAAAACCGAGGGCCTCCTGTGGCGCGCGACATAAGGCTGTGCTACTTGGCACGCGCTTGTATCGAGGTGGCTAGTCATGATCCACCATGGAACCCTACCCATGTGATGTCTCCTTGTGGTTATTTCTTGGTTAGCCTTTCCTAGTTGGCTAGAAGTTTAGTTTGAATCCGGACACCCGTACATAAGGTTGAAATTCCATTGATATCAATGTAACCTGTCCAGTCACGTTTGTGCTCTCTACAGACGAGCCATTAATAAATTCCATCTTATCATCTGAAGATATCTTGTTGTTATGTCCATCGCATAATTGTGTCAATTGGTGCACTTGATGAGTTTGTGTGGTTCTGATGAATTATTGTGCCTCGGTTGTTTGCGAATTAATTTCTAATGAAATCAGTTTGGTATATTTACACAATTCATCTACAAATTTCCCACATCGTCAGTGCTCATTGGCTATGCATTTTTGCAGATGGCGTACAACCTCCGTCGTGGTCATGGCGTTGAGGATGAGGAACAGCCACCCCCTCCGCCACCGCCCACTCCGGCGGAACTGATGCAGACGGTGGTTGAAGGTCAGCACCTGTTAGCAGAAGCTATGCGACAGCTGGTCAACCGGGATGCTCACCATGGTCGTCAAGGACCGGAACCAAATCAGCATAGTGACTTCAAGGATTTTCTTGACACCAAGCCCCCGCTCTTTAAGGAGGCGAAGGAACCTCTACAAGCTGATGAGTGGTTGAATACCATTGAGCAGAAGTTCCGTCTGCTTCGTCTGACTGAGGAGCTGAAGACTGAGTATGCTTCCCACCAACTGCATGGCCCGGCTGGTATTTGGTGGAGTCACTACCGCTCCACGTTGCCTCCTAATGTCCCGATCGCTTGGGACCAGTTTAAAACGGCTTTCCGCGGGAATTACATTCCTCCATGTTACATTTCACAAGTAGTTCTGAAATAAGTTTACACACATGGAGTCGCAATTATTACAAACCAAGTTTATAAAGTAGCGGAAGCATACACACGCATTAGTTCACATACTACTGCCATTCTTAATGATCCACAACCCGCAAAAGCATCAGGAAAGTACATAAAAGATGATCACGCCCTAGTGATCTAGTCTTCGTCACCCACAGGGTGGAGACAAGTTTTGTAGAAGCCTTGATAGAGCATATCATCTGCAACAGGAGGAAATAAACCCTGAGTACTGGAATGTACTCAGCTAGACTTACCCGTCAAAAACCAGAAATAAGATGACACCAAGGATCATGCAAGGCTTTCATAAGTGGAGCTGGCTGACATTACCTTTTGCGGAAAAGCATAAGTAATTTGAACTCTTTTAACCTGTACTAGCAGTTATTTTTAGCATTTACCTGTCATCTATCTTAGCACCTGTACTAAGCATTCACTTGAGTAATAATCAAACAATAATATTATTATATCCATAGCAGGCATAAATTGTGGCAACATTGTATCATTCCCTTAACCACCTGTTCATTTAATGAGATCTACGTTGTCGCTGCTCAAGTCAAGTGCTCACTAACCGGGAGCGACGGCGATTCGAATCCAATTCCTATCCAGCTGGAGGGGTATTTCTAACACTCACCGAGTCACGCCTAGCGAGGGCTGCTCAGGTCACCTTTGGTACAGTTCAGGAGCCGCGGGTCCGACTGATGTCGCATCCCCAAGAGCGACACTCTGCCAGGTGATAGGGACTCTAACCCCCCTTGGTCTCACGCCAATGTCCCCAAGCACATCCTTTCTCTCCTCCAAGAAGCAACCTACCATTCGATTCCCGGCCTGAACTGTATTACTCGGATTCGCGGTCGGAACGACTTATCCGGCCAACTAAGGGTTAGACTGCGTTCAACATGACTCAAGGATGTACAGCGAATCGGTCCTTAAACGACTCAGACGGGCATAGCTCCGCACCCAAGACGTGAAGTGTCTTGCGGCTGCACTATCGGACTCCCGCCCAGTCTCAAATTCATTTTTAGGCATGGTTCCATTCACGATAGCAATCACAGCCACTCGTGACCCATTCCTAGATCTCGCGGATGACCGGAAATCACCCGACTTCTACCGGACTAAGCAGGGCTAAGCATTAACACGGCCTAAACCTAATTTAGGGTGTAAGTATGATATCTGGACAAGGACAGGTGTAATGCAACAAGTGTTTCCATATAACTCCTACAACTTAATGCAGTAAACAAGTAAAAGTACTCAAGAATTATATTTCAAATGATTGGGTCAGCATGCACCGGGCTTGCCTTTTAGAAAGGTCGAGGGCCGATGGTCAGGACACTCGGGTAGGTCGTCAATGGCGTGCCCTTCGATGGCTGCTTCGTCGGGTTCTCCCGGCTGCTTCTGGACTTCCTCCGGAATCACTTGCTCAAATTTGAGGAGCGTTACCCCCTCTGGAACACCTATTACATGAGTGCACAATAACTATCATGGATGCATAATGGGTGCAACAAGCTTGGAATGAAATGCATTTCAGCAATGAAAGTACTCTATTCAAGTCACTTCATCAATACGTGCAAATCTCTTCTCCGGTGGAGAAGTACTTACCTAATCTACCCAACCTAAGATATAGCTGTTCTTCTTCGGTTAAGGCCCTAGCACCTAACAATTACTAGAGTAGCATTACTTAGGTTATCACATCCAACACCAAAATACACAGTAAGACCTTCTGGACAGCAGCTCAAAGATGCCAACATAACTGAAGATTCCTAACTCCAAAAGATATGATCTAAGACAATCTGGAAAGCTTAAGAAATGCACTACAAAACATTTTCAGACCTCAACACTTAATTCTAAAGTTTACCTAGTCGAAATTCTAAAGTTCCAGAATCTATCCTCTCCAAACAGAGAGCAGTCATTTCTGGATAGCCACTTTAAACAGCTATAACTCTTAGACTACTAGGCCAAATACCATCAAATTTTGACACAAGCTAGTTTAACCAGTTTACTACCACTTTGGTATTCACAAGTTTTCTAGCAAATACTTTTATTAAGGGTCAAACCTAGAAATACTACCAGCTATCCAGAAAACCTAGAATTGCAAAGATTAAATATTTATTTATGTGGCAAACATACCTTAAGACCAAACTAATGTTACCACAAGTTCACATAGGTCACAAAAACACCAGAAAGTAAGGTTTGCCTACCTAAAATATTTATTTTCATCCTTTTCTTAATTTACTTAATTAATTAAGTGGGAAATTAAACTTATATACAAACTGCTTAGAAAATTCTATAAAAATTACAGGAGGCTCCCTGGCCCACTAGAAGGCTACTGTAAAAATTTGAACCAAAGTTATTCACAGAAATTACTTACACAAAATTCACAAGCCAAAAAGGCTGATTTTTGTATAATTAACAAATCATATTGAAAGGTATTAAACAACAGATTTCAAATTTTTCATGGACACTTTAGGGTACCAAGACATCCTCCAAAAAGTTATAAGAACATTGCACATGTAGAAAAATTACTAAAATTCATTTAAGAAATTCCTAAAATAAAAAGATAGTATTATAACTCGAAAAGTACTTAAGCACTACTGCCCAAATTTTTACCAAAGCTAGAGCAAGTATAAATGAGCCTACCCACCAAATTTCATAATTTTTGGAACACATAATCTCAAGGTATGATTTAAACAAGTTTGCATGCAATCTAAAACACATTTCAAAACTCTAATTAATTATTCCAGAAATTAAACATCACATAAGCATTTGATATTTTTCCTAGAAACTACACTTTATTTGGAGCCCAACAAAATTTGGATCACCATTTTTGGATCTACCAAACCCTAGATATGAAAATTACAAACATCAATCAAATCTGTGAAAAAAATAAGTAACTGGATTTTCCAAAAAAATCAAAAAGTCACTGGGCCGGCCGACCCGCCAGCGCGGCCCAGCTCGAGTGGCACGGCCCGCTCCTCCACGCGTGGCCCGCGACGGCCTCCCGCCCGCGCGCGTGCGTCTGCCAGGCGGGACCCGCCGTCAGAGAGAGAGAGGCAGGGGCGCGGCGAACCACGTGCTCCGGTGAGCTCAAGCTCGTCGGAGGGGAGCTCGCCCGGGAAACCGAACCCACCCAAGCGTTCCCCGTCACGCGGCGCTTCGATTCGTGCAAGTAGGAAGGCTTGGGTTGGAGTGGGAGGGGCTCGCCGTCGTGAGCGGCGGCCGGTGATGTTCGGGTGACGGTGCGCCGCCACCGGTGAGGCTGCACGGTCACATCTGACTCGGTACGAGCTTCACTGCAACTAGGCGGACTGATTGAGGTATAGAAGGGAGATGGAGAGAGGCCCTAACTACCCTGGCCACGGAGCGCCCAACTCCGGTAAGGGGGTCGCCCATGGCGGCAATGGCGGAATCGGCCAAGAGGCCCTTACCATGGCTCGGTTCGCTCGATCAAAGGGTGGAGGAGATAGCGGGCAGTGTGCTGAAGCTTCGAACAAAGGGGATTGGGCAATGCCGTGACGACACTGCTGGCCGAGCTCATCAGAGGTCACGACAGTGAGGGAGGCGACGTTTTTCTTCCGCCTCAGGCACTTGCGAAAGAGAGAAATGGCCGGGCGGGTTTGGCGAGGCAGCAGGGACGCCTTCTAAGCGTCGAGCAGCTGGCCACGATGCCAGGTCGCGCGCGGCGCGTGGAGGGACACGCGGCGGCGATGGTCTGCCCCTGTCGGCCACCTCATGTTGATGTCTGAACTTAGCTGAAATCAAGCCCTCCATGCCCGACTGACAGAGCAACTTCGTCGACGATTAACTCCCAAACCAGTGAGAACTAGGTATGGATGATGTTGGCAATGTTGTAGAGCTACATGAGGGCTACAAGTTTGTCAATTGGAGTTTGGACTAGTTCGGCCTATATTTGAAACTACATAGCTCCAAAGTGGTGCACTTCGAAACTAAAACGTAGTTTCAGTCATTAAGCCGACTGAAACCCGATTTTCTAGACACCATATCTCCTAAACCATTTAGAACTAGGTGATGGTGATGTTGACAGTGTTGTGGAGCTAAGTGAGTACAACAAAAGTGTCAACATGAGTTGGAGCTGGTTTGGTCTGGTTTGCAAACTACAAGCTTCCAAAGTAGGTCACTGTAAAACTGGAGGGACACTTTTGAGACTTAGAAAAATTCTAAGTGTTGAGACAGCCCCTCTAGCTGACTTGTGGGCCATTTTTGAGCATGTTCTGTCCAGTTTCATGAGATAGTCATATTGAGACTTTTGTTCCTCATAAAATTCCCTACAACTTTGCTTAAGGGTGCTCTTCCATGCAAGGTCTCTAAGATAGACTTTTTAATTGGTCAAACTAGAGTATCCTAGGGCTAAATGGTGGTCAACTACAACTTGGAGGGCATTTTGGTGATTTTGATCAACATGAACCTTGCTCCATTAGTGACCCTAAGTATAACTAAGGTGTTGTGAGATATAATTAGCTACTCTCCCCTTTTGTTACACCAACTACCTAGTGTCACATGATGTGAGCCAAACAAAATTCTAAAAACAACCACATTAGTTACAACCACATAAAATAACATGAAATGATGCATGCTTATGCTCATGCAAATGGAATGCAATTATGGAGCTAAACACCAGAGGTGTTACAGCCCTCCCCCCTTATAAAAATCTCGTCCCAAGATTTGGAAAAGCGTACCATTTTTCATAGAATTCCTTATAGCCATCCCACAAATAGTCCTCCCGTTCCCATGTAGCGTCACTTTCACTACCCTGATTACTCCACATTACTTTATACCACTTAACCACTTTGCTTCTAGTTACTCGTTCCTGAGTATCGATCACCCGGACTAGCTTTTCTTCGTAAGTTAAATCAGACTCAAGCCTGATATCTCCTAACGGGACTCTTTCCTCAGGAACTCGAAGACACTTTTTGAGCTGAGATACATGGAAGACGTTGAATATGGCACTCATTTTAGGAGGTAACTGGATTTTGTACGCAACAGCTCCACTCTTGCCTATGATCTGGAAAGGACCCACGTATCTTGGCGCAAGTTTCCGCTTAACACCAAAACGTTGGACACTCTACATTGGAGAAACTTTCAGGTAAACGAAGTCTCCAACTTCAAACTCGAGCGGTTTTCTACGACGATCAGCATAACTTTTCTGTCTAGCTTGGGCTGCAGCCATATGTTTTTGGATGGTACGGACTTGTTCCTCAGCTTCTTGAACAAAATCAATACCATAATACCTTCTTTCACCAGCTTCTACCCAGTTTAGTGGAGTTCTACACTTACAACCGTACAATGCTTCGAACGGGGCCATCTTAATACTCTCTTGGTAACTATTGTTGTACGAAAACTCGGCTAGAGGTAACTATTTTTCCCAAGAACCCTTGGATGAAATGACACATGCCCGCAACAGATCTTCCAAGATTTGGTTAACTCGTTCCGTCTGACCAGACGTCTAGGGGTGATAAGCAGAGCTTCTCACTAACTTGGTTCCCAGAAGGTGATGCAAGTGCTCCCAAAAGCGAGCAGTGAACTGGGGACCACGGTCAGAAACGATAGTACGAGGTACCCCATGGAGCCGGACTATCTGATTGAAGTACAACTCAGCATAGTCAGTGGGACGATAGTCCACTCTAACAGGAATGAAGTGAGCTGATTTGGTTAAACGATCCACAATTACCCAGATGGAGTTATGATTTTTGACAGTAGGAGGAAGTCCGACAATGAAATCCATACTTATCTCTTCCCATTTCCAACCTGGGATAGAAAGTGGTTGAAGTAACCCAGCTTTCATGTGCACCGCTTTAACTCTACAGCAGGTGTCACACCTAGCAACATATGCAGCTATCTCTTTCCGCATCTTGGTCCACCAATAAAGTGGCTTCAAATCATAATACATCTTATTACTACCAGGATGGATGGACAACTTGGACGAATGTGCTTCGGACAGGATCTGATCTCTAAGCTCTCGGTCCTTGGGTACCACTAATCTATCCTTAAACCACAACACACCTTCTTCATCTACCCTGAAGTGCTTAGTTTCTTCCTCTTTCATCTTACGTTTTATGTGGAATACACCAGGATCAGTCTTTTGAAGCTCAATAATTCTGCTTTTGAGAGTACAACTGACAGTGATGTTGTACAAGACTGCTGGATGTAGAAGGCGAGATCAATGAAAATCAGTTTCAACTAGGGAATGGCAATGAGACTTACGGCTTAAAGCATCCGCAACCACATTTGCCTTGCCAGGATGATAGTGCACTTGAAGGTTATAATCCTTAATCAACTCGAGCCATCTTCTTTGACACATATTTAACTCAGGTTGGGTGAAGATGTATTTGAGGCTTTTGTGGTCTGTGTAGATATTGCAGACATTGCCCAGCAGATAATGCCGCCATACTTTCAAACCATGAACAACTGCGGCCAGTTCTAAGTCATGCGTTGGATAATTCACCTCATGTTTCTGAAGTTGTCGAGAGGTATATGCAATCACTCGGCCTTCCTGCATCAACACACCTCCCAAACCTATGCCTGAGGCATCACAATAAACATCAAATGGTTTCTCGATATCCGGTTGTGCCAAAACCAGAGCCGAGGTTAGGAGGGTGCGCAGTTGGTGAAAAGCCGCATCACACTCAGGAGTCCAGACAAACCTGGTGTCTTTTTGCAGCAACCGAGTCATGGGTTTGGCTATTTTTGAGAAATCCGGGATGAAACGACGATAATAGCCAGCCAACCCAAGAAAACTCCGGACCTCATGAACCGAAGTAGGAGCCTTCCAATTCAATACTTCCTGTACCTTGGTGGGATCCACCATAATTCCCCCATCGGACAACACATGCCCAAGGAAAGGTACTTCTCGAAGCCAGAATTCACACTTACTAAACTTTGCATATAGTTGATGTTCGCGCAGTCTTGTGAGGACTATACGCAGATGTTCAGCGTGTTCTTCCTTATTTTCCGAATATATCAAGATGTCATCAATAAACACCAGCACAAACTTGTCCAACTCGGGCATAAACACCGAATTCATCAAGCACATGAAGTGTGCGGGGGCGTTGGTCAAGCCGAAGGACATAACAAGATACTTATAAAAGGCTGTATCTTGTCGAGAAAGTTGTTTTTGGAATATCTTCGGGACGGATTTTAATCTGATGGTAACCAGACCTTAGATCAATCTTGGAAAAGACTTTAGCTTTGGACAACTGATCGAACAGGATATCGATACGTGGCAGAGGATACTTATTTTTGACAGTGACTGCATTTAGAGGTCTATAATCTACACACATCCGCAAGGTCTGATCCTTCTTCTTCACAAAGATAGCAGGGCATCCCCACGGAGATGAACTAGGGCGAATCAACCCTTTCTTCAAAAGTTCATTCAATTGCACCTTAAGTTCAGCTAGCTCATTCGGAGGCATCCTATAAGGTCTCCTAGAGATGGGAGCCGTGCCAGGCAACAACTCAATTTTAAATTCCACATCCCGATCCGGAGGGAGTCCCGGCAAATCATCAGGAAAAACGTCTGGAAACTCATTTACTACGGGAATTTCAGCCAACGCCTTTGCTTGCACAGCATGAACTTCCCCAGACAAATCAACTTTTCTGGGAAGTTGTACCAGAAAACCCTTTTGATCTGTAGGATCTCTGAGCATAACTACCCGAGTGGATGTATCAATGAGTACCCCATTCTGACTCATCCAATTCATGCACAGAATAACATCTATGCCTAATCCCGGCAAAACCACTAAGGCAAGCGAGTACCTTCGCCCTTCAATCTCAAGCTCAAGATTCCCCACTACTTTATTTGTGGAAATATTCCCACTTGTTGCGCTAATGCAATAACCCCCACCTTCAACAGTATGCAATTTGTGTGCAAACTTTGATGCAAACTTAGGACTGATAAAGGAATGCGAAGCACCTGAATCAAAAAGTACCACTGCAGGATGTTGGTCAACTAGGAACTTACCAGCAGTGACAACCTCACCAGATGGGATTTCCTCAATACTGTTATAATGAGCGTGCCCTTGATGACCACCTTGGTTGACATTCTTCTTAGGGTAAGGACAGTTCCTGGACCAATGGCCTGGCTTGTTGCAGTTCCAGCAAGGCATGTTGCTAGGAGGGACACTGGAGCTGCCTTGGCCCAAATTACCCTTTGGTAGAGCCACTGTATATGCCTTGCGAAACCCAGTCTTCACTGGCGCCTTCTTTTGCGGAGGACGGAACTTAGCACTTGTGGCAGGAGGGCGAGGAGGAGCCCTCGGGGCAGCTGGAGCTCGAGACTGTGAAGCACCTGCCTCAAGTGCCCTCTTGCGACTCTTAGAAGCAGCATAGATAGAGTTATTGTTCTCTTGAGTCAGAGCATCACTGATAAATTCATTGAAGGTAGTACACTTGCTAGTACCCATAGTCTTCATCAGCTTTGGGCCGAGGCCTCTTTTAAAGTTGGCAATTTTCTTGGCATCGGTATCCACAAACTATGTGGCATACCTTGCTAGGTTGTTGAAAGATTGCAGATATTCAGTCAAGCTTTTATTTCCCTACGACAGCCTCATGAATTCTGTGTGCTTGATAGCCATAAGACCTGGAGGAATATAGTTCCCATGGAATGCGGCCTTGAACTGGTCCCAAGCAATCGGGGCATTTGCAGGCAGTGTGGAACAATAGTGGCTCCACCAAATACCTGCTGGACTATGCAGTTGGTGAGAAGCATATTCAGTTTTTAGCTCATCGGTCAAGCGAAGCAGACGAAACTTTTGTTCAATAGTGTTCAACCACTCGTCGGCTTGCAGTGGTTCCTCCGCCTCCTTAAAGAGCAGGGGCTTAGTATCAAGAAAGTCCTTGAAATCACTATACTGATTGGGTTCTGGGCCCTGGCGGCCATGACGAGCCTCCCGGTTGGCAAGTTGGCGCATAGCATCTGCCAGCATGCGCTGCCCTTCGACCACGGTCTGCATCAGCTCAGCCGGGGTAGGTGGTGGCGGAGGGGGTGGTTGTTCCTCATCCTCATTGCCACGACCCTGACGGAGATTGTACGACATCTGCAAAATGCATAGCCAATGAGCACTGACGATGTGGGAAATTTGTAGATGAATTATTGTAAATATGTCAAACTGACTTCATGAAATGGACTTCGCAAAATACGCATGGCACAATAATTCATCACAACCACACAATCCATTCAAGCGCATCAATTGACGTAATCATACGAGGGAATCTAACAAGATGTACTTTGATAAAGGCTCACTCACAAGGAGCACAATAGTTACTGAACCGTTTACGTTAATATCTACGTGACTTTTGACCTTTCGCCCGGTACTTGGATTCGATCTCAAAAATTTTAGTTGATTGAGAAAGGCTACTTCAAACTGACCACAAAGAGACTTCTCAACGGTAGTGTTCCATGGTGGATCATGACTAGCCACCTCGATACCAGCGCGTGCCAAGCAGCACAACCTTATGTCGCGCGCCATAGGAGGCCCTCGGTTTCGTCGCGGCACCGAAGGGTGCTAATCGTGACACCATCATCGAACGCACGCAATAAGACATCCAATTGTGATCGAAATTAACAGGTTCAACTAAACATCAAGGAAACATAGGGTTCGACCTTACATCCCAAAAGTCAAGTTATTACAAAGCCTCACTCCAACCCTAGGAGGCACAAAAGATTATTCTAACATCGTAGCTACGCGATGACTACTCTAAGCATCGTCCTCAGAGTCGGTGTCAAGGATTTCCCCGCCATCCTCGTCGCTAACAGGCTCTAACTCCTCGTCTTCTTCTTCTTCTGGCTCTTCTTCTGGTGCTTCTGTTGGTGCGGCATCTCGGGGCCCATTGACCTCCACTTCATCATCATCTTCAGCCATGATGATTCCTGAACCCATGTCCTCATCTGCGTTGTTGTTTCGAGGCAGTAGAGGATTTAGCTGGTTGTTCAGGCGGTGCACTTCTTCATGAAGATTGTCATTGTATTCTTCAGCATTCTCCAACTGTTGCTCGAGCTCAAACCGATGAGCTCTCAGAACGTTCTCCTCGTGCCAGGCTTCATCCCTCTGATTCATGACATGGACCAGCATGCGTTGACAGTTGCGATGTGCTACTGTCAATCTCTGGACTGCAAGTGTTTCCTGGTCACGATCACGGATCACTTGCTCCAGTTGCTGACGCGCTGCATTCCTGGCAGCAGTCACTTCAGCCAACTCAGCCCTCAGCCTTTCCACCTCAGTGGGCTCAGGGCGGGGCTCACGTGGAGCGAGCTGGTGACGAGGTGCCCTGCCCCCAGTGGACTTGCGAGTGGTCCTCTTGGTACGTGCCATCTATAGCAACAAGATACGACTTAAAGTGAGGATCATTTAGGGGATACGAAATTTAATTTAATCGGGACTATTGAAATTTTTAAGGAGGGAGTAAATGATATGTATGAGATAATTAAACATGATGCATGCACGTTTCGTACGCCCTCTCACCTTAGTAGAAACCTAAAGTCCTAACGCTAGGCGATGGCATACATACGTTCTCTCATATAAGCGAAACTATCGGTCTACTCGTTACGCTGTTAGTGTACCTGCAGAAAATCTCATTTCAGCCCAACAGTTTCCCAATATAAGCACACAAGAAAGCAGTAATTTAAATACTTTCCATATACACATCCCCTGATGTATATACTTCAGTATCAAAGCTACCCGATATAAAGGTTCCCACAATTAAGTGCTTGCATAATTACACGGTTTAAACATGTAAGTATGCAAGTCACCAAAACTACTCTCCCCTAGATCGCCGGTTGGACGATCATGCTCTCACAACTCACACTTACCAGAGCGTCGAGGCAATTGATCCATACATTACCACCCAAGTGGATGGCATCCATACAATATCACGTCGTATGGACGACGAAACAAAAACAAACAAGGCCCCCAAGTTAGTCTTTATAATAAGCCACCTAAGAGTCCTTATTTGGGCTAAGGGATGTGATCACTAGCATACCTATGAAAATATTTTTTTTGAGTTTTAACCCTTTTCATAATCAAATACTCGTACGATGTGTTTAATGTTGAATTATGCTCCGGTACCAGCTGTAACAGACCCCGACCAAATTATAAGAGCACAAGTACAAAAACAAGCACCGAAGCGCTCAAATTTTTGAACTTGAGCCCATATAATCCCGGTAGTCAATCGAAACCACGAAGGATTTCAAACCAACTTGCTTACAACCAAGATCGCATCATTCAACATACAACATCATACGTTACATTTCACAAGTAGTTCCAAAATAAGTTTACACACAGAGTCGCAATTATTACAAACCAAGTTTATAAAGTAGCGGAAGCATACACACGCATTAGTTCACATACTACTGCCAGTCTTAATGATCCACAACCCGCAAAAGCATCAGGAAAGTACATAAAAGATGATCACGCCCTAGTGATCTAGTCTTCGTCACCCGCAGGATGGAGACAAGTTTTGCAGAAGCCTTGATAGAGCATATCATCTGCAACAGAAGGGAATAAACCCTGAGTACTGGAATGTACTCAGCTAG
This sequence comes from Saccharum officinarum, assembly GCA_020631735.1. NCBI lineage: Eukaryota > Viridiplantae > Streptophyta > Magnoliopsida > Poales > Poaceae > Saccharum > Saccharum officinarum. The sequence goes on along the minus strand of CM036206.1, from coordinate 28,276,129 downwards.
ACTTACCTGTCAAAAACCAGAAATAAGATGACACCAAGGATCATGCAAGGCTTTCATAAGTGGAGCTGGCTGACATTACCTTTTGCGGAAAAGCATAAGTAATTTGAACTCTTTTAACCTGTACTAGCAGTTATTTTTAGCATTTACCTGTCATCTATCTTAGCACCTGTACTAAGCATTCACTTGAGTAATAATCAAACAATAATATTATTATATCCATAGCAGGTATAAATTGTGGCAACATTGTATCATTCCCTTAACCACATGTTCATTTAATGAGATCTACGTTGCTGCTGCTCAAGTCAAGTGCTCACTAACCGGGAGCGACGGCGATTCGAATCGAATTCCTATCCAGCTGGAGGGGTATTTCTAACACTCATCGAGTCACGCCTGGTGAGGGCTGCTCAGGTCACCTTTGGTACAGTTCAGGAGCCGCGGGTCCGACTGATGTCGCATCCCCAAGGGCGACACTCTGCCAGGTGATAGGGACTCTAATCCCCCTTGGTCTCACGCCAATGTCCCCAAGCACATCCTTTCTCTCCTCCAAGAAGCAACCTACCATTCGATTCCCGGCCTAAACTGTATTACTAGGATTCACGGTCGGAACGACTTATCCGGCAACTAAGTGTTAGACTGCGTTCAACATGACTCAAGGACGTACAACGAATCGGTCCTTAAACGACTTAGACGGGCATAGCTCCGCACCCAAGACGTGAAGTGTCTTGCGGCTGCACTATCGGACTCCCGCCCGGTCTCAAATTCATTTTTAGGCATGGTTCCATTCACGATAGCGATCACAGCCACTCGTGACCCATTCCTAGATCTCGCGGATGACCGAAAATCACCCGACTTCTACTGGACTAAGCAGGGCTAAGCATTAACACGGCCTAAACCTAATTTAGGGTGTAAGTATGATATCTGGACAAGGACAGGTGTAATGCAACCAATGTTTCCATACAACTCCTATAACTTAATGCGGTAAACAAGTAAAAGTACTCAAGAATTATATTTCAAATGATTGGGTCAGCATGCACTGGGGCTTGCCTTTTAGAAAGGTCGAGGGCCGGTGGTCAGGACACTCGGGTAGGTCGTCAACAGCGTGCCCTTCGATGGCTGCTTCATCGGGTTCTCCCGGCTGCTCCTGGACTTCCTTCGGAATCACTTGCTCGAATTCGAGGAGCGTTACCCCCTCCGGAACACCTATTGCATGAGTGCACAATAACTATCATGGATGCATAATGGGTGCAACAAGCTCGGAATGAAATGCATTTCAGCAATGAAAGTACTCTATTCAAGTCACTTCATCAATACGTGCAAATCTCTTCTCCGGTGGAGAAGTACTTACCTAATCTACCCAACCTAAGATATAGCTGTTCTTTTTCGGTTAAGGCCCTAGCACCTAACAATTACAAGAGTAGCATTACTTAGGTTACCACATCCAACACCAAAATACACAGTAAGACCTTCTGGACAGCAGCTCAAAGATGCCAACATAACTGAAGATTTCTAACTCCAAAAGATATGATGTAAGACAATCTGGAAAGCTTAAGAAATGCACTACAAAACATTTTCAGACCTTAACACTTAATTCCAAAGTTTACCTAGTCGAAATTCCAAAGTTCCAGAATCTGTCCTCTCCAAACAGAGAGCAGTCATTTATGGATAGCCACTTTAAACAGCTATAACTCTTAGACTACTGGGCCAAATACCATCAAATTTTGACACAAGCTAGTTTAACCAGTTTACTACCACTTTGGTATTCACAAGTTTTCTAGAAAATACTTTTATTAAGGGTCAAACCTAGAAATACTACCAGCTGTCCAGAAAACCTAGAATTGCAAAGATTAAATATTTATTTATGTGGCAAACATACCTTAAGACCAAACTAATGTTACCACAATTTCACATAGGTCACAAAAACACCAGAAAGTAAGGTTTGCCTACCTAAAATATTTATTTTCATCCTTTTCTTAATTTACTTAATTAATTAAGTGGGAAATTAAACTTATATACAAACTGCTTAGAAAATTCTATAAAAATTACAGGAGGCTCCCTGGCCCACTAGAAGGCTACTGTAAAAATTTGAACCAAAGTTATTCAAAGAAATTACATACACAAAATTTACAAGCCAAAAAGGCTGATTTTTGTATAATTAACAAATCATATTGAAAGGTATCAAACAACAGATTTCAAATTTTTCTTGGACACTTTAGGGTACCAAGACATCCTCCAAAAAGTTATAAGAACATTGCACATGTAGAAAAATTACTAAAATTCATTTAAGAAATTCCTAAAATAACAAGATAGTACTATAACTCAAAAAGTACTTAAGCACTACTGCCCAAATTTTTACCAAAGCTAGAGAAAGTATAAATTAGCCTACCCACCAAATTTCATAATTTTTGGAACACATAATCTCAAGGTATGATTTAAACAAGTTTGCATGCAATCTAAAACACATTTCAAAACTCTAATTAATTATTCCAGAAATTAAACACCACATAAGCATTTGATATTTTTCCTAGAAACTATACTTTATTTGGAGCCTAACAAAATTTGGATCACCATTTTTGGATCTACCAAACCCTAGATATGAAAATTACAAACATCAATCAAATCTGTGAAAAAAATAAGTAACTGGATTTTCCAAAAAAATCAAAAAGTCACTGGGCCGGCCGACCCGCCAGCGCGGCCCAGCTCGAGTGGCGTGGCCCGCTCCTCCGCGCGCGGCCCGCGATGGCCTCCCGCCCGCGCGCGTGCGTCTGCCAGGCGGGACCCATCGTCAGAGAGAGAGAGGCAGGGGCGCGGCGAACCGCGTGCTCCGGCGAGCTCAAGCTCGTCGGAGGAGAGCTCGCCCAGGAAACCAAACCCACCCAAGCGTTCCCCGTCATGCGGCGCTTCGATTCGTGCAAGTAGGAAGGCTAGGGTTGGAGTGGGAGGGGCTTGCCGTCGTGAGCGGCGGCCGGTGAGGTTCGGGTGACGGTGCGCCGCCACCGGTGAGGCTGCACGGTCACATCTGAGCTCGGTACGAGCTTCACTGCAACTAGGCGGACTGATTGAGGTATAGAAGGGAGATGGAGAGAGGCCCTAACTACCCCGGCCACGGAGCGCCCAACTCCGGCAAGGGGGTCGCCCATGGCGGCAATGGCGGAATCGGCCAAGAGGCCCTTACCACGGCTCGGTTCGCTCGATCAAAGGGTGGAGGAGATAGCGGGCAGTGTGCTGAAGCTTCGGACAAAGGGGATTGGGCAATGCCGTGACGACACTGCCGGCCGAGCTCATCGGAGGTCACGGCAGTGAGGGAGGCGGCGTTTTTCTTCCGCCTCAGGCGCTTGCGAAAGAGAGAAATGGCCGGGCGGGTTTGGCGAGGCAGCAGGGACGCCTTCTAAGCGTCGAGCAGCTGGCCACGACGCTAGGTCGCGCGCGGCGCGTGGAGGGACATGCGGCGGCGATGGTCTGCCCCTGTCGGCCACCTAATGTTGATGTCTGAACTTAGCTGAAATCGAGCCCTCCATGCCCGACTGATAGAGCAACTTCGTCGACGATTAACTCCCAAACTAGTGAGAACCAGGTATGGATGATGTTGGCAATGTTGTAGAGCTACATGAGGGCTACAACTTTGTCAATTGGAGTTTGGACTAGTTCGGCCTATATTTGAAACTACATAGCTCCAAAGTGGTGCACTTCGAAACTGAAACGTAGTTTCAGTCATTAAGCCGACTGAAACCCGATTTTCTAGACACCATATCTCCTAAACCATTTAGAACTAGGTGATGGTGATGTTGACAATGTTGTAGAGCTAAGTGAGTACTACAAAAGTGTCAACATGAGTTGGAGCTGGTTTGGTCGGGTTTGCAAACTACAAGCTTCCAAAGTAGGTCACTGTAAAACTAGAGGGACACTTTTGAGACTTAGAAAAATTCTAAGTGTTGAGACAGCCCCTCTAGCTGACTTATGGGCCATTTTTGAGCATGTTCTAGCCAGTTTCATGAGATGGTCATATTGAGACTTTTGTTCCTCATAAAATTCCCTACAACTTTGCTTAAGTGTGCTCTTCCATGCAAGGTCTCTAAGCTAGACTTTTTAATTGGTCAAACTAGAGCATCCTAGGGCTAAATGGTGGTCAACTACAACTTGGAGGGCATTTTGGTGATTTTGGTCAACATGAACCTTGCTCCATTAGTGACCCTAAGTATAACTAAGGTGTTGTGAGATATAATTAGCTACTCTCCCCTTTTGTTACACCAACTACCTAGTGTCACATGATGTGAGCCAAACAAAATTCTAAAAACAACCACATTAGTTGCAACCACATAAAATAACATGAAATGATGCATGCTTATGCTCATGCAAATGCAATGCAATTATGGAGCTAAACACCAGAGGTGTTACAATGGGCACTAGCAAATGTGCTACTTTCAATGATTTTATAAGTGATGCTCTGACTCAAGAAAACAATAACTCTATCTATGCTGCTTCTAAGAGCCACAAGAGGGCCCTTGAGGTAGGTGCATCACAGTCCCGAGCTCCAGCTGCACCGAGGGCTCCTCCTCGCCCTCCTGCCACAAGTGCTAAGTTCCATCCCCCGTAGAAGAAGGCGCCAATTAAGACGGGGTTTCGCAAAGCATATACAGTGTCTCTGCCAAAGGGTAGTTCTAGCCAAGGCAGCTCCAGTGTCCCTCCAAGCAACATGCCTTGCTAGAACTGTAACAAACCAGGTCATTAGTCTAGGAACTGTCCATATCCTAAGAAGAATGCAAATCAAGGTGGCCATCAAGGGAATGTTCATTATAATAGTATTGAAGAAATTCCATCTGGTGAGGTAGTCACTGCTGGTAATTTCCTAGTTGACCAACATTCTGCAGTGGTGCTATTTGATTCAGGTGCTTCGCATTTCTTTATCAGTCCTATGTTTGCATCAAAGTTTGCACATAAATTATATACTGTTGAAGGCGAGGGTTATTGTATTAGAGCAGCAAGTGGGAATATTTCCACAAATCAAGTAGTAAGAGATCTAGAGTTTGAAATAGAAGAGCGAAAGTACTCGCTTACCTTAGTGGTTTTGCCGGGATTAGGCATCGATGTTATTTTGGGCATGAATTGGATGAGTCAGAATGGGGTACTCATTGATACATCCACCCGGGTAGTTATGCTCAGAGATCTTACTGATCAGAAAGGTTTTCTAGTGCAACTTCCTAGGCAAATTGACCTTTCTAGTGAAGTTCATGCGGTGCAAGCGAAGGTATTAGCGGATATTCCCGTAGTGAGTGAGTTCCTGACGTTTTTCCCGATGATTTGCCGGGACTACCTCCGGATCGGGATGTGGAGTTTAAAATCGAGTTGTTGTCTGGCACGGCACCTATCTCTAGGAGACCCTATAGAATGCCTCCAAATGAACTAGCTGAACTTAAGGTACAGTTGAATGAACTTTTGAAGAAGGGACTGATTCTTCCTAGTTCGTCTCCGTGGGGATGTCCTACGATCTTTGTAAAGAAGGACCAGTCTTTGCGGATATGCGTAGATTATAGGCCTCTAAATGCAGTCACTGTCAAGAATAAGTATCCTCTACCGCGCATCGACATCTTGTTTGATCAGTTGTCTAAAGCTAAAGTCTTTTCCAAGATCGATCTAAGGTCTGGCTACCATCAAATTAAAATCCGTCCGGAAGATGTTCCAAAAATAGCTTTCTCTACAAGATACGGTCTTTATGAGTATCTTGTTATGTCCTTCCGCTTGACCAACGCCCCCACACACTTCATGTACTTGATGAATTCGGTGTTTATGCCTGAATTGGACAAGTTTGTGGTGGTATTTATTGATGACATCCTGATATATTCTAAAAATGAGGAAGACCACGCTGAACATCTGCGTATAGTCCTCACAAGACTGCGTGAACATCAACTATATGCAAAGTTCAGTAAGTGCAAATTCTGGCTTCAAGAAGTACCTTTCCTTGGGCATGTGTTGTCCGATGGAGGAATTATGGTGGATCCCGCCAAGGTACAAGAAGTACTGAACTGGAAGGCTCTCGTCTCGGTTCACGAGGTTCGGAGTTTTCTTGGATTGGCTGGCTATTATCGTCGCTTCATCTCGGATTTCTCAAAAATAGCCAAGCCAATGACTCGCCTGCTGCAAAAAGACACCAGGTTTGTTTGGACTCCTGAGTGTGATGCGGCTTTTCACAAACTGCGAACTCTCCTAACCGCGGCTCCGGTTTTGGCACAACCGTATATCGAGAAACCATTTGATGTGTATTGTGATGCCTCAGGCATAGGTTTGGGAGATGTTCTGATACAGGAAGGCCGAGTAATTGCATATACCTATCGACAACTTTTGAAGCATGAAGTGAATTATCCAACGCATGACTTAGAACTCGCTGCAGTTGTTCATGCTTTGAAAGCCTGGCGGCACTATCTGTTGGGCAATGTTTGCAATATCTATACTGACCATAAAAGCCTCAAATATATATTCACCCAACCCGAGTTGAATATGCGTCAAAGAAGATGGCTTGAGTTGATTAAAGATTATAATCTCTAAGTGCACTATCATCCGGGCAAGGCAAATGTGGTTGCCGATGCCTTAAGCCGTAAGTCCCATTGTCACTCATTAGTTGAAAGTGATTTTCATCTGTCTTGTCTTCTACACCCAGCAATTCTGTACAACGTCGCTGTCAGTTGCACTCTCAAGAGTAGAATTATTGAGCTCCAAAAGACTGACACTGGTATATTCCACATCAAGCGTAAGATGAAAGAGCAAGAAACTACACATTTCAGGGTAGATGAAGAGGGTGTACTGTGGTTCAAGGATAGGTTAGTTGTGCCTAAGGACCGAGAGCTTAGAAATCATATCATGTCTGAAGCACACTCATCTAAGTTGTCCATCCATCCTGGTAGCAATAAGATGTATTACGATTTGAAGCCATACTATTGGTGGACCAAAATGTGGAAAGAAATAGCTACATATGTTGCTAGGTGTGACACCTGTTGTAGGGTTAAGGCTGTGCACATGAAAGCTGGATTGCTTCAACCACTTTCTATCCCAGGTTGGAAATGGGAGGAGATAAGTATGGATTTCATTGTTGGACTTCCTCCTACTGTCAAGAATCATAACTCTATCTGGGTAATTGTAGATCGCCTAACCAAGTCGGCTCACTTCATTCCTGTTCGAGTAGACTATCGTCCTACTGACTATGTTGAGTTGTACTTCAATCAGATAGTCCGGCTCCATGGGATACCTCGTACTATCGTTTCTGACCGTGGTCCACAGTTCACTGCTCATTTTTAGGAGCACTTGCACCATCTTCTGGGAACCAAGTTAGTGAGAAGCTCTGCTTATCACCCCCAGACGTCAGGTCAGACTAAACGAGTTAACCAGATCTTGGAGGACATGTTACGGGCTTGTGTTATTTCGTCCAAGGGTTCATGGGAGAAATGGTTGCCTCTAGCTGAGTTCTCGTATAATAATAGTCACCAAGAGAGCATTAGGATGGCCCCATTCGAAGCATTGTACGGTCGTAAGTGTAGAACCCCACTAAATTGGATAGAAGCTGGTGAGAGAAGGTATTATGGTATTGATTTTGTCGAGGAAGCTGAAGAACAAGTTCATACCATCAAAATCCATATGGCTGCAGCTCAATCTAGACAAAAAAGTTATGCTGATCGCCGTAGAAAATCGATTGAGTTTGAAGTTGGAGACTTCGTGTATCTAAAAGTGTCCCCTATGAAGAGTGTACAACGCTTTGGTGTGAAGCGAAAGCTTGCACCTAGATACGTGGGTCCGTTCCAGATCATAGGAAAGAGTGGTGCTGTCGCATATAAGATCCAGTTACCCCCTGAAATGAGCGCCATTTTCAATGTTTTCCATGTATCCCAGTTAAAGAAGTGTCTTCAAGTTCCTGAAGAAAGAGTTCCATTAGGGGATATCAGGCTAGAATCCGATTTAACTTATGAAGAAAAGCCAGTCCGTGTGATTGACACTCAAGAACGGGTAACTAGAAGTCGAGTGGTTAAGTGGTATAAAGTAATGTGGAGTAATCAGGGTAGCGAGAGCGATGCTACGTGGGAGCGAGAAGACTATTTACGTGATGGTTATAAGGAATTCTATCAACAATGGTACGCTTTCCAAATCTCGGGATGAGATTTTTATAAGGGGGGAGGGCTGTAACACACCAGGTGTTTGGCTTCCATAATTGCATTGCATTTCTTAAGCATGAGCATCAATCATCTCATTCATGTCTTCATTTTTGCTTGCAACATGAGTATGCAACATACCCTAATGTGCTTGTTTCACAATTTACTTGCTTATGAAATGTGAGTGGTGCAACTTGTAGATACAACATGGGATCTCATGCTTTGAAACATTACAATGTGGTTAGTACACCATGATAGGCTCAATTGATGCAACAAAGTATTGAAACATGTGCAACATGTTATTGCAACATTTGGGCAGAAATATTGTTTTGCTTGTTTCAATTGATGTGACACTAGGGATTTTGAGCAACCAATGTGTAGAGTGGCTAATTAGGTCTTATAACACCTTAATTACATTTAGGATAAGTAGTGGAGCAATGTTCATGTTGACAAAAATTACCAAATTGCCCTTCCAAAGGTTGTTGACTAGGATTTGACCCCTATAGTGCTTTGGTTTGACCATTTAAAAAGTCTAGTTTATAAATCTTGCATGGAGGAGCAACCTTAAGCAAAGTTGTAGAGAATTTCATAAGGAACAAAAGTTCTAACATGGCCATCTTATGAAAGTGACCAGAACATGCTTAAAATTGGCCCACAAGTCAACTTGAGTGGTGCCCAACACTTAGAAAAATTTTCTAAGTCCTGAACTAGTTTGCAGTTTCATTGTACCCCACTTTAGGACCTTGTAGTTTCAAATCTAGGCCGAATTAGTCCCAACTCCAATTGACAATATTGTTGTCCACACATAGCTCTACAATTTTGTTGTTAACACCTATCGCTAATTTGGGCTAGGTTAGGAGTTTTACTTGGTAGAAAGTCGCCTGTCAGTCGATGCCATCGAGCTCTGAAACAGAGATTCAGACATGCAGAGCCGGGTGACAGACAGTCGCAGGCCGTCGCTGTCGTGTGTCCTCCATGCGCCGCGCGCGACCAGGCGCCTTGGCCAGCTGCCGAACGCCTTGAAGGGTGCCTCTGTTGTCATCCAAACCTCACCATCCATTCCCTCCTCGCTCTCCCTCCTGGCAGAGAAAACAGAGAGAACCGAGCCGCCATTGCCGCCCTTGCTCCGACGAGCTCGCATGCGCTTTCCACCGCACCATCGCGTCTCCAATCCGGTCAACAGCTCCGCCGTGAACCCCTCTACCCCCTCGTCCGCTCCACGCAGTCAGCCGAGCCACGGTAGGGTCACATTGCCATTTCCGCCAACGCGAGAGCTCGCCGGCGTTCGTCCGCGCGACGGCTCACCGTGGCCAGCACAGCACCGTGCACCTCTGCTTTTCCTAGCGTTGTTCCCTCTTCCCTATCACCCGTAGATGCTCTAGTGAAGACGCTACCGCAAATGCCTGCTAAACCGGGTCGGAAGACGGTCGCGCACTACCGCGCCATGGCCGCCGATGAGGTGCTCACGCGGCCGCGCCACTCCACCCATCCCGATCTGCGTTAGTAGCCTAGTTAGGTCCGCCAAGGCTCCAGGAAGCTGGCGCGTTCCTCTACTGGCCATATAGCGGTCGGAGCTCGCCGGCGCACCACCGCGCGCCACCACCGAGCCGCCGCCGCCATGGCTGAGGCAGCTAGGGTCAGGTAGGGTCCACGGTTTAGGGGTCAGGCGATGCGGAAGGTTGAGAGGAACCTAGGGGTACCATTCCCCTTGCCGGAGATGCCGCCGTCGACGAGCTAGAGCTCGCCGGAGCTGCTGCTCCTCCGTCTCTGTTTTTGTCTCTCTGGCTAGTGGGCCCCCCTATCAGGCGCGCGCGGGCGGGAGCCAGAGCAGGCCGCGAGCTGGGCTGCGTTGGCGGGTCGGCCGGCCTAGTGGTCCATTTTTATTTTTGAAAATTCAGTTTCTTTATTATTTTCATAGATTTGATTGATGTTTGTGATTTTCATATCTAGGGTTTGACATATCCAAAAATTGTGATCCAAATTTTGTTGGACTCCAGATAAAGTGTAGTGTCTAGGAAAAATATCAAATGCTTATGTGATGTTTAATTTTTGGAAGAATTAATTAGGGTTTTGAAATGTGTTGTAAATTGCATGCAAACTTGTTTAAATCATATCTTGAGCTTCTGTGTTCCAACAATTATGAAATTTGGTGAGCATGTTATTTCATGTATATGCTAGCTCTGGTAAAAGTTTGGGTCATATTGCTTGAGTAGTTTTCAAGTTATGATGTTGTCATTTTATATTAGGAGATATTGGAATGAATTTTCATAATTTTTCCATAGGTCTAGTAAAGGTAAAATTTTGGGGGTGTTGTTCTTAGGTTAGAATGATACTAGGAAAAATATGAAATCTGTTGTTTGACACTTTTCAATGGGGTTTCCTATTTATGCAAAAATCAGCCTTTTTGGCTTGTGAATTTTGTGTAGGGAGTTTCTGTATATAACTTTAGTTCAAATTTTTACAGTAGCCTCCTAGTAGGCCAAGGAACCTCCTGTAATTTGTATAGAATTTTTTCTAGGCAGTTGCATATGAGTTTACTTTCCCACTTAATTAATTAAGTAAATTAAGAAAGGGGTTGAAATATATGTTCTGGGTTGACACACCTTACTTTCTGGTGTTTTCATGACATGTGTGAACTAGTAGTATCATTGGTTTGGTCATAGAGGAAGTTTGACACATGAATAAATATTTAATTTTCACAATTATAGGTTCTCTGGACAGCTGGTATCATTTTTGGATTAGATCCTTGATAAAAGTGTTTGCTGAGAAACTTGTGAATACCAAAGTGGTAGGAAACTTAATAAACTAGCTTGTGACAAAAATTGGTGGCATTTGGCCTTGTAGTCTAGGAGTTATAGGTGTTTAAAGTGGCTGTCCAGAAATGGCTGCTCTCTGTTTGGAGAGGACAGATTTCTGGAACTTTAGAATTTCGATAGGTAGCCTTTGGAATTAAGTGTCGAGATCTAAAAGTGATTTGTGGAGCATTTTATAAGCTTTCCAGATTGTCTTGTATCATGCCTTTAGGATTTAGGAATCTACAGTGGTGATAGAAATTCATAGTTGCTATCCAGAATGTGTTGTTGCGATATTTTATGATGTGTTTGTTGGTAACCTAAGTAATGTTGTTCTTGTGATTTTTAGGTGTTAGGGCCTTAACTGAAGAGGAATATTTATACATTAGGTTGTGTAGAGTAGGTAAGTACTTCTCTACCGGAGAAGAGTTTTGCACGTATTACTATAGTGATTTGAATAGAGCACTAGGAATTTCTGAAATGCGTTCCATTCCGAGCATGTTGCATTCATTATGCATCCATGAGATTTATTGTGCATTCATGCAATAGGTGTACCAGAGGGAGTGACACTCCTCGAGTTCGAGGGAGCGTTTTCGGAGGAGGTTCAGGAGCAGCCGGGAGAACCCGAAGAGGCAGTCAACGAAGGAACCGCCATTGACGAGTTGCCGGAGTGTCCGGATCATCGCCCTTCCTCGTTCCTGAAAGGCAAGCCCGGTGCATGCTGACCCAACTTTTTTAAATATAAATCTTGAGTACTTTTACTTGTTTACTGCATTAAGTTGTAGGAGTTGTATGAAAACACTTGTTGCATTACACCTGTCCTTGTCCAGATATCATACTTAAACCCTAAATTAGGTTTAGGCACGTGTTAATGCTTAGCCCTGCTTAGTCCGGTAGAAGTCGGGTGATTTCCGGTCATCCGCGAGATGTAGGAATAGGTCACGAGTGGCTATGTTGGCTATCGTGGATGGAACCATACCTAAAAATGAATTTGAGACCGGGCGGGAGTTCGATAGTGCAGCCGCAAGACACTTCACGTCTTGGGTGCGTAGCTATGCCCGTCTGAGTCGTTTAAGGACCGATTCGCTGTACGTCCTTGAGTCATGTTGAACGCAGTCTAACACTTAGTTGGCCGGATAAGTCGTTCCGACCGCGAATCCGAGTAATACAGTTCAGGCCGAGAATCGACTGGTAGGTCGCATCTTGGAGGAGAGTAAACGTTGTGCTTGGGGACATTGGCGTGAGACCAAGGGGGGGTTAGAGTCCCTAGCACCTGGCAGAGTGTCGCCCTTGGGGATGCAGCATCAGTCGGACCCGCGGCTCCTGAACTGTACCAAAGGTGACCTGAGCAGCCCTCGCCAGGCGTGACTCAGTGAGTGTTAGAAATACCCCTCCAGCTAGATAGGAATTCGATTTGAATCGCCGTCGCTCCCGGTTAGTGAGCACTTGACTTGAGCAGCGGCAATGTAGATCTCATTAAATTGAACAGAATGGTTAAGTGGATGATATAATGTTGCCACAAATTTATACCTGCTATGGATATAATAATATTATTGTTTGATTATAATCAAGTGAATGCTTAGTACAGGTGCTAAGATAGAGGATAGGTGAATGCTAAAATAACTGCTAGTACAGGTTAAAAGAGTTTAAATTACTTATGCTTTTCCACAAAGGTGATGTCAGCCAGCTCCACTTATGAAAGCCTTGCATGATCCTTGGTGTCTCTTATTTTCCGTTTCGACGGGTAAGTCTAGCTGAGTACATTCCCGTACTCAGGGTTTATTCCCTCCTGTTGCAGATGACATGCTTTATCAGCAAGACCTGTCTCCACCCCGCGAGTGACGAGGACTAGATCACTCGAGCGTGATCGTCTGTTAGTTACTTTCCTTAATGCTTTTGTGGGATGGTGATCTGTAAGACTGGCAGTAGTATTTAAACTAAATGTGTATGTTATGCTTCCGCTACTTTATGAACTCAGTTTGTAATAATTTGTGACTTCGTATGTTGTAAGCGAACTTCTGAACTACATGTGAAATGTAACATGTGATGTGTATGTTGAATGATGCGATCTTGGTTGTAAAAGAGTTGGTTTGAAATCATTCGTGGTTTCGATTGACTACCGGGATTATATGGGCTCAAGTTCGAAAATTTGAGCGTTTCGGCACTTGTTTTTGTACTTGTGCTCTTATAATTTGGCGGTTCTGTTACAGGACGTGGATCAAGTGGAAGCTTATTTAGGTCCACTTGGAGATAGTATTAATGTTGATGCAAGATAGGTCCATAGTTTGCGCAGAACATGCAATGAGCTCAAAAATATTTTTGGACGCACCTGATGGAACTCCTACATGACATGGGTCAAGTGGAAGCTCGTTTGGGCTTTGTTTGGAGATAGTGTCAATCTCGACATGAGATAGGTGTATGGTTTGCGCTGAACATACCATAGGCTCAGAAATCATTTTGGATACACCCAATGTTATTCCTTCGTGATGTGGGTCAAGCGGAAGCTCGTTTGGGTCCATTTGGAAAAAGTATTAATCTCGGTGCAAGATAGGAGCACGGTTTGCCCCGAATGTACCACATCCACGGAAATCTTCTTGGGCGCACCCAATGGAACTCCTAGGTGATATGGGTCTGTATGGAGATAGTGTTAATCTCAACACAAGATAGGTGTACGATTTGTGTGAAACGTACTATAGACTTAGAAATCATTTTGAACACACCCGATGGTACTCCTGTGTGACATGAGTCAAGTGGAAGCTTGTTTTGGTCCATTTGGAGACAATTTTAATCATGATGCAATATAGGTACCTAGTTTTTCGCCGAACGTGCAATAGGCTCGGAAATCATTTTGGGTGCACCCAATGGAACTCCTAGGTGAGTGGGTCAAGTGGAAGCTAACTTCTGTCCGTTTAGAGATTGTGTTAATCTTGACGCAATGCATGGTTTGCGCCGAACATACAATAGTCTTAGAAATCATTTTGGACATGCCCAATGGTACTCCTATGTGACATGGATCAAGTGGAGGCACATTTTGGTCCATTTGGAGACAGTGTTGATCTCAACGCAAGATAGGTGCATGGTTTCCGCCGAATGTTCCATGCGCATAGAAATCTTTTTGGGCACCCAATGGAACTGCTTGGTGACGTGTGTCACATATAAGCTTTGTTTGGTCCATTTGGAGATAGTGTTAATGTCGGCGTGAGATCGGTGCATGGCTTGCAACGAATGTACCACGGGCATAGGAATCATTTTGGGTGCCCCCGATAGAACTCCTGGGTGACGTGGGTCAAGTTGAAACTTGTTTCAGTCCGTATGGAGATAACGTTAATCTTGGCGCTAGGCACGGTTTGTGCCGAATGTACCACAGCCAAGGAAATTGTATTGGTCACACATGACTATACTCCTAGTTCACGTCGGCCAAGTGGAAGCTCATTTTGCTCAGTTTAGAGATGGTGTTAATCTCGACGTAAGATTGGTGCACGGTTTACGCTGAATGTATCATAGGCTCAGAAATCATTTTGGAGACAGTGTTAACCCCAATGCAAATAGGTGCCCGATTTGCGCCGAACATGCAATAGGCTCGGAGATCATTTTGGGCGCACTTGATTGAACTCCTAGGTGATGTGGGTCAAGTGGAAGCTCATTTGGGTCCGTTTGGAGAAAGTGTTAATCTCAGCGAAAGATAGGTGCACGGTTTGCGCCGAATGTACCACAAGCAAGGAAATCTTCTTGGGCGCACCTGATGAAACTCCTTAGTGATGTGAGTCCGTTTAGAGATAGTGTTAATCTCGACATAAGATAAGTGCATGGTTTGCGCCAAACGTACCATAGGCTCAGATATCATTTCGAACGCACCCAATGGTACTCCTACATGACATGGGTCAAGTGGAAGCTCGTTTTGGTCCATTTGGAGACAATGTTAATCTTGATACAAGATAGGTACATGGTTTTGTGCCGAAAGTGCAATCGACTTAGAAATCGTTGTGGGTGCTCCCGATGGAACTCCTAGGTAATGTGGGTCAAGTGGAAGCGCATTTCGATTAGTTCGGAGATTTTGTTAATCTTGGCGCAAGATGCGTGCATGGTTTGCGCCAAACTTACCGTAGGCTCGGAAATCATTTTGGACCCACCTGATGGTACTCCTACATGACCTCGGTCAAGTGGAAGCTCATTTTGGTCCATTTGGAGATAGTGTTAATCTCAACGCAAGAGATGTGCATGGTTTGCACCAATGTTCCTTAGGCTTGCAAATCATTTTGGGCACACTCGATCGAACTCCTAGGTGATGTGAGTCAAGTGGAAGCTCGTTTTGGTCTGTTTGGAGATAGTGTTAATCACAACGCAATAGGTGCATGGTTTGTGCCGAACGTACCATAGGCTGGCAAATCATTTTGGACGCACCCCATGGTACTCCTAAGTGATGTGAGTCAAGTGGAAGCTCATTGCGGTCCATTAAGAGATAGTGTTAATCTTGACGCGAGATGTATACACGGTTTGTGCGGAACATGCAATAGGCTCGAAAATCGTTTTGGGCACAACCAATGGAACTCCTAGGTGAAATGGGTTATGTGAAAGCTCGTTTTGGTCCATGTGGAGATAGTGTTAATGTCGGCGCAAGATAAGTGCACGTTCTGCAACTAACGTACCATAGGCTTGGAAATCACTTTGGACCCAACCGATGGTACACCTACGTGACGTGGGTCAAGTGAAAGCTTGTATCGGTCCATTCGGAGACAATGTTAATCTCGACGCAAGAAAAGTGCACGGTTTGTGCCAAATGTACCATAGGCTCCGAAATAATTTTGGACACATCATATAATACTCATAGATGACGTGGATCAAGTGGAAGCTCATTTCGGTTCATTTGGAGACAGTGTCAATGTCGATG
Organism: Saccharum officinarum; assembly: GCA_020631735.1. Lineage (NCBI taxonomy): Eukaryota > Viridiplantae > Streptophyta > Magnoliopsida > Poales > Poaceae > Saccharum > Saccharum officinarum. Next base: position 28,260,320 of record CM036206.1, on the reverse strand, counting down.
CAAGATAGGTGCCTAGTTTGCGCCGAGCGTGCAATAGATGCGGAAATCATTTTGAATGCACTCGATGGAACTGCTACGTGACGTGGGTCAAGTGGAAGCTCGTTTGGGCTTGTTTAGAGATAGTGTTAATCTCAACATAGGATAGGTGCATAATTTGCACCAAATGTACCATAGGCTCGAAACCATTTTGGACGCACCCTATGGTACTCCTATGTCACGTGGGTCAAGTGGAAGCTCATTTCGGTCCATTTGCAGACAGTGTTAATCTTGACGCAATATAGGTACACAGTTTGCGTCAAATGTGCATTAGGCTCAGAAATCGTTGTGAACGCACCCGATGGAACTCCTTGGTGCCGTGGGTTACGTGGAAGCTCGTTTCGGTCAGTGTGGGGATAGTGTTAATATCAGCGCAAGATAGGTGCATGGTTTGCACCGAACGTACCATAGGCTCAGAAATTATTTTGGACCCACCTGGTGGTACTCCTATGTGACGTGGGTCAAGTGGATGCTCGTATCGGTCCATTTGGAGACAGTGTTAATCTCAGCGCAAGATAGGTGCACAATTTGCGCCAAAAGTACCATAGGCTCTAAAATCATTTTGGACGCACCCGATAGTACTCCTTCATGATGTGGGTGTAGTGGAAGTTTGTTTGGGTCCATTTGGGGAAAGTATAAATCTCAGGACAAGATAGGTGCATGGTTTGGGCCGAATGTACGACGTGCATGGAAATCTTCTTGGGCACACCCAATGGAACTTCTAGGTGATGTGGGTTTGTTTGGAGATAGTATTAATATTGACACAAGATAGGTGCACGGTTTATGCCAAACGTACCATAGGTCAAGTGGAAGCTCGTTTTGGTCCATTTTGAGATAATGTTAATCTCGATGCAAGATGGGTACATTGTTTTGCACTGAACGTGAAGTGGGCTTAGAAATCATTTTGGGTGCACCAATGGAACTCCTAGGTGACGTGGCTCATGTGGAAGCTCATTTTCGTTTGTTTGGAGATTGTGTTAATCTTGATGCAAGAAACGTACATGGTTTGCGCCGAACATACCATAGGTTCAGAAATCATTTTAGAATGGTATGTTTGGGGCAAACCGAGCACCTATCTTGCGCTGAGATTAACACTGTCTCCAAATGGACTGATACGAGCGTCCACTTGACCCACGTTACGTAAGAGTACCATCAGGTGGGTCCAAAATGATTTCCTAGCCTATTGTACATTCGGTGCAAACTGTGCACCTATGTTGCGCTGACATTAACACTATCTCCAAACAGACCGAAACGAGCTCCACTTAACCCACGGCAGCAATGAGTTCCATCAGATGCGCCTAAAATGATTTCTAAGCCTATTGCACATTCGACGCAAACTGTGTACCTGTCTTGCGTCAAGATTAGCACTATCTCCTAATGGACCAAAATGAGCTTCCACTTGACCCACGTCGCATAGGGTACCATAGGGTGCGTCCAAAATGATTATTGAACTTGTGGTACATTTGGTGCAAACCGTGCACCTAACTTATTTTGAGGTTAACACTATCTCTAAACAAGCCCAAATGAGCTTCCACTTGACCCACGTCATGTAGGAGTTCCATCGGGTGCGTCCAAAACGATTTTCAAGCCCATTCCACATTCGGTGCAAACTATGCACCTATCTTGCGTCGATAGTAACACTGTCTCCATATGGACCGAAATGAGCTTCCACTTGATCCATGTAATATCGAAGTATCATTGGGTGCATCCAAAATGATTTCTGAGCCTATGGTACATTCGGCACAAACCGTGCACTGATCTTGCATCGAGATTAGCTTTGTCTCCAAATGGACCATTACGAGCTTCCACTTGACCCACGTCACGTAGGACTACCATCGAGAGGGACCAAAATGATTTCTGAGGCTATGGTATATTCGCTGCAAACCGTGCACCTATCTTGTGCCAACATTAACACTATCTCCATATGAACCAAAACGAGCTTTCACTTAACCCATTTCACCTAAGAGTTCCATCGGCTGTGTGCAAAATGATTCCCGAGCCTATTGCATGTTCCACGCAAACCGTGTACCCACAACTGGACCGAAATGAGCTTCCACTTGACCCATGTCACGTAGGAGTACCATCGGGTCCATCCAAAATGATTTCCCAGCCTATGGTACGTTTGGCGCAAACCATGCACCTATCTTGTGCTAAGATGAACACTATCCCCAGATCGAAACGAGCTTCCTCTTGACCCACATCACCTAGGAGTTTGACCGGGTGTGCCCAAAATGATTTGTGAGCCTAAGGAACATCGATGCAAACTGTGAACCTATCTTGCGTTGAGATTAACACTATCTCCAAATAGATAGAAACAAGCTTCCACTTGACCCACCTCACGTAGGAGTACCATCGGGTGTGTCCGAATGATTTCACGGCCTATGGTAACTTCGGTGCAAACCATGCACGTATCTTGTGCCAAGGTTAACACAATCTCCAAACGGACGAAAACGAGCATCCCCTTGACCCACGTCACCTAGGAGTTCCATCGGGTGCAGCCAAAACGATGTTTGAGCCAATTTCACGTTCAGCACAAAACAATGTACCTATCTTGCATCAAGATTAACATTGTCACCAAACGGACCCAAACAAGCTTTCAGTTGACCCACATCATGAAGGAGTATGATCGGGTGTGCCCAAAATGATTTTTGAGCCTATGGTATGTTCGACGCAAACCGAGCACCTATCTTACGTTGAGATTGACACTGTCTCCAAATGGACTGATATGAGCGTCCACTTGACCCACGTCACGTAGGAGTACCATCGGGTGGGTCCAAAATGATTTCCAAGCCTATTGTACATTCGGTGCAAACCGTGCACCTATCTTGCGCCGACATTAACACTATCTCCAAACAGACCGAAACGAGCTCCCCTTAACCCACGACACCAAGGAGTTCCCTCGGGTCTGTCTAAAATGATTTCCAAGCCTATTGCACATTCGACGCAAATTGTGTACCTATCTTGTGTCAAGATTAACACTGCCTCCAAATGGATCGAAACGAGCTTCCACTTGACACACGTCACATAGGAGTACCATAGGGTGTGTCCAAAATGATTTTTGAGTCTATGGTACATTTGGTGCAAACCGTGCACCTATCTTATGTCAAGATTAACACTATCTCCAACACAAGCCCAAACAAGCTTCCAGACCCACGTCACGTAGGGGTTCCATCGGGTGCGTCCAAAACGATTTTCGAGCCTATTGCACGTTCGGTGCAAACTGTGCACCCATCTTGCGTTGTCACTAACACTGTCTCCAAGTGGACCAAAACGAGCTTCCACTTGATCCATGTCATATAGGAGTACCATCGGGTGCATCCAAAAAGATTTTCAAGCCTATGGTACATTCGGGGCAAACCATGCATCGATCCTGCGTCGAGATTAACATTGTCTCCAAATGGACTGATACGGGCTTCCACTTAACCCACGTCACGTAGGAGTACCATCGGGTGGGTTCAAAATGATTTCCAAGCCTATGGTATGTTCAGTGCAAACTGTGCACCAATCTTGCGCAGACATTAACACTATCTCCATATGGACCAAATCCAACTTTTACTTAAACCATTTCACCTAGGGAGTTCTAATGGCTGTGCGTAAATTGATTTATGAGCCTATTGCATGTTTCGAGCAAACCGTGTACCCATCTTGCGTCAAGATTAACACTATCTCCAAATGAACCGAAATGAGCTACCACTTGATCCACGTCATGTAGGAGTACCATCGGGTGCGTCCAAAATGACTTTCCAGTCTGTGGTACATTCAGCGCCAACCATGCCCCTGTTTTGCGCTGAGATTAACACTATCTCCAAATAGACCAAAACAAGCTTCCAGTGGACCTACATCACCTACGAGTTTGATTGGGTAACCCCAAAAAGATTTGCTAGCCTAAGGAACATCGGCACAAACCATGCACCTCTTGCATTGAGATTAATACTGTCTCCAAATGGACAGAAACGAGCTTGCTCTTGACCGACATCACATAGGAGTACCTTCGGGTGGGTCTAAAATGATAACCAAGCCTATGGTGCGTTCGGTGCAAACCGTGCACCTATCTTGCACCGACATTAACATTATCACCATATGGACCAAAACAAGCTTTCACATAACCAATTTGACCTAGGAGTTCTATCGGCTATGCCCAAAATGATTTTTGAGCCTATTGCACGTTCTGCGCAAACCGCCTATGGTACGTTCGGCGCAAACCATGGCCCTGTCTTGCGCTGATATTAACACTATCTCCAAATAGACCAAAACGAGCTTCCACTTGACCTACATCACCTCAGAGTTCGATCGGGTGAGCCCAAAAAGATTGGCTAGCCTAAGGAACATCGGCACAAACTGTGCAACTATCTTGCATTGAGATTAACACTATCTCCAAATGGACAGAAATGAGCTTGCACTTGACCCACGTCACATAGGAGTACCATCGTGTGTGTCCGAACTGATTGCCCAGCCTATGGTACGTTCGGCGCAAACCATGCACGTATCTTGCGCCAAGATTAACACAATCTCTAAACAGACTGACATGAGCTTCCACTTGACCCATGTTACCTAGGAGTTCCATCAGGTGCACCCAAACTAATTTCTAAGCCGATTGCATGTTCGACGCAGAACCATGTACCAATCTTGCGTCAAGATTAACATTGTCTCCAATTGGACTGAAACGAGCTTCCACTTGACCCATGTCACGTAGGAGTACCACCGGGTGTGTCCAAAATGATAACCAAGCCTATGGTACATTTGGCGGAAACCATGCACCAAAATGATTTCTAAGCCTATGGTACATCTAGCACAAACCGTGCACCAATATTACGTCGAGATTAACACCATCTCTAACTGACCGAAATGAGCATCCCCTTGACCGACGTCAACTAGGTGTACCGTGAGTGTGACCAAAACAATTTCCATGCCCATGGTACGTTCAGCACAAACTGTGCACCTATCTAGCACAGAGATTAATGTTATCTCCATACAGACCGAAATGAGCTTACAGTTGACCCACGTCACCTAGGAGTTCCATCAAGCACACCCAAAATGACTCCCATGCCCATGGTACATTCGGCACAAACTATGCATCGATCTCGCGTCGAGATTAACACTACCTCCAAACGGATCAAAATAAGCTTCCATTTGACATAGGTCACCTAGGAGTTCCTTTGGGTGCATCCAAAAAGATTTCCATGCATGTGGTACATTTGACACAAACCATGCACCTATCTTGTGCGAAGATTAACACTTTCTCTAAGCAGACCCAAAGGAGCTTCCACTTGACCCACGTCACGTAGGAGTATCATCGGGTGTGTCCACAATGATTTATGAGCCTTTGATACCTTCAGCACAAATTCTGCACCTATCTTGCATCGAGATTAACATTATCACCAAACTAACCTAAACGAGCATCCACTTGACTGGCATCAACTAGGACTACCGTCGGGTGTGCCCAAAAAGATTTCCATGTTTGTGGTATATTCGGCATAAACCGTGCTCCTGTCTTGTGCTAAGATGAACACTATCTCCAGACAGACCCAAACAAGGTTCCACTTGACCCACATACCGTAGGAGTTCCATCTGGTGCATCCGAAACAATTTCCGAGTCTATTACAAGTTCAGGACAAACTGTGCACCTATCTTGCGTCAACATTAACACTATCTCCAAATGGACCGAAATGAGCTTCAACTTGATCCACGTCACGTAGGTGTATCATCGGGTGCGTCCAAAATGATTTCTAAGCCTATGGTATATTCGGCACAATCCGTGCACCGATCTTGCGTCAAGATTAACATTGTCTCCAAATGGACCGATACAAGCTTCCACTTGACCCACGTCATATAGTAGTACCATCGGGTGGGTCCAAAATTTGGTGCAAACCGTGCACCTATCTTGCATCGACATTAACACTATGTCCATATGTAACAATACAAGCTTTCACTTAACCCATTTGACCTAGGAGTTCCATTGGTTGTGCCCAAAACGATTTCCGAGCCTATTGCAGTTCCGCGCAAACCGTGTACCCATCTTGCGTCAAGATTAACACTGTCTCCAAATAGACCGAAATGAGCTACCACTTGATCCACATCACGTACGAGTCCCATTGTGTGCGTCCAAAATGATTTTCCATCCTATGGTACGTTCGGCGCCAACCATGCCCCTGTCTTGCGCTGAGATTAACACTATCTCCAAATCGACCAAAACGAGCTTCCACTTGACCTACATCACCTGGGAGTTTGATCCGGAGACACCAAAAAGATTTGCTAGCCTAAGGAAGAATGGCACAAACCATGCACCTATCTTGCATTAAGATTAACACTATCTCTAAATGGACAGAAACGAGCTTGCACTTGACCCATGTCACGTAGGAGTACCATCGGGTGGGTCCAAAATGATAAGCAAGCCTATGTTATGTTCGGTGCAAACCGTGCACCTATCTTGCACCGACATTAACACTATCTCCATATGGACCAAAACAAGCTTTCACTTAACCCATTTGACCAAGGAGTTCCATCGGCTGTGCCCAAAACGATTTCTGAGCCTATTGCACGTTTCACGCAAACCATGTACCCATCTTGCGTCAAGATTAACACTGTATTCAAATAGACCAAAATGAGCTACCACTTGATCCATGTCACGTAGGAGTACCATCGAGTGTGTCCAAAATGATTTTCTGGCCTATGGTACGTTCGGCACAAACCATGCCCCTGTCTTGCGCTAAGATTATCACTATCTCCAAATAGACCAAAACGAGCTTCCACTTGACCTGCATCACTAGGGAGTTCGATCGGGTGACCCCAAAAAGAATTGCTAGCCTAAGGAACATTGGCACAAACTGTGCACCTATCTTGCATTGAGATTAACACTGTCTCCAAATGGACAAAAATGAGCTTACACTTGACCCACATCACGTAAGAGTACCATCGGGTGTGTCCAAATTCATTGCCCAGCCTATGGTACGTTTGGTGCAAACCATGCACGTATCTTGCGCCAAGATTAACACAATCTCCAAACGGACTGAAATGAGCTTCCACTTGACCCATGTTACCTAAAAGTTCCATCAGGTGCACCCAAACAGATTTCCAAGCCGATTGCACGTTCGGCGTAGAACCGTGTACCTATCTTGCGTCAAGATTAACATTGTCTCCAAATGGACCGAAACGAGCTTCCACTTGACTCGTGTCATGTAGGAGTACCATCGAGTGCGTCCAAAATGATAACCAAGCCTATGCTACGTTTGGCGGAAACCATGCACCTATCTTGTGTCGAGATTAACACCATCTCCAAATGTACTCACGTCACCTAGGAGTTCCATCAGGTGCGCCCAAGAAGATTTCCTTGCATGTGGTACATTTGGTGCAAACCGTGCACCTATCTTTCGCCAAGATTAACACTTTCTCCAAATGGACCCAAATGAGCTTCCACTTGACCCACATCATTGAGGAGTTCGATCGGGTGCGCCCAAAACGATCTCCGAGCGTATTGCATGTTCGGTGTAAATCGTGCACCTATCTTGCATTGAGATTAACACTATCTCCAAAATGATTTCTAAGCCTATGATACATCAAGCGCAAACCGTGCACCATTATTATGTTGAGATTAACACCATCTCTAAACTGACCGAAACGAGCATCCACTTGACCAACGTCAACTAGGTGTACTGTTAGTGTGACCAACACAATTTCCATGCCCGTGGTATGTTCGGCACAAACTGTGCACCTATCTAGCACCGAGATTAACGTTATCTCCATACGGACCGAAACAAGCTTACACTTGACCCACGTCACCTAGGAGTTGGATCAGGCGCACCCAAAACGGCTCTCATGCCAATAGTACATTCAGCGCAAACTATGCACCGATCTCGGGCCGAGATTAACACTACCTCCAAACGGATCAAAATGAGCTTCCATTTGACACATGTCACCTAGGAGTTCCTTTGGGTGCCCCCAAAAAGATTTCCATGCAAGTGGTACATTCGACGCAAACCATTTTCCTATCTTGTGCCAAGGTTAACACTTTCTCTAAACAGACCCAAAGTAGCTTCCACTTGACCCACGTCACGTAGGAATATCATCGGGTGTGTCCACAATGATTTATGAGCCTATGATACCTTCAGCACAAACTCTGCACCGATCTTGCATCGAGATTAACATTATCACCAAACTAACCGAAATGAGCTTCCACTTGACTGACGTCAACTAGGACTACCATCGGGTGCGCCCAAAAAGATTTCCATGTCTGTGGTATATTCGGCACAAACTATGCCCCTGTCTTGTGCCGAGATTTACAATATCTCCAAATAGATCCAAACAAGCCTCCACTTGACCCATGTACCATAGGAGTTCCATCTGGTGCGTCTAAAATAATTTCCAAGCCTATTACACGTTCGGCGCAAACTGTACACCTATCTTGCGTCGACATTAACACTATCTCCAAATGGACTGAAATGAGCTTCAACTTGATCCACGTCACGTAGGTGTATCATCGGGTGCATCCAAAATGATTTCTGAGCCTATGGTACATTCGGCGCAAACCGTTCACCGATCTTGCGTCGAGATTAACATTGTCTCCAAATGGATTGATATGACCTTCCACTTGACCCAGGTCACATAGGAGTACCATCGGGTGCGTCCAGAATGATTTCCGAGCCTATGGTACATTCGGCGAAATCCATGCACCGATCTTGCGTCGAGATTAACATTGTCTCCAAATGGACCGATGCGAGCTTCCACTAGACCCATGTCACGTAGGAGTACCATCAGGTGGGTCCAAAATGATTTCTAAGCCTATTGCACGTTCCGCATAAACCGTGTACCATCTTGCGTCAAGATTAACACTGTCCCCAAATAGACTGAAACGAGCTTCCACTTCATCCACGTCACGTAGGAGTACCATTGTGTGCGTCGAAAATGATTTTTCAACCTATGGTACGTTCGTCGCATACCATGCACCTATCTTGCACTGCGATTACACTATCTCCAAACAGATCGAAACGAGCTTCCATTTGACCCACATCACCTAGGAGTTCAATCGAGTGTGCCTAAAATGATTTCCAAGCCTAAGGAACATCGGCGCAAACCATGCACCTATCTTGCGTTGAGATTAACACTGTCTCCAAATGGGCCAAAACGACCTTCCACTTGACCCAGGTCACATAGGAGTACCATCGGGTGTGTCAAAAATAATTTCCCAGCCTATGGTACGTTCTGCGCAAACCATGCATGTATCCTGCGCCAAGATTAACACAATCTCCAAACAGACCAAAATGAGCTTCCACTTGACCCATGTTACCTAGGAGTTCAATCAGGTGCGCCCAAGAAGACTTCCTTGGATGTGGTACATTCAGTGTAAACCGTGCACCTATCTTTCGCTGAGATTAACATTTCTCCAAACGGACCCAAATGAGCTTCCACTTGACCCACATCACCGAGGAGTTTGATCGGGTGCGCCCAAAATGATTTCTGAGCCTATTGCACGTTCGGCGTAAATCGTGCACCTATCTTGCATTGAGATAAACACTATCTCTAAAATGATTTCTGAGGCTATGATACGTTCAGCGCAAACCGTGCACCAATATTACATCACGATTAACACCATCTCTAAACTAACCGAAACGAGCTTCCACTTGACCGATGTCAACTACGAGTACCGTCGAGTGTCACCAAAATGATTTCCATGCCTGTGGTACATTTGGCACAAACGGTGCACCTATCTAGCGCTGAGACTAACGTTATCAACGTACGGACTGAAACGAGTTTCCACTTGACCCATGTCACCACGGACTCCCATCGGGCGCACCCAAAAATCCCATCAGGTGTGTCCAAAATGATTTCTCAGCCTATGGTACGTTCGGCGCAAACCGTGCACATATCTTGTGTCAAGATTAACACAATCTCCAAACGGACGGAAACGAGCTTCCACTTGACCCACGTCACCTAGGAGTTCCATCGGGTGCACCCAAAATAATTTCCAAGGCGATTGCACGTTCGGCGCAAAACTGTGTACCTATCTTCCGTCAAGATTAACATTGTCTTCAAATGGACCGAAACGAGCTTCCACTTGACCTATGTCACGTTGGAGTACCACTGGGAGCATCCAAAATGATATCTAAGCCTATGGTACGTTCAGCGCAAACCATGCACCTTTCTTTTGTTGAGATTAACACCATCTCTAAACGGACCTACATATCCTAGGAGTTTCATCATGTGCGCCCCAAGAAGATTTCCTTGCATGTGGTACATTTGGTATAAACCATGCACCTATCTTTCGCCGAGATTAACACTTTCTCCAAATAGACCCAAATGAGCTTCCACTTGCCCACATCACTGAATTCTATCGGGTGCGCCCAAAACGATCTCCAAGACTATTGCATGTTCGGCGTAAATCGTGCAACTATATTGCATTGACATTAACACTATGTCCAAAATGATTTTCGAGCCTATGATACATTCAGCGCAAACCGTGCACCAATATTGTGTTGAGCTTAACACCATCTTAAACTGACCGAAACGAGCTTCCACTTGACTGACGTGAACTAGGAGTACCATCAAGAATGATCAAAACAATTTCCATGCCCACGGTTAGGGCGCAAACCGTGCACCTATCTAGCGCCAAGATTACCGTTATCTCCATACAGACCAAAACGAGCTTCCACTTGACCCACGTTGCCCAGGAGTTCCATCAGGTGCACCCAAAACGATTCGCATGTCCATGGTACATTCAGCGCAAACCATGCACCGATCTCACGCCGAAATTAACACTATCACCATATAGACCAAAACAAGCTTCCATTTGACTCATGTCACCTAGGAGTTCCATTTGGTGCCCCCAAAAAGATTTCCATGCCCATGGAACATTCGTCGCAAACCGTGCACCTATCTTCCGTTGAGATTAACATTCTCTCGAAATGGACTGAAATGAGCTTCCACTTGACCCACGTCACATAGGAGTACCATTAGGTATTCAGGCTTAGAAATCATTTTGGACACACCCGATGGTACTCCATTGTGATGTGGTTCAAGTGGAAGCTCGTTTGGGTTCGTTCGGAGACAATGTTAATCTCGATGCAACATAGGTACATAGTTTTGCGCTGAACGTGAAATAGGCTTGGAAATCATATTGCTGCACCCGATAGAACTCCTAGGTGACGTGGGTCAAGAGGAGGCTTGTTTCCATCAAGATACGTGCTTGGTTTGCGCTAAATGTACCATAGGCTGGGAAATCATTTTGGACACACCCGATGGTACTCCTACATGACGTGGGTCGAGTGGAAGCTTGTTTTGGTCCATTTGGAGACAGCGTTAATCTCAACGCAAGATAGGTTCATGTTTGCGCTGATGTTCCTTAGGCTCGCAAATTGTTTTGGGCACATCCGATCGAACTCCTAGGTGATGCGGGTCAAGTGAAAGCTCATTTCAATCTATTTGGAGGTAGTGTTAATCTTGATACAAGATAGGTACACAGTTTGTGTCGAATGTGAACAGGCTCAGAAATCATTTTAGGCGGACCCAAGGGAACTCCTTGGAGCCATGGGTTAAGTGGAACTCGTTTCGGTCTGTTTGGAGATAGTCTTAATGTCGGCGCAAGATAGGCGCATGGTTTGCACCAAACGTATAATAGGCTCGGAAATCATTTTGGACCCACCCGATGGTACTCCTACGTGACGTAGGTCAAGTGGATGCTCATATCAGTCCATTTGGAGATAGTGTTAATCTCAGTGCAAGATAGGTGCTCGGTTTGCGCCAAACATACCATAGGCTTAAAAATTATTTTGGGCACACCCGATCGTACTCCTTCATGATGTGGGTCAACTGCAAGCTCGTTTGGGTCCATTTGGTGACAATGTTAATCTCGATGCAAGATAGGTACACTATTTTGTGCTGAACGTGAAATTGGCTCAAAAATCATTTTGGCTACACCTGATGGAACTCCTAGGTGATGTGGGTCAAGAGAACGCTCATTTTTGTCTAGTTGGAGATTATGTTAATCTTGGGCACAAGATACGTGCATGGTTTGTGCCGAACGAATCATAGGCTATGAAATCATTTTGGATGCACCCGATGGTACTCCTACGTGACGTCGGTCAAGTGGAAGCTTGTTTCGGTCCAGTTGAAGATAGTATTAATCTCAATGCAAGATAGGTTCATGGTTCGTGTCGATGTTCCTTAGGCTCACAAATCATTTTGGGCACACCCGATCGAACTCCTACGTGATGTGGGTCAAGAGGAAGCTCATTTCAGTCCAGTTGGAGATAGTGTTAATCTTGACACAAGATGGTACACGGTTTGCGCGGAACATGCAATAGGCTCAGAAAATCATTTTGCGCATAGCCAATGGAACTCCTAGGTGAAATGGGTTAAGTGAAAGCTCGTTTTGGTCCATATGGAGAGAGTGTTAATGTCAGTGCAAGATAGGTGCACGGTTTGCAGCGATTGTACCATAGCCTTGGAAATCATTTTGAACCCACCCGATGGTAGTCCTACGTGACGTGGGTCAAGTGAAGCTTGTAATGGTCCATTTGGAGACAATGCTAATCTCGATGCAAGATCAGTGCATGGTTTGTGCCGAATGTACCTAGGCTTAGAAATAATTTTGGATGCACCCGATGATACTCCTATATGACATGGATCAAGCGGAAGCTCATTTCGGTCCACATGGAGACAATGTTAATGTCGACGCAAGATAGGTGCATAGTTTGTGCCGAACGTGCAATGGGCTCAGAAATCGTTTTGGACGCACCCGATGGAACTCCTACGTGACATGGGTCAAGTGAAAGCTCATTTGGGCTTGTTTAGAGATAGTGTTAACCTCAAAATAAGATAGGTGCATGGTTTGCACAAAATGTACCATAGGCTCAATAATCATTTTGGACGCACCCTATGGTACCCTATGCCACATGGGTCAAGTGGAAGCTCATTTTGGTCCATTTGGAGACAGTGCTAATCTTGACGCAAGACAGGTACATAGTTTGCGTCGAATGTGCAATAGGCTCGGAAATCATTTTAGGCGCACCCGATGGAACTCGTTGGTGCTGTGGGTTAAGTGAGCTTGTTTCGATCTGTTTGGAGATAGTGTTAATGTCGGTGCAACATAGGTGCACGGTTTGCACCGAACATACAATAGGCTAGGAAATCGTTTTGGACCCACCTGATGGTACTCTTACGTGACGTGGGTTAAGTGGACGCTCGTATCGGTCCATTTGGAGACAGTGTTAATCTCAAAGCAAGAGGTGCACGGTTTGTGCCGATGTTCCTTAGGCTAGCAATTGTTTTTGGGGTCACCCGATCGAACACCCAATGGTACTCCATCATGACGCGAGTCAAGTGGAAGCTCGTTTGGGTCCGTTCGGAGATAATGTTAATCTCGATGCAACATAGGTACATAGTTTTGCGCTGAACGTGAAATAGGCTTGAAAATCATATTGGCTGCACCCAATGGAACTCCTAGGTCACGTGGATCAAGAGGAGGCTCGTTTCCATCCGTTTGGAGATTGTGTTAATCTCGGTGAAAGATATGTGCTTGGTTTGAGCTAAACATACCATAGGCTGGGAAATCATTTTGGAGACACCCGATGGTACTCCTATGTGACGTGGGTCAAGTGGAAGCTTGTTTTGGTCTATTTGGAGATAGTGTTAATCTCAACGCAAGATAGGTTCACGGTTTGCACCGATGTTCCTTAGGCTCGCAAATTGTTTTAGGCACATCCGATCGAACTCCTAGGTGATGTGGGTCAGGTGGAAGCTCGTTTCGGTCTGTCTGGCGATAGTGTTCATCTCAGCGCAAGATAGGTGCATGGTTTGTGTCGAACATATAAGCTAGGAAATTATTTTGGACGCACCTAATGGTACTGCTATGTGACGTGGGTCAAGTGGAAGCTCATTTTGGTCCAGTTGGAGACAGTATTAATCTCGACACAAGATGGGTACACGGTCTGCGCGGAACATGCAATAGGCTCAGAAATCATTTTGCCCATAGTTGATGGAAACTCCTAGGTGAAATGGGTTAAGTGAAAGCTTGTTTTGGTCCATATGGAGGTAGTGTTAATGTCAGTGCAGGATAGGTGCACGGTTTGCAGCGAACGTACCATAGGCTCTGAAATCATTTTGAACCCACCCGATGGTACTCCTACGTGACGTGCGTCAAGTGGAAGCTCGTATGGGTCCATTTGTAGACAATGTTAGTCTCGATGCAAGATCGGTGCACGGTTTGCGCCGAATGTACCATAAGCTCAGAATCATTTTGGATACACCCGATGATACTCCAATATGACATGCAGAAGTGGAAGCTCGTTTGAGTCGACTTGTCAACAGTGTCAATGTGGACGCCTACCAGATAGGTGCACAATTTGCGCCGAACGTGCAATAGGCTCGGAAAACATTTTGGATGCACCCATTGAACTCCTACGTGACGTGGGTCAAGTGAAAGCTCGTTTGGGCTTTGATGTGCACATGCCTATGCAACACATGTAGCAAGTTGTGTGGCCCGATCTTCTCGTAGGATCCGCAAACTTGATAACTTGTCAATGCGTGACCTGGTGAAGAGGCAGTGCACCGCGAGGCTGTCCACGCGACAAACTACCGAGACAATCACCCTTCCACGTACCGATGAAACAGCCCACACAATCACGCCCTATAGATGTGATGGCATGAACTGGGTGAACCACAGTTCGGCGTTCGACAACTCCCTTAGGAATCGAAAGAAGAAATGTTGCAAGCCTCTCAAGACTCACGCATAAACAAAACTCCACGAGTTTGTGTATTCTGAATTTAGCCAAACAAGATCTGTCTTTTCATTGTCTAGTACAAGATATATATAGAGATAGGGGCGTTCAGCTTTGAGTAAATGGCAGCATGCGCATGCACTAGTGGATTTCGTGGCTGGTTCGCACGTCTTTTCAGCTTCTGGCAGCAATTACTAAAATGAGCATAACTCTTTATTGGGTAGTCCAAATAATGAGCTGTTTGACGGGCTGGAAAGTAGACTTGAAGACACTTCCATCCACTTATAGAACACCTTCTAACTCCTTGTATTATGTCCGCGGTGATGCTTGGAATTCGTACCATGTCTCAGTCATCTAGCTTCTGGTTGCATTCCCATGCAAAAGTGATGAACCACCATTTTATTCATGCACACCATAGGCTTCTTGGTTCAGATGTCCAGGGGCTTGAATCCATCTTCATCCCATGCTGGTTCATACACTCCATCATTCCTAAGGACATTGGAACAAGAACTCAAAAGCATAGGCTCATTCAACATGAACTGATTATTAAACATAAGGTTAGCGTTCACCTAAGAATGAATTTCCTTCTCCAATTGTTTAGCTCTACTTCTTCTAATTGGACCAGCTATATCAAGTGGACTTTCATTTGAAGATGAGTGAATGCTAGGCATGTCCTCATTAGCCTCCCCCTCTTGAGGAGTCGTCCTTGACTCAGGCTCACCAACAAATGGAAGCAAGTCTTTGACATTGAATGTTGGACTCACATTGGAATATTCAGGTGGCAGCTCAATTTTGTAAGCATTATCATTTATCTTTTAGAGAACCTTGAACGGACCATCACCCCTAGGAGATAACTTTGTCTTGCGATGTTGGGGAAAACGATCCTTGCATAGATGTAACCACACAAGGTCTCCCAGCTGGAATGTAACCTTCTTATTACCTTTGTTCGCCTGCTTTGCATACTGTGCTGATTTCTTCTCGATATTTTTCCTTGTCTCAGCATGTAGTTTCTTGATAAAGTCTGATCTCTTTGATGCATCCATGTTAACTTGTTCCTGCAATGGTAAAGGCAAAAGATCCATGGGACTATGCGGTTTAAACCCATAAACAATTTCAAATGGACAAAAGTTTGTTGTGGAATGGACTGCCCTGTTATAAGCAAATTCAATATGTGGAAGGCAGTCTTCCCACTGTTTCAAATTCTTTTTCAACACAGCACGCAACATGGTGGACAACGTACAGTTGACAACTTCAGTTTGCCCATCGGTTTGCGGATGACAAGTGGTGGAAATAACAACTTCGTACCAAGCTTAGCCCATAATGTCTTCCAAAAATAGCTTAGAAATTTTATATCCTAGTCTGAAACAATAGTCCTTGGCACTCCATGTAAACGAAGGATCTCCCTGAAAAACAAATCAACAACGTGTGAAGCATCGTCGTTCTTATGACATGGAATAAAATGTGCCATTTTAGAGAATCGGTCAACAACAACAAAAATAGAATCCCTCCCCCTCTAAGACTGAGGTAAACCCAAAATAAAATCCATGGATATACTTCCCAAGGTACATTCAGAACTGGTAAGGGAGTATAAAGACCATGGGGGTTAAGGCGGGACTTAGCTTTCAAGCAGATTATGCAGCGTGCAACATGTCGCTGGACATCACTTCGCATATGTGGCCAAAAGAAATGATCAGAGAGCATGTCCAATGTCTTTTTGATGCCTAAATGACCAGCTAAGCCACCAACATGTGCTTCCTGCAAAAGAACTTGACGAATCGAGCAGGCTGGAATGCAACAATGTTGACTTTTCCATGCTAATGGAATGCCTATGTTTTATTCATGCACACCATAGGCTTCTTGGTTCAGATGTCTAGAGGCTTGAATCCATCTTCATCCCATGCTGGTTCATACACTCCATCATTCCTAAGGACATTGGAACAAGAACTCAAAACAGTAGGCTCATTCAACATAAACTGATTATTAAACATAAGGTTAGCGTTCACCTGAGAATGAATTTCCTTCTCCAATTGTTTAGCTCTACTTCTTCTAATTGGACCAGCTATATCAAATGGAGTTTCATTTGAAGATGAGTGAATGCTAGGCATGTCCTCATTAGGCTTGTTTAGAGATAGTGTTAATCTCGACATAAGATAGGCGCACAGTTTGCACCAAATGAGTGAAGTTGAAGCTCAGTTCTGTCCATTAGAGACAGTGTTAATCTTGACGCAAGATAGGTACACAGTTTGCGCCGAATGTGTAATAGGCTCGAAAATCATATTGGGCACACCCGATGGAAATCCTAGGTGTTGTGGGTTAAGTCGAAGCTCATTTGTGTACATTTGGAGACAGTGTTAATCCCAATGCAAGAAAGGTACACGGTTTGTACCAAATGTGCATTGGCCTCGGAAATAATTTTGGCCACACCTGATGGAACTCTTAGGTGACGTTGATCAAGTGGAAGCTCATTTCGGTTGGTTTGGACATTGTGTTAATCTCGGCGCAAGATAGGTGCACGGTTTGCATTGAATGTACCATAGGCTCAGAAATCATATTGGACCCACCCGACGGTACTCCTAGGTGACGTGGGTGAAGTGGAAGCTCGTTTCGGTCCGTTTGGAGACAGTGTTAATCTCATCGCAAGATAGGTGCACGGTTTGCACTGATGTTCCTTTTGCTTGCAAATCGTTTTGGGCACACCCGATCGAACTCCTAGGTGATGGGGTCAAGTGGAAGCTGGTTTCGGTCTGTCTGGAGAAGTGTTAATCTCAGCGCAAGATGGGTGCATGGTTTTCGCCGAACGTACCATAGGCTGGGAAATCATTTTGGACGCACCCTGATGGTACTCCTACATGACATGGGTCAAGTTGAAGCTCGTTTCGGTCAGTTTAGAGATGGTGCTAATCTCAACATAATATTGGTGCACGGTTTGTGCTGGATGTATCATAGGCTCGGAAATCATTTTGGAGATAGTGTTAATCTCAATGCAAGATAGGTGCACGACTTACGCTGAATGTGCAATAGGCTCGAAGATCATTTTGGGCGCACCCGATCGAACTCCTCGGTGACGTGGGTCAAGTGGAAGCTCATTTGGGTCTGTTTGGAGAAAGTGTTAATGTCGGCGAAAGATAGGTGCATGGTTTGCGCCGAATGTACCACATGCAAGGAAATCTTCTTGGGCGCACCTGATGGAACTCCTAGGTGATGTGGGTCCATTTGGAGATGGTGTTAATCTAGACACATGATAGGTGCATGGTTTTCACCAAACGTACCATAGGATTGGTTATCATTTTGGACCCACCCGAAGGTACTCTTACGTGACGTGGGTCAAGTGGAAGCTCGTATCAGTCCATTTGGACACAATGTTAATCTCAACGCAAGATCGGTGCACGGATTGCGCCGAATGTACCATGTGATCGAAAATCATTTTGGACGCACCCGATGATACACCTACATGACGTGGATCATGTTGAAGCTCATTTCAGTCGATTTGGAGACAGTGTTAATGTTAACGCAAGATAGGTGCATAGTTTGCGTCGACCGTGTAATAGGCTCAGAAATCGTTTTGGGCGCACCGATGGAACTCCTACGGTACGTTGGTCAAGTGAAAGCTCGTTTGGGTCTATTTGCAGATAGTGTTCATCTCGACGCAAGATAGGAGCATGGTTTGTGCCGAATATACCATAGACATGGAAATCTTTTTGGGCGCACCCGATGGTAGTCCTAGTTGACGTTGGTCAAGTGGAAGCTCATTTCGGTTAGTTTGGACATACTGTTAATCTCGGCGCAATATACATGCACGGTTTGCATTGAAGTATCGTAGGCTCAGAAATCAAATGGGACCCACCCGATGGTACTCCTAGGTGACGTGGGTGAAGTGGAAGCTCATTTCGGTCCGTTTGGAGACAATGTTAATCTCAGCGCAAGATAGGTGCACGGTTTTGCGCCGATGTTCCTTATGCTTGCAAATTGCTTTGGGCACACCCAATCGAAATCCTAGGTGATGTGGGTCAAGTGAAAGCTGGTTTCGGTCTGTCTGGAGATAGTGTTAATCTCAGGGCAAGATAGGTGCATGGTTTGCGCTGAACGTACCATAGGCGAGAAAATCATTTTGGACGTACCCAATGGTACTGCTATGTGACGTGAATCAATTGGAAGCTCATTTTGGTCCATTAGAGAAAATGTTAATCTTGACGCAAGATAGGTACATAGTTTGCGCCGAATGTGTCATAGGCTCAAAAATTGTATTGGGCACACCCGATGGAAATCCTAGGAGCCGTGGGTTAAGCCGAAGCTCGTTTGTGTACATTTGGAGACAGTGTTAATCCCGATGCAAGAAAGGTACATGGTTTGTACCAAATGTGCATTGGCCTCAGAAATAATTTTGGCCACAGCTGATGGAACTCTTAGGTGACGTCGATCAACTGGAAGCTCGTTTCCGTTAGTTTGGACATTGTGTTAATCTTGGCGCAAGATAGGTGCACAGTTTGCATTGAATGTACCATAGGCTCAGAAATCATATTGGACCCACCCGATAGTACCCCTAGGTGACGTGCGTGAAGTGGAAGCTCGTTTTGGTCCATTTGGAGACAATGTTAATCTCAGCGCAAGATAGGTGCACGGTTTGCCCCGATGTTCCTTATGCTTGCAAATCACTTTGGGCACACCCGATCAAACTCCTAGGTGGTGTGGGTCAAGTGGAAGCTGGTTTCGGTCTGTCTAGAGATAGTGTTAATCTCAGCGCAAGATGGGTGCATGGTTTGCGCCGAACATACCATACGCTGGGAAATCATTTTGGACGCACACGATGGTACTCCTACATGTCATCGGTCAAGTGTAAGCTCCTTTTGGTCAGTTTAGAGATGGTGCTAATCTCGATGTAATATTGGTGCACGGTTTGCGCTGGATGGATCAAAGGCTTGGAAATCATTTTGGAGATAGTGTTAATCTCAATGCAAGATAGGTGCACGATTTACACTGAACGTGCAATAGGCTCGGAGATCATTTTGAGCGCACCCGATCGAACTCCTCGGTGACGTGGGTCAAGTGGAAGCTCATTTGGGTCCGTTTAGAGAAAGTGTTAATCTCGGCGAAAGATAGGTGCACGGTTTGCGCTGAATGTACCACATGCAAGGAAAACTTCTTGGGCGCACCTAATGGAACTCCTAGGTGATGTGGGTCCATTTGGACATGGTGTTAATCTCAACACATGACAGTTGCATGGTTTTCGCCAAACATACAATGGCTTGGTTATAATTTTGGACCCACCCAAAGGTACTCTTAGGCGACGTGGGTCAAGTGGAAGCTCGCATCGGTCCATTCGGAGACAATGCTAACCTTGACGCAAGATCGCTGCACGGATTGCGCCGAATGTACCATAGGCTCGGAAATCATTTTGGACACACCCAATGATACACGTACGTGACGTGGATCATGTTGAATCTCATATCGGTCCATTTAGAGACAGTGTTAATGTCAATGCAAGATAGGTGCACAGTTTGCGCCGAACGTATAATAGGCTCAGAAATCGTTTTGGGTGCACCGATGGAACTCCTATGGGACGTGGTTCAAGTGGAAGCTCGTTTGGGTCTATTTGCAGATAGTGTTCATCTCAGCGCAAGACAGGAGCACGGTTTGTGCCGAATATACCACAGACATGGAAATCTTTTTGGGCGCACCCGATGGTAGTCCTAGTTGACGTCGGTCAAGTGGAAGGTCGTTTCGATCAGTTTGGTGATTGTGTTAATCTCGACGCAAGATAGATGCACAGTTTATGCTGAAGCTATCATAGGCTCAGAAATTATTTTGGACACACCGATGAAACTCCTACGTGACGTGGGTCAAGTGGAAGCTCCTTTGGGTCTGTTTGGAGAAAGTGTTAAACTCGGCGCAAGATAGGTGCACGGTTTGCGTTGAATGTACCACATGCATGGAAATCTTTTTGGGTGCACCCAATGGAACTCCTAGGTGACGTGTCTCAAATGGAAGCTTGTTTTGATCCATTTGGAGGTAGTGTTAATCTCAGTGCGAGATCGGTGCATGGTTTGGACCGAATGTACCATGGGCATGGGAGTCGTTTTGGGTGTGCCCGATGGAACTCCTAGGTGACTTGGGTCAAGTGTATGCTCATTTTGGTCTATATGGAGATAACGTTAATCTCAGCGCTAGATGCATAGTTTGTGCCAAATGTACCACGGGCATGGAAATTGTTTTGGCCAGACTCGATGGTATACCTAGTTGACGTCGGTCAAGTAGAAGCTCATTTCGGTTAGTTTAGAGATGGTGTTAATCTCAACGTAATATTGGTGCACAGTTTGTGCTGGATGTATCATTGGCTCGGAAATCATTTTGGAGTAGTGTTAATCCTGACGCAAGATAGGAGTTTGCGCCGAACGTGCAATAGGCTCGAAAATCATTTTGGGCGCACCCGATGGAACTCCTAGGTGTCGTGGTTTAAGTGGAAGCTCGTTTCAGTCTATTTGGAGATAGTGTTAATGTCAGCGCATGATAGTTGCACGGTTTGCACCGAATGTAACATAGGCTCAAAGAATAAGTTTGGATGCACCCGATGGTACTCCTACGCGATGTGAGTCAAGTGGAAGCTCATTTCGATCCATTTGGAGACTATGTTATTCTTGACGCAAAATGGGTACACAGTTTGCGAGGAATGTGCAATAGGCTCAGAAATTATTTTTGGCACTGCCGATGGAACTACTATGTGAAATTGGTCAAGTGAAAGCTCGTTTTGGTGCATATGGAGATAGTGTTAATCTCGGTGCAAGATAGGTGCACAATTTGCACCAAACGTACCATTGGCTCAAAAATCATTTCAGACCCACCCCATGGTACTCCTACGTGACGTGGGTGAAGTAGAAGCTCATATCGGTCCATTTGGAGACCCATTTGGACACAATGTTAATCTCGACACGATATCGGTGCACGGTTTGCGCTGAATGTACCATAGGCTCGGAAATTATTTTGGACACAACCGATGATACTCCTAGATGACGTGGATCAAGTGGAAGCTCGTTTCTATCCATTTGTAGACAGTGTTATTGTCGACGCAAGATATGTGCGCAGTTTGTGCCGAACGTGCAATAGGCTCAAAAATCATTTTGGACGCACCCGATGGAACTCCTACATGACATGGGTCAAGTGGAAGCTCATTTGGGTCTGTTTGGAGATAGTGTTAATCTCGACATAACATAGGTGCACAGTTTGCACCAAATGTACAACAGGTTCAAAAATCATTTTGGACGCACCCGATGGTACTCCTATGTGACGTGGTTCAAGTGGAAGCTCGTTTCGGTCTATTTGGAGATAGTGTTAATCTCGACACAAGATAGGTGCATGGCTTGCATCGAACGTGCAATAGGCTCATAAATCATTTTGGGCGCACCCAATAGAACTCCTAGGTGACATGGGTCAAGTGGATGCTCATTTCGGTCCATTTGGAGGTAGTGTTAATGTCGGTGAAAGATAGGTGAACGGTTTGCGCTGAACGTACCAGAGCATAGAAATCTTTATGGCACACCCAATGGAACTCCTAGGTGATGTGGGTCAAGTGGAAGCTTGTTTTGGTCTATTTGGACATTGTGTTAATCTTGACACAAGATACGTGCACGGTTTGCGCCGGATGTACCATAGGCTTGGAAATCATTTTGGACACACCCGATGGTACTCCTACATGACGTGGGTCAAGTGGAAGGTTGTTTTGGTCTATTTGGAGATAGTGTTAATCTCAACACAGGATAGGTGCTTGGTTTGCACCAAACATACCAAGGGCATGTAGATCTTTAAGGGCGCACCCGATGGAGCTCATTTCGATCTGTTTGGAAATAGTGTGAATCCTAACGCAAGATAGGTGCACGGTTTATGCTGAGCGTGCAATAGGCTTGCAAATTATTTTGGGCACACCCGATCGAACTCATAGGTGATGTGGGTCAAGTGAAAGCTCGTTTCGATCTGTTGGAGATAGTGTTAATTTCAGCGCAAGATAGGTGCACGGTTTGTGCCGAATTTACTATAGGCTAGGAAATCATTTTGGACGCACCCATTGGTACTCCTATGTGATGTGAGTCAAGTGGAAGCTCATTTTGGTCCATTAGAGATAGTGTTAATCTTGACGCAAGGTAGGTACACAGTTTGCGCCGAATGTGTAATAGGCTCAAAAATCATTTTGGGCACACCCAATGGAAATCCTAGGTGCCGTGGGTCAAGTCGAAGCTCGCTTATGTACATTTGGAGATAGTGTTAATATCGATGCAAGAAAGGTGCACGGTTTGTTTCAAATATGCATTAGGCTCATAAATAATTTTGGCCACACTCGATGGAACTCTTAGGTGACATGGATCAAGTGGAAGATCATTTTGGTTAGTTTGGACATTGTGTTAATCTTGGCGCAAGATAGGTGCACAGTTTCCATTGAATGTACCATAGGCTCAGAAATCATATTGGACGCACCCGACGGTACTCCTAGGTGACATGGGTGAAGTTGAAGCTCGTTTCGGTTTGTTTGGAGACAGTGTTAATCTTGGCGCAAGATAGGTGCATGGTTTGCGCCATTGTTCCTTATGCTTGTAAATCGTTTTGGGCGATCCAACTCCAAGGTGATGTGGGTCAAGTCGAAGCTCATTTCGGTCTGTCTAGAGATAGCGTTAATCTCAGCGCAAGATAGGTGCATGGTTTGCGCCGAACGTACCATAGGCTAGGAAATCATTTTGGATGCACCCCAATGATACTCCTACGTGACGTGCGTCAAGTGAAGCTCGTTTCGATCCATTTGGACACAGTGTTAATCTTGACACAAGACGGGTGCACGGTTTGCACGGAGCAAGCAAATAGGCTCAGAAATCATTTTGGGCATAGCCGATGGAACTTCTAGGTGAAATGAGTTAAGTGAAAGCTCGTTTTGGTCCATATGGAGATAGTGTTAATGTCGGCGCAAGATAGGTGTACGGTTTGCACTGAACATACTATAGGCCTAGAAATCATTTTGAGCCCGCCCGATGGTACTCCTACGTGACGTGGGTCAAGTGGAAGCTTGTATCGGTCCATTTGGAGACAATGTTAATCTCGACGCAAGATCTGTGCAAGGTTTGCGCCGAATGTACCATAGGCTCAAAAATTATTTTGGATGCACCCGATGATACTCCTATATGACTTGGATCAAGTGGAAGCTCGTTTCGGTCCACATGGAGACAGTGTTAATGATGAGGCAAGATAGGTGCATAGTTTGCGCCAAAGGTGCCACAGGCTCAAAAATCATTTTGGACGCACCCGATCGAACTCCTACATTACGTGGGTCAAGTGGAAGCTCGTTTGGGCTTGTTTGGATATAGTGTTAATCTTGTTAATCTTGACATAAGATAGGTGCACGGTTTGCATCAAATGTACCATAGGCTCAAAAATCATTTTGGACGCACCCTATGGTACTCCTATGTGACGTGGGTCAAGTGGAAGATCGTTTCAGTCCATTTGGAGACAATGTTAATCTTGACGCAAGATAGGTACACAGTTTGCGTCGAATGTGCAATAGGCTCGGAAATCATTTTAGGCGCACCCAAGGGAACTCCTTGGTGCCGTGGGTTAAGTGGAGCTCATTTCAGTCTGTTTGGAGATAGTGTTAATGTCGGCGCAAGATAGGTGCATAGCTTGCACTAAATGTACAATAGGCTCAGAAATCATTTTGGACAAACCCGATGGTACTCCTACGTGACGTGGGTCAAGTGGATGCTCGTATCGGTCCATATGGAGACAGTGTCAATCTCAGTGCAAGATAGGTGCTCGGTTTGCGCTGAACGTACCATAGGCTCAGAAATCATTTTGGACACACCCGATGGTACTCCTTCGTGATGTGGGTCAAGTGGAAGCACGTTTAGGTCCGTTTGGTGACAATGTTAATCTCGATGCAAGATAGGTACACTATTTTGGGCTGAACATGAAATAGGCTTAGAAATCATTTTGGGTGCACTGGATGGAACTCCTAGGTGACGTGGGTCAAGAGGAAGCTCCTTTTTGTCTGTTTGGAGATTGTGTTAATCTTGGCGCAAGATACGTGCTTGGTTTGCGCCGAACGTACCATAGGCTGCGAAATCATTTTGGACATGCCCGATGGTAGTCCTACGTGATGTGGGTCAAGTGGACACTCGTATCTGTCGATTTGGGATAGTGTTAATCTCAGCGCAAGATAGGTTTACGGTTTGCGTCGATGTTCCTTAGGCTCGCAAATCCTTTTGGGCACATCTAGTCAAACTCCTAGGTGATGTGGGTCAAGTGGAAGCTCGTTTTGGTCTATCTAGAGATAGTGTTCATCCCACCGCAAGATAGTTGCATGGTTTGCACTGAACGTATCATAGGCTGGGAATCATTTTTGATGAGGACATCAACACCACACCTACACCTACACCATCACCAGCACCACTTGGTCCTATTACTCGTGCTCATGCCCGTCAACTCAACCATCAAGTAAGTTCATTCTTAAACTCTTGTCCATCATATTTAGACAATGGAGACGCGTGCACTCTTGTTTTACTTAGGAATGATGGAGAGGATCAGAAGGGCAGGGGATTGGCGCCGGCTGGATTTGGACTGCAGGACAGCACCAACTTGTGATGGATGCCATGACTTCATACGGACTCCGATTGGGACGTTCTAGCACTTTTTGGAAAGCTTACTTTCCAACGGATCCATCTTAATGGATATATCTTATCAGATTCTTCTGCAGTAACTAATTTTGTACCGAGACTTTTTCTGTCAACGGTGCTGCGTCACCTTATTTTGGCCGATGGCCCATGTATCAAGTTGGGTCCATTAGGGACGCGTCCTAGGGTTGGAGAACGACCCAAACACCCTTGTGGTCGTCCTTCCATCTACTTATATGCCTCTAGGGCCGCCACAAACAGATTAGGTTTTGTTTCGTCGAGTTAGCCATTGCTACCGCCTTTCAGCGCGCGTGTTGGATCAACCGCCTGACTGATTGTCTTCAGAACCTCACCATCTTGTGTTTTCAGATTGAAACCTTCATATTTATTTGGCAATTGAGTGCTTGTTCTTCTTGTTCTTGCTGGTTCTTCGATTGCTTGCAGGACGGGTGCCCTAGTGGCTGGTTGTCATGCCGCAAGATCACGACAGCCATCGGAGGAGGTGTATCGGTTGCTAAGGCGCAGCGTCCTTGGATGGTTGTAGTCGGACTGTGAACGTCATCTCCATCCACCAATCGAGTTAACCGCCATCTCTCATCGAAAGATCGGCCAGCGAACCCTACGGGATCTCATCAATTTTGGCCACATCCGATGGTACTCCTTCGTGATGTGGGTCAAGTGGAAGCTCGTTTCGGTCCAGTTGGAGATAGTGTTAATCTTCATACAATATGGGTACACGGTTTGCGTGAAACATGCAATAGGCTTGGAAATCATTTTGCGCACAACCGATGGAACTCCTAGGTGAAATGGGTTAAGTGAAAGCTTGTTTTGGTCCATATGGATATAGTGTTAATGTTGGTGCAAGATAGGTGCACGGTTAGCACCGAACATACCATAGGCTCATAAATCATTTTGAACCCACCCGATGGTACTCCTATGTGATGTGGGTCAAGTGGAAGCTCGTATCAGTCCATTTGGAGACAATGTTAATCTCGACGCACGATCGGTGCATGGTTTGTGCCGAATGTACCATTTTGGATGCACCCGATGATACTCCTATATGAGGTGGATCAAGTGGATGCTCATTTCGATCCAGTTGGAGACAGTGTTAGTGTCGACGCAAGGTAGGTCCACAGTTTGCGCCGAATGTGCAATAGGCTCGGAAATCATTTTGGATGCTCGCTTGGGCTTGTTTAGAGATTGTGTTAATCTCTACATAAGATAGGTGCACAATTTGCACCAAATGTACCATAGGCGCAAAATCATTTTGGTCGCACCCTATGGTACTCTGATGTGACATGGGTCAAGTGGAAGCTCATTTTGGTCCGTTTGGAGACAGTGTTAATCTTGACTCAAGACAGGTACACAGTTTGCGTCGAATGTGCGATAGGCCCAGAAATCATTTTAGGCACACCCGATGGAACTCCTTGGTCACATGGGTTAAGTGGAGCTCATTTTGGGTCTATTTGGAGATAGTGTTAATGTCGGATCAAGATAGGCGCATGGTTTGCCCCGAATGTACAATAGGCTCAGAAATCATTTTGGACCTACTCAATGGTACTCCTATGTGACGCGGGTCAAGTGGACGCTCATATCGGTCCATTTGGGGACAGTGTTAATCTCAACACAAGATAAGTGCTTGGTTTCGCTGAACGTACCATATGCTCAGAAATCATTTTGGACACACCCAATGGTACTCCTTCATGATGTGGGTCAAGTGGAAGCTCGTTTGGGTCCGTTTGGAGACAATGTTTACCTCGATGCAAGATAGGTACACTGTTTTGCACTGAACGTGTAATAGGCTCGGTGTTTTGCACTAAACGTGAAATAGGCTCAGAAAACGTTTTGGGTGCACTCGATGGAACTCCTTTGTGATGTGGGTCAAGAGGAAGCCCGTTTCTGTCCATTTGGAGATTGTGTTAATCTTGTCGCAAGATACGTGCTTGGTTTGCGCCGAATGTACCATAGGCTGGTAAATCATTTTGGACACACCCGATGGTACTTCTACGTGACATGGCTCAAGTGGAAGCTTGCTTCGGTCCATTTGGAGACAGTGTTAATCTCAACGCAAGAAAGGTGCATGGTTTGTGGCGATGTTCCTTAGGCTCACAAATCATTTTGGGCACGCCCCATCGAACTCCTAGGTGATGTGGGTCAAGTGGAAGCTCATTTTAGTCTGTCTAGAGATAGTGTTCATCTCAGCGCAAGCTAGGTGAATGATTTGCGCCAAAAGTACCATAGGCTGGCAAATCATTTTGGACGCACCCGACAGTACTCCTACATGACATGGGTCAAGTGGAAGCTCATTTCGGTCCATTTTGGAGACAGTATTAATCTTGACACAAGATGGGTACACGGTTTGCGCGGAACATGCAATAGGCTCAGAAATCATTTTGTGCACAGCCGATGGAACTCTTAGGTGTTGTGGGTCAAGTGGAAGCTTCTTTTGGTCTGTTTGGACGTTCTGTTAATCTTGACCCAAGATAAGTGCACGGTTTACGCTGAACATACCATAGGCTCGGAAATAATTTTGTATCCACCCGATGATACTCCTACGTGACGTGGGTCAAGTGGAAGGGTGTTTTGGTCCATTTGGAGATAGTGTTAATCTCAACACAAGATAGATGCTCGGTTTGCACCAAACGAACCAAGGGCACGAAAATCTTAAACGGCGCAACCTATGGAGCTCCTAGGTGGCATGGGTCAAATGGAAGCTCATTTCGATCCATTTGGAGATAGTGTGAATCTTAACGCAAGCCAGGTGCATGGTTTGTGCTGAACATGCAATAGGCTTGCAAACCGTTTTGGGCACACCCGTTCGAACTCGTAGGTGATGTGTGTCAAGTGAAAACTCATTTCGGTCTGTTTGGAGATAGTGTTAATCTTAGCGCAAGATAGGTGCACGGTTTGTGCCGAACATACCATAGGCTAGAAAATCATTTTGGACGCACCCAATGGTACTCCTATGTGACGTGAGTCAAGCATAAGCTCATTTTGGTCCATTTGAGACAGGGTTAATCTCCGCGCAAGATAGGTGCACGGTTTGCGCCGATGTTCCTTACGCATGGAAATAATTTTGGGCACACCCAATCGAACTCTTAGGTGATGTGGGTCAAGTGCAAGCTCGTTTTGGTCTGTTTGGAGATAGTGTTAATCTCAGCACAAGATAGGTGCATGGTTTGCACGGAACGTAGCATAGGCTGAGAAATCATTTTGGACACACCCGATGGAACTACGTGACGTGGGTCAAGTGGAAGCTCGTTTCGTTCCATTTAGAGACAGTGTTATTCTTGACACAAGATGGGTTTACAGTTTGCGCGGAACATGCAATAGGCTCAGAAATCATTTTGCGCACAGCCGATGGAACTCCTAGGTGAAATGGGTTAAGTGAAAGCTCGTTTTGGTCTATATGGAGATAGTGTTAATGTCGGCGCAAGATAGGTTCACGGTTTGCACCAAACATACCATAGGCTCAGAAATCATTTTGAACCCACCCGATGGTACTCCTACGTGATGTGGGTCAAGTGGAAGTTCGTTTGGGTCCATTTTGAGACAATGTTAATCTCGATGCAAGATAGGTACACTGTTTTGCGCTGAACGTGAAATAGGCTCGGTGTTTTGCGCTGAATGTGAAGTAGGCTCAGAAATCGTTCTGGGTGCACCCGACGGAACTCCTATGTGACGTGGGTCAAGAGGAACTCGTTTCTATCTGTTCGGAGATTGTGTTAATCTTGGTGCAAGATACGTGCTTGGTTTGTGACAAACGTACCGTAGGCTGGTAAATCATTTTGGACACACCCGATGGTACTCCTACGTGACATGGCTCAAGTGGAAGCTTGTTTCGGTCCATTTGAAGATAGTGTTAATCTCAACGCAAGAAAGGTGCATAGTTTGTGGAGATGTTCCTTAGGCTCGCAAATCATTTTGGGCACACCCGATCGAACTCCTAGGTGATGTGGGTCAAGTGGAAGCTCGTTTCGGTCTATCTAGAGATAGTGTTCATCTCAGCGTAAGATAGGTGCATAGTTTGCACCGAACGTACCATAGGCTGGGAAATCCTTTTGGACGTACCCGATGGTACTCCTACATGACGTGGGTCAAGTGGAAGCTCGTTTCGGTTCATTTTGGAGACAGTGTTAATCTTGACACAAGATGGGTACACAGTTTGCGCAAAACCTGCAATAGGCTTAGAAATCATTTTGCGCACAGCCGATAGAACTCCCTAGGTGATGTGGGTAAAGTGGAAGCTTCTTTTGGTCTATTTGGATGTTGTGTTAATCTTGACACAAGATGCGTGCACAGTTTGCGCTGGACATACCATAGGCTCGGAAATTATTTTGTACACACCCGATGATATTTCTACGTGACATGGATCAAGTGGATGGGTGTTTTGGTCCATCTGGAAATAGTGTTAATCTCAACATAAGATAGATGCTCGGTTTGCACCAAACGAACCAAGGGCTAGAAAATCTTTAAGGGCGCATCTGATGGAGCTCCTTGGTGATGTGGGTCAAATAGAAGCTCATTTGGATCCATTTGGAGATAGTGTGAATCTTGATGCAAGATAGGTGCACGGTTTGTGCTAAACATGCAATAGGCTTGCAAACCGTTTTGGGCACACCCGATCGAACTCGTAGGTGATGTAGGTCAAGTGGACGCTCGTTTTGGTCTGTTTGGAGATAGTGTTAATCTCAGCACAAAAAAGGTGCACGGTTTGTGCCGAATGTACCATAGGCTAGGAAATTGTTTTGGATGCCCCCAATGGTACTCCTATGTGACATGAGTCAAATGGAAGCTCATTTTAGTCCATTAGAGACAGTGTTAATCTCGGCGCAAGATAGGTGCACGGTTTGCGCCGATGTTCCTTACGCTTGCAAATCTTTTGGGCACACCCGATCGTACTCCTAGGTGATTTGGGTCAAGTGCAAGCTCGTTTCGGTCTGTCTGGAGACAGTGTTAATCTCAGCGCAAGATAGGTGCATGGTTTGCGCCGAATGTAGCATAGGCTAGAAAATCTTTTTGGACACACCCGAAGGTACTCCTACATGACGTGGGTCAAGTGGAAGCTCGTTTTGTTCTATTTAGAGAGTGTTATTCTTGACATAAGATGGGTACACACTTTGCGCAGAACATGCAATAGGCTAAGAAATCATTTTGCACATAGCCGATGGAACTCCTAGGTGAAATGGTTAAGTGAAAGCTCATTTTGGTCCATATGGAGATAGTGTTAATGTTGGCGTAAGATAGGTTCACGGTTTGCACCGAACATACCATAGGCTGAGAAATCATTTTGAACCCACCCGATGATACCTCTTCGTGATGTGGGTCAAGTGGAAGCTCGTTTGGGTCTGTTTGGAGACAATGCTAATCTCGATGCAAGATAGGTACACTGTTTTGTGCTGAACATGAAATTGGCTCGGAAATCGTTTTGGGTGCACCCGATGGTACTCCTAGGTGACGTGGGTCAAGAGGAAGCATGTTTTCGTCCCTTTAGAGATTGTGTTAATCTTGACGCAAGATACATACATAGTTTGCGCTGAACTACCATATGCTCATAAATCATTTTGGACACACTTGATGGTACTCCTATGTGATGTGGGTCAAGTGGAAGCTCATTTCGGTCAATTTGGAGACAGTCTTAATCTCAACGCAACATAGGTGCACAGTTTGTGCCGAATGTTCCATGGGCATGGAAATCTTTTTGGGCGCACCCAATGGAACTCCTAGGTGACATGTGTCAAATGGAAACTCGTTTTGGTCCGTTTGGAGATAGTGTTAATCTCGGTGTGAGATCGGTGCATGGTTTGTGCCGAATGTACCATGGGCATCGGAATCATTTTGGGTGCATCTGATGGAACTCCTAGGTGATGTGGGTCAAGTGGAAGCTCATTTCGGTCCGTATGGAGATAACATTAATCTCGGTGCTAGATAGGTGCACAGTTTGCCCCGAAGGTACCACGGGCTTCGAAATCATTTTAATCACACTCGATGGTACTCCTAGTTAACGTAGGTCAAGTGGAAGCTCATTTTGGTCAGTTTAGAGATGGTGTTAAGCTCGACATAATATTGGTGCACGGTTTGCGCTGAATGTATTATTGGCTCGGAAATCATTTTGGAGATAGTGTTAATCTCAAAGCAATATAGCTGCACAATTTACGCTAAATGTGCAATAGGCTCGGAGATCATTTTGGGTGCACCTCATAGAACTCCTAGGTGACGTGGGTCAAATGGAAGCCCGATTCGGTCTATTTGGAGATAGTGTTAATCTCGATGCAAGATAGGTGCATGGTTTGTGCCGAACATGCAATAGGCTTGCAAATCATTTTGGGCACACCTAATCGAACTCGTAAGTGATGTGGGTCAAGTGGAAGGTCATTTCGTCCTATTTGGAGATAGTGTTAATCTCAAAGCAAGATAGGTGCATGGTTTGAGCCGAACATACCATAGGCAGGGAAATCATTTTGGACGCACCCAATGGTACTCCTACGTGACGTGGGTGGAGTGGAAGCTCGTTTTGGTCCATTTGGAGACAGAGTTAATCTTGACGCAAGATAGGTACACAGTTTGCGCCGAACGTGCAATAGGCTCGAAAATCATTTTGGGCGCACCCGATAGAACTCCTAGGTGCCATGGGTTAGTGGCAGCTCGTTTTAGTATATTTGGAGATAGTGTTAATGTCGGCGCAAGATTGGTGCACGGTTGCACCGAACGTAGCATAAGCTCAGAAATCATTTTGGACGCACCCGATAGTACTCCTACATGATGTCGGTCAAGTGGAAACTCGTTTTAGTCCATTTAGAGACAATATTAATCTTGATGCAAGATGGGTACACGGTTTGTGTGGAACATGCAATAGCCTTGAAAATCGTTTTAGGCGCAACCAATGGAACTTCTTGGTGAAATGGGTTAAGTGAAAGCTCATTTTGGTCCATATGGAGATAGTGTTAATGTCGTGCAAGATAGGTACACCATTTGCACTGAACATACCATAGGCTCATAAATCATTTTGGCCCACCCGATGGTACTCCTACGTGACATGGGTTAAGTGGAAGCTCGTATCGGTCCGTTTGGAGACAATGTTAATCTCGACGGAAGATCGGTGCATGGTTTGTGCCAAAAGTACCATAGGCTCAAAAATCATTTTGGACGCACGCGATGATACTCTTACGTGAGTGGATCAAGTTGAAGCTCATTTCAATCCATTTGGAGCAGCGTTAATGTCAACGCAAGATAGGTGCACAGTTTGAGCCGAACATGTATTAGGCTCGGAAATCATTTTGGATGCACCTGATTGAACTCCGACCTGATTGGAGATAGTGTTGATCTCGGCGCAAGACAGGAGCACGGTTTGTGCCGAATGTATCACAGACATGAAAATCTTTTTGGGCACACCTGATAGTAGTCCTAGTTGACGTCAGTCAAGTGGAAGCTCATTTCGGTCAGTTTGGTGATAGTGTTAATCTCGACGCAAGATAGGTGCACAGTTTGTGCTGAATGTATCATAGGCTCTGAAATATTTTTGGACACACCTGAAGATACTCCTTCGTGATGTGGGTCATGTGGAAGCTCGTTTGGATTTGTTTGGAGATAGTGTTAATCTTGACATAAGATAGGTGCACAGTTTGCACCAAATGTACCGTAGGCTCAAAAATCATTTTAGATGTGCATGGTTTGTGCCGAACGTACCATAGGCTCGGAAATCATTTTGGACACACCCGATGATACTACAATGTGACGTGGGTCAAGTGGAAGGTTGTATTGGTCTATTTGGAGATAGTGTTAGTCTCAACGCAAGATAGATGCTCGCTTTGCACCGAATGTAACAAGGCATGGAAATCTTTATGGGTGCACCCAATGGAACTCCTAGGTGACGTGGGTCAAGTGGAAGCTTGCTTCAGTCCGCTTGAACACTATGTTAATCCTGACATAAGAAAGGTGCATGGTTTGCGTTGAATGTACCACAGGCATGGAAAATCTTTTTGGCCGCACCCGAAGGACCTCCTAGGTGATGTGGGTCAAATGAAAGCTCATTTTGGTCCATTTGGATATAGTGTTAATCTCCACACAAGATTGGTGCAAAATTTGTGCTGAACGTGCAATAGGCTCAAAAATCGTTTTGGGCACACCTGACGGATGTCCTAGGTGACGTGGGCCAACTGGAAACTCATTTTGGTCCGTTTGGAGATAAGTGTTAATCTCGGTGCAAGATAGGCGCACGGATTGCGACTAATATACCATAGGCTCAAAAATCATTTTGGACAAATGATGGAACTCTTAGGTGATGTGGGTAAAATGGGAGCTTATTTTGGTCTATTTGGAGATAGTGCTAATCTCGACACTAGATAGGTGCCCCATTTGTGCCGAATGTGCAATATGCTCGGAAATCCTTTTGGGCACCCGATGGAACTTCTAGGTAATATGAGTCAAGTGGAAGCTTGCTTCGGTTTGCTTAGAGAAGGTGTTAATCTCAGCGCAAGATAGGTGCACGGTTCACGCTGAATGTACCAGGGGCATGGAAATCTTTTTTTGCCACACCCGATGGACCTCCTAGGTGATGTGGGTTAAATGGAAGCACATTTCGGTCCGTTTGGGGATAGTGTTAATCTCCACACAAGATTGGTGCACGATTTGCGCCAAACATGCAATAGGCTCAGAAAATCATTTTGGGCACACCCGATGGAACTCGTAGGTGACGTGGGTCAAGTGGAAGCTTGTTTTGGTCTGTTTGCATATAGTGTTAATCTCGGCGCAAGATAGGTGCACGGATTGAGTCTTACATGCCATAGGCTCGAAAATCATTTTCGGCAAACGATGAACACCTAGGTGATGTGGGTCAAATGGAAGCTCATTTCAGTCACTTTTGAGATAGTGCTAATCTCAACACAAGATGGGTGCACGGTTTGCGCTGAACATGCAATAGGCTCATAAATCGTTTTGGGCAAACGATGGAACTCCTAGGTGATGTGGGTCAAGTGGAAGCTCGTTTTGGTCCATTTGGAGATAGTGCTAATCTCGAAGCAAGATATGTGCATGGCTTGTGACGAACATGCAAATGGCTTAGAAATCGTTTTAGGCAAACGATGGAACTCCCAGGTGATGTTGGTCAAGTGGAAGCTCGTTTTGGTCCATTTGGAGACTGTTAATCTCGGCACAAGATTGCTGCACGGTTTGCGTCGAACGTAGCATGGCATGGAAATGTTTTTGGTTGCACCCGATGGAACTCCTGGTGATAAAGGTCCAGTGGAAGCTCGCTTCGGTCTACTTGGAGAAGGTGTTAATCTCGATGCCAAATAGGTGCACGGTTTGTGCCGAACATGCAATAGGCTCGGAAATTATTTTGGGCACACATGATGGAACTCCTAGGCAACGCTGGTCTAGTGGAAGCTCGATTCGGTCCGTTTGGAGATTATGTTGATCTCAGCGCAACATCGGTGCACTGTATGGGGCAAATGTACCATAGGCTCAGAAATTATTTTGGATACACCTATAGGAACTTCTAGATGACGTGGATCAAATGGAAACTTGGTTTGGTCTTTTTGGAGATAGTGCTAATATCGACGCAAGATATGTGCATGGTTTGTGTCGAACGTGCAAATGGCTCGAAAATCATTTTGGGCATACCTGATGGAACTCCTAGGTGACGTAGGTCAATTGGAAGATCGCTTCGCTCTGCTTGGAGAAGTTGTTAAACTCGGCGCCAAATAGATGCAGGGTCTGTATCGAATATACCATGGGCATGGAAATGTTGGTCACACCTGATGGACCTCCTAGGTGACGGGGTCAAATGGAAGCTCATTTTGGTCCATTCAGAGATAGTGTTAATCAACACGCAAGATAGGTGCATGGTTTGCACCAAACGTGCAATAGGCTCGAAAATCCTTTTGGGCAGAACCGATGGGACTCCTAGGTGACGTGGGTCAAATGGAAGCTCATTTTGGTTTCTTTGGAGACTTGAGCCAAACGTGCAATAAGCTCAGGAATTGTTTTGGGCACACCCATTGGAACAACAAAGTGACGTGGGTCAAGTGGAAGTTCGCTTTGGTCCGCTTGGAGATGGTGTTAATCTTAGCCAAGATATGAGCATAGTTTGTGCCGAATGTACCACAGGCATGGAAATTTTTTTGGGCGCACCCAATGGACCTCCTCAGTGATGTGGGTCAATTGGAAGCTCGTTTTTTCGCACAGTTTGCACTGAACGTGAAATAGGCTCAGAAATCATTTTGTGCACACCCCATGGAACTCCTAGGTGATGTGCGTCAAGTGGAAGCTCATTTTGGTCCATTTGGAGATAGTGTTAATCTTGGCACAAGATAGGTGCACCGAATGGGATGAACATACTAGGCTCAAAAATTATTTTGAGCACATCCGATGGAACTTTGAGGTGACGTGGGTCAAATGGAACCTCCTTTCGGTCTATTTGGAGATAGTGTTAATCTTGACGCAAGATAGATGCATGGTTTGCTCTGAACATGTAGTAGGCTCAGAAATCGTTTTGGACGCACCCAATGGAACTCCTAGTTGACATGGGACAAGTGGAGGCTCACTTCAGTATGCTTGGAGACGGTGTTAATCTCAGCATCAGGTAGGTGCATGGTTTGCGCCGAATATACCATTGGCATAGAAATCTTTTTGACCGTAGCCAATGGACTTCCAGGTGATGTCGGTAACCAGAAGTTCATTTTGGTCCATTTGGAGAGAGTATTAATCTCCATGCATGATAGGTGCATGGTTTACGCCAAAAACGTGCAATAGGTTTGGAAATTATTTTGTCCAGACCCAATGGAACTCCTAGGTGACGTTGGTCAAGTGGAAGCTTGTTTCGGTGCGTTTGGAGATAGTGTTAATCTTGGCACAACCAAGGTGCATGATTTGGGAGGAACGTACCATAGACTCGTTTCGGTCTCTTTTGAGATAGTGCTAATCTCAACGAAAGATAGGTGCATGGTTTGCGTTGAACGTGCAAATAGGCTCAAAAATCGTTTTGGGCGCACCTGATGGTACTCGTAGGTGACGTGGGTCAAGTCAAAGCTCACTTTGCTTCGCATGGAGATGGTGTTGATCTCGGCATCAGATTGGCGCATGGTTTTCACCGAATGTTCCACAGGCATGCAATTCATTTTGGTCATACCCGATGGTATTCCTAGGTTATGTGGTCAAATGGAAGCTTGTGTCGATCCATTTAGAGATTGTTAATCTCAATGCAAGATAGGTGCACGGTTTGCCCCAAACGAACAATAGGCTCTAGTTTGGACGCACCCAATTGTACTCCTACATGATGTGGGTCAACTAGAAGCTTATTTCTATCCATTTAGAGATAGTGTTAATCTCGACGCAAGATAGGTGCACGGTTTGCGCCAAACGTCCAATAGGCTTTGAAATCGTACTGGGCACACCTGATGGAACTCCTTGG
This sequence comes from Saccharum officinarum, assembly GCA_020631735.1. Classification (NCBI taxonomy): domain Eukaryota; kingdom Viridiplantae; phylum Streptophyta; class Magnoliopsida; order Poales; family Poaceae; genus Saccharum; species Saccharum officinarum. Next base: position 28,223,526 of record CM036206.1, on the reverse strand, counting down.
TCACATAGGTCAAGTGAAATCTCGTTTCGGTCCATTTAGAGACAATGTTAATCTCGAAACAAGATGGGTGCATGGTTTGTGCTGAATGTACCACGGGCATGGAAATGTTTTTGGTTGCACCCGATGGAACTCCTAGGTGACATTGGTGAAGTGGAAGCTTCCTTCGGTCTGCTTGGAGAAGGTGTTAATCGCAATGCCAAATAGGTGCATGGTTTACCCCGAACGTGCAATAGGCTCGAAATTCATTTTGGGCATGTCAGATAGAACTCCTAGGTGATGTGGGTCAAGTGGAAGCTCATTTTGGTCTATTTTGAGATAGTGTTAATCTCCACACAAAATTGGTGCACAATTTGTGCCGAACATGCAATAGGGTTGAAAATCATTTTGGGCATTTTGGATGGAACTCCTAGGTGACGTGGGTCAAATGGAAGCTCATTTTGGTCCATTTGGAGGTAGTGTTAATATCCACACGAGATTGGTTCACGATTTGTGCCGAACATGCAATAGGCTCAAAAATCATTTTGGGCACACCCGATGGGACTTCTACGTGACATGAGTCAAATGAAAGCTCGTTTTGGTCTGTTTGGAGGTAGTGTTAATCTCCACATAAGATTGGTGGACGATTTGCACCGAACATGCAATATGTTTTGGTCGCACCCGATGGAACTTGTAGGTGATGTGGGTCAAGTGGAAGCTCCTTTCGGTCTATTTAGATATAGTGTTAATCTTGGTGCAAGATAGTTGCGCCGAATGTGACAAACATACCATAGGCTCGAAAATCGTTTTGAGTACACTCGATGGAACTTTGATGTGACATGGGTCGAATGGAACCTCATTTCGGTCTATTTGGAGATAGTGTTAATCTCGACGCAAGATAGGTGCACGGTTTGCGCTCGTGCATTAGGCTCGAAAATCGTTTTGGGTGCACCCGATGGAACTCCTAGTTGATGTGGGACAAGTGGAACCTCACTTCGGTCTGCTTGGAGATGGTATTAATCTCTGCGTCAGGTAGGTGCATGGTTTGCGCCGAATGTAGTATGGTCACAGAAATAATTTTGGCCGCACCTAATGGACTTCCTAGGTGATGTGGGTCAAATTGAAGCTCGTTTTGGTCCGTTTGGAGATAGTGCTAATCTCCACACAAGATTGGTGCACGGTTTGCACCGAACGTGCAATAGGCTCGAAAATCATTTTGGTCGCACCCGATGGAACTCCTACGTGATGTGGGTCAAGTGGAAGCTCGTTTCAGTCTGTTTGGAGATAGTGTTAATCGTGGTGCAAGGTAGGTGCACCGAATGGGACGAAATACCATAGGCTCGGAAATCATTTTGAGCACACCCGATGGAACTCTGAGGAGACGTGGGTCAAATGGAACCTCATTTTGGTCTATTTGAAGATAGTGTTAATATCGACGCAAGATAGGTGCACGGTTTGCGATCATGCAGTGGGCTCAGAAATTATTTTGGGCGCACTCGATGGAACTCCTAGTTGTCATGGGACAAGTGGAAGCTCACTTCGGTTTGCTTCGAGACGGTGTTAATCTCGACATCAGGTAGGTCATTGGTTTGCACCAAATGTACCATGGTCACAGAAATATTTTTGGCCAAACCAAATGGACTTCCTATGTGATGTGGATCAACTGGAAGCTCGTTTAGCTCCGTTTGGAGATAGTGTTAATCTCCAAGCAAGATAGGTTCACGGTTTGTGCCAAATGTGCCACGAGGAAGGAAATCTTTTTGGCTACACCCGATGGACCTCCTAGGTGACATGGGTCAAACGAAAGCTCATTTTGGTCAGTTTGGAGATAGTGTTGTGTTAATCAACATGCAAGATAGGTGCACGGTTGCGCCGAATGTGCAATATGCTCGGATATCCTTTTGGGCAGACCCGATGGAACTCCTAGGTGATGTGGGTCAAATGGAAGCTCATTTCAGTTTCTTTGGAGATAGTGCTAATCTTGACACAAGATAGGTGCCCCATTTGTTCCAAACGTGCAATAGGCTCGAAAATCATTTTGGGCGACGTGGGTCAAGTGGATGTTCACTTGGTCCGCTTGGGGATGATGTCAAACTTGGCGCAAGTTAGGAGCACGGGTTGTGCCGAATGTACCATGGGCATGGAAATTTTTTTGGCCGCAACCAATGGACCTCCGCGGTGACGTGGGTCGGTCAAATGGAAGCTCGTTTTGGTCTGTTTGGAGATAGTGTTAATCTCCACACAAGATTGGTGCATGGTTTGTACCGAACATGCAATAGGCTTGAAAATCGTTTTGGTCGCACCCGATGGAACTTGTAGGTGATGTGGGTCAAGTGAAAGCTCCTTTCGGTCTGTTTAGAGATAATGTTAATCTTGGTGCAAGATAGGCACCCTAAATGGGACAAACAACCATAGGCACGGAAATTGTTTTGAGCACACCGATGGAACTCTGAGGTGACATAGGTCAAATTAAACTTGATTTTGGTCTATTTGGTGATAGTCTTAATCTCAACGCAAGATAGGTGCACGGTTTGTGTAACACCTCAGGTGTTTAGCTTCATAATTGCATTGCATTTGCATGAGCCTAAGCATGCATCATTCATTTTATGTGGTTGCAACAAATGTGCTTGGTTTTAGAATTTTGTTTGGCTCACATCATGTGACACTAGGTAGTTGGTGTAACTAAAGGGTAGAGTAGCTAATTATACCTTACAACACCTTAATTACACTTAGGATCATTAGTGGAACAATGTTCATGTTGACCAAAGTGACCAAATTGCCCTCCTAAGTGTTGTTTCCATGCTAATTAGTGAAGTCATGTAAACTGAACCCTCAGAATCACCAGCTTAGAAGCAAAAACCAGTTCAAGTCCATATTAACAAAGTTGTAGTAAAAATTGTAAGCTTAAACTTTGTCAATTAGCTCAATTCATGATTCAGTCCCTAAGACGGCCAAATTTTCACTTTTCTGTGCTGCTGATTTTCTGTTGTTTCACAAAAACAGATTTTGTTCCTGGCTCTGTAAATCCCAAAACATGTCGATTCAGGTTTAGCTCATATTGACAAAGTTGCAGAGAATTTCATGGGCTACAACTTTGTTAATTAGCTCATCTCGTGATTCGGGCTAGTTTTAGAGCTACAGGGCTTGAAAGCTGCTGCTGTTCGGGGGTGGTCAATGTTGCAAATGTTGCAACGTGGTGTTGCCTATGTTGCAGTTCAGATCGGGCAGGGGGGGAAGTGGCCGACCGGCCTCAGACCGCGACCGCCGCGTGGGCGCGTGGTGGCGACCGTACGCCAGTCGTGGCCCCACCGGTCAGGTCCGAGCGGGCTTCTTGAACGCCACGACGCGGCCTCCGCCTCACTCCCGCCTTTGTCTCTCTCTCTCTCTCGCCCTGAGCTCGTCGAGTGAAAAGAACCGAGCCGCCTGCGGTGCCGCGCGCTCCGCTGCCGCCGTGTGCGCTCACCGTCGCACCACCGGCCAATACATCACGCCCACAGCTCCGCCACCACCTCCCGAACCTCGTCGAACCCTCCTTTGGAGCAACCGAGCAGGGTAAGGGGCATTGCCGGCTTTTCCCCCGCTCGGAGCTCACCGGCGCACCGCCGCCTGCGGTGCTTGTACTCGGCCATGCTCATCCACCTTGCCTCGGTCCTCAATAGAAATCTCGTTAGGTCTGCCTTGGCTCTGGGAAGCGAATGCGCACCTCCGGTGACCACTTGGTGCTCCGGAGCTCACCACCGCACCACCGTGCGCCATCACCGGGCCGCCGTCGCCATGGCCGTCGTAGCTAGGTTGGGATAGGGTCAGCCAAGCTAGGTTTGGTCGATGCGGAAAATCACGGGGAATCCGTTGGTGCTCTTCCCGTCGCTGGAGGCGCCGTCGTCGGCGAGCTAGAGCTCGCCGGAGTCGCGGCCGTCTCCCCCCCTCCGCTCTTCTCTCTATGGCCTGTGGGCCCGCGCTGTCAGCCCCACGCGCGCGTGGGCGGGACGGCCTGAGCAGGCCGCGTGCGAAGTTGGGCCGCGTCCGCGTAGAGGCCGGCCCAGTAGCGAGTTGGGTTCGGTTTTTGTTTTTCTTTGCATTTTGTCATAGATTTTAGTGATGTTTGGAAAATGTAGATCTAGGGTTTTACTTGCCCAAAAATTATGAGATAAATTTTGTTAGGATCTACATGATGTGTAGTATTTTAGAAAAATATGAATTGGTTATGTGATGTTTAGTTTTTGGGAGATTTAAATAGGTTTTTGAAATGTGTTTTAGATTGCATGCAAACTTGTTTAAATCATATCTTGAGTTCCTGTGTTCCAAAAATTTTGAAATTTGGTGGGTAGGCTAATTTATACTTTCTATAGCTTTGGTAAAAATTTGGGCAGTAGTGCTTAAGTACTTTTCAAGTTATAGTGCTATCTTATTATTTTAGGAAATAATTAAATGAATTTTAGTAATTTTTCTACATGTGCAATGTTCTTATAAATTTTTGGAGAATGTCTTGGTATCCTATAGTGTCCAAGAAAATTAGGAAATCTATTATTTGACACTTTTTAATATGATTTGTTAATTATGCAAAAATCAGCCTTTTTGGTTTGTGAATTTTGTTTAGGGAGTTTCTGTAAATAATTTTAGTTCAAATTTTTACAGTGGTCTCTTTTTGGTTCATAGAGTCTCCTGTAATTTTGTAGAATTTTTAGGAGCAGTTTACATATATGTTTAAAATTCCACTTAATTACTTAAGTAAATTAAGAAATAAATTTAAATAAATATTTTATTTAGGCACACCTTACTTTCTGGTGTTTTTGTGACCTATGTGAACTTGTGGTAACATTAGTTTGGTCTTAAGGGATGTTTGCCACATAAATAAATATTTAACCTTTGCAATTCTAGGTTTTTTGGGCAGCTGGTAGTATTTCTAGGTTTGACCTTTGATAAAGGTGGTTGCTGGAAAACTTGTAAGTACCAAAGTTTTAGTAAACTTGATAAACTAGCTTGTGTCAAAATTTGGGAGCCTTTGGCTTAATAGTTTGGGAGTTATTGCTGTTTAAAGTGCCAGTCCAGAATTGGCTACTCTCTGTTTAGAGAGGACAGATTCTGGAACTTGGGAAATTCGACATAGAAAACTTAGGAATTTTGGGTTGAGGTCTGAGAATGATTTGTAGTGCATTTCTTAAGCTTTCCAGATTGTCTTAGACCATAACTTTTGGAGTTAGGAATCTTCAGTTATGTTAGAATCTTTGAGCTGCTGTCCAGAATGTCTTACTGTGGTAACCTAAGTAACATTACTCTTGTGTTGTTAGGTGTTAGGGCCTTAACCTAAGAAGAATAGCTGTATCTTAGGTTGAGTAGCTTAGGTAAGTACTTCTCCACCGGAGAAGAGATTTGCACGTACTAATAAAGTAACTTGATTAGATTATTGTTTTTATTTCTGAAATGCATTTCATTCCGAGCATGTTGCACCTTTATGCATCCATGATATTTATTGTGCATGCATGCAATAGGTGTTCCGGAGGGGGTAACTCTCCTCGAATTCGAGCCAGTGATTCCGGAGGAAGTCTAGGACCAGTCAGAGCAGCTAGAGGAACCAACCGGCGATGAAGCTCCTGCCGAAGATCTACCCGAGTGTCCTGACCACCGGCCCTCGACCTTTCTGAAAGGCAAGCCCCGGTGCATGCTGAACCCATCATTTTATAAATCTATCTTGAGTACTTTTAATTGTTTCATGCATTAAGTTGTAGGAGTTGTATGAAAACAATTGTTGCATTATACCTGTCCTTGCCCAGATATCGTACTTAAACCCTAATTTAGGTTTAGGCACGTATCAATGCTTAGCCCTGCTTAGTGCGGTAGAAGTCGGGTGATTTCCGGTCATCCGCGAGATGTAGAAAGGAGTCACGAGTAGCTTTATGGCTATCATGGATGGAACCATGCTTTAAAATGAAATTGAGACCGGGCGGGAGTTCGATAGTACAGCCGCAAAGACACTTCACGTCTTGGGTGTGGAGCTATGCCCGTCTGAGTCGTTTAAGGACCGATTCGCTGTACGTCCTTGAGTCATGTTGAACGCAGTCTAACACTTAGTTGGCCGGATAAGTCGTTCCGACCGCGAAGCCGAGTAATGTGATTCAGGCCAGGAATCGAATGGTAGGTTGCTTCTTGGAGGAGAGAAAGGATGTGCTTGGGGACATTGGCGTGAGACCAAGGGAGGGTTAGAGTCCCTATCACCTAGCAGAGTGTCGCCCTTGGGGTCACGACATTATTCAGACCCACGATTCCTAAATCATATGAAACGGTGGCCTGTGCGACCCTGGCAGGGGTCTGCACGGTGAGTGTTAGAAATATCCCTCCAGCTGGATAGGAATTCGATTCGAATCGCCATCGCTCCCGGTTAGTGAGCACTTGACTTGAGCAGCGGCAACGTAGATCTCATTAAATGAACAGGTGGTTAAGGGAATGATACAATGTTGCCACAATGATATACCTGCTATGGATATAATAATAATGTTGTTTGATTATACTCCAGTGAATGTTTAGTACAGGTGCTAAGATAGATGGCAGGTAAATGCTAAAAAGAACTGCTAGTACAAGTTATAAGAGTTTCCAATTACTTATGCCTTTATGCAAAATGTGATGTCAGCTAGCCTCTTGTGTAAGCCTTGCATAATCCTTGGTGTCATCTTATTTCTGGTTTTCGACGGGTAAGTCTAGCTGAGTACATTCCAGTACTCAGGGTTTATTCCCCTCCTGTTACAGATGATATGCTCTACCAAGGCTTCTGCAAAAATTGTCTCCACCCTGCGGGTGACGAAGACTAGATCACTAGGGCGTGATCATCTTTTATGTACTTGCCTGATGCTTTTGTGGGTTGTTGATCAACAAGACTGGCAGTAGTTAAACAACTGGTGTGTGTTTGCTTCCACTACTTTATAAACTTGGTTTGTAATAATTGCGACTCCGTGTGTGTAAACTTATTTCGGAACTACTTGCGAAATGTAACGTATGATGTTGTATGTTGAATGATGCGATCTTGGTTGTAAGCAAGTTGGTTTGAAATCCTTCGTGGTTTCGATTGACTACCGGGATTATATGGGCTCAAGTTCGAAAATTTGAGCGCTTCGGTGCTCGTTTTTGTACTTGTGCTCTTATAATTTGGTCGGTTCTGTTACAGCTAGTATCGGAGCATAATTCAACATTAAACATATTGTACGAGTATTTAAAAACAAAAGTATTTGATTATGAAAAGGGTAAAATTTCTAAAAATTATTTTCATAGGTATGCCAGTGATCACATCCCTTAGCCCAAATAAGGACTCTTAGGTGGCTTATTATAAAGACTAACTTGGGGGCCTTGTTTGTTTTTGTTTCGTCGTCCATACGGCGTGATATTGTATGGATGCCATCCACTTGGGTGGTAATGTATGGATCAATTGCCTCGACGCTCTGGTAAGTGTGAGTTGTGAGAGCATGATCGTCCAACCGGCGATCTAGGGGAGAGTAGTTTTGGTGACTTGCATACTTACATGTTTAAACCGTGTAATTATGTAAGCACTTAATTGTGGGAACCTTTATATCGGGTAGCTTTGATACTGAAGTATATACATCAGGGGATGTGTATATGGAAGTATTTAAATTACTGCTTTCTTAGGTGCTTATATTGGGAAACTATTGGGCTGAAATGAGATTTTTTCTGCAGGTACACTAACAACGTAACGAGTAGACCGATAGTTTCGCTTATATGAGAGAACGTATGTATGCCACCGCCTAGCGTTAGAACTTTAGGTTTCTTCTAAGGTGAGAGGGCGTACGGAACGTGCATGCATCATGTTTAATTATATCATACATATCATTTACTCCCTCCTTAAAAATTTCAATAGTCCCGACTAAATTAAATTTCGTATCCCCTAAACGATCCTCACTTTAAGTCGTATCTTGTTGCTACAGATGGCACGTACCAAGAGGACCGCTCGCAAGTCCACTGGAGGCAGGGCACCTCGTCACCAGCTCGCTCCACGTGCGCCCCCGCCCTGAGCCTACTGAGGTGGAAAGGCTGAGGGCAGAGTTGGCTGAAGTGACTACTGCCAGGAATGCAGCGCGTCAGCAACTGGAGCAAGTGATCCGTGATCGTGACCAGGAAACCCTTGCAGTCCAGAGATTGACAGTAGCAAACCGCAACTGTCAACGCATGCTGGTCCGTGTCATGAATCAGAGGGATGAAGCCTAGCACGAGGAGAACGTTCTGAGAGCTCGTCAGTTTGAGCTCGAACAACAGTTGGAGAATGCTGAAGAATACAATGACAATCTTCATGAAGAAGTGCACCGCCTGAACAACCAGCTAAATCCTCTGCTGCCTTGAAATATCAACGCAGATGATGACATGGGTTCGGGAATCTTCATGGCTGAAAATGGTGATGAAGTGGAGGTCAATGGGCCCCAAGATGCTGCACCAGAAGAAGCACCAGAAGAAGAAGAAGAAGATGATGAGGAGTTAGAGCCTGTTAGTGATGAGGACGGTGGGGAGATCCTTGACACTGGCTCTGAGGACGATGCTTAGAGTAGTTATCACGTAGCTATGATGTAGGATTGTCTTTTGTGCCCTCCCTATGTTGGAGTGAGGCTTTGTAATAACTTGACTTTTGGGATGTAAGGTCGAACCCTATGTTCCTAGATGTTTATTTGAACCTGTTAATTTCGATCACAATTGGATGTCTTATTGCGTGCGTTCGATGATGGTGTCACGATTAGCACCCTTCGGTGCCGCGATGAAACCGAGGGCCTCCTATGGTGCGCGACATAAGGTTGTGCTGCTTGGCACGCGCTGGTATCGAGGTGGCTAGTCATGATCCACCATGGAACTCTACCGTTGAGAAGTCTCTTTGTGGTCAGTTTGAAGTAGCCTTTCTCAGTCAACTAAAAATTTTAAGATCGAATCCAAGTACCGGGCGAAAGGTCAAAAATCACATAGATATTAACGTAAACGGTTCAGTAACTGCTGTGCTCCTTGTGAGTGAGCCTTTATCAAAGTACATCTTGTTGGATTCCCTCGCATGATTGCGCCAATTGATCCGCTTGAATGGATTGTGCGGTTGTGATGAATTATTGTGCCATGAGTATTTTGAGAAGTCTATTTCATGATGTCAGTTTGACATATTTACGATAATTCATCTACAAATTTCCCACATCGTCAGTGCTCATTGGCTATGCATTTTGCAGATGTCGTACAATCTCCGTCGGGGTCGTGGCAATGAGGATGAGGAACAGCCACCCCTCCGCCACCACCTACCCCGGCTGAGTTGATGCAGACCGTGGTCGAAGGGCAGCGCATGTTGGCAGATGCTATGCGCCAGCTTGCCAACCGGGAGGCTCGTCATGGCCGCCAGGGCCCAGAACCCAATCAGTACAGTGATTTCAAGGACTTTCTTGATACTAAGCCCCAGCTCTTTAAGGAGGCGGAGGAACCACTGCAAGCCGATGAGTGGTTGAACACTATTGAACAAAAGTTTCGTCTGCTTCGCTTGACCGATGAGCTGAAAACTGAATATGCTTCTCACCAACTACATGGTCCAGCGGGTATTTGGTGGAGCCACTATTGTTCCACACTGCCTGCAAATGTCCCGATTGCTTGGGACCAGTTCAAGGCCGCATTCCGTGGGAACTATATTCCTCCAGGTCTTATGGCTATCAAGCACACATAATTTATGAGGCTGTCACAGGGCAATAAAAGCTTAACTGAATATCTGCAATCCTTCAACAACCTGGCAAGGTATGCCACAGAGTTTGTGGATACCGATGCCAAGAAAATTGCTAGCTTTAAAAGAGGCCTCGGCCCAAAGCTGATGAAGACTATGGGCACTAGCAAGTGCACTACCTTCAATGAATTTATCAGTGATGCTCTGACTCAAGAGAACAATAACTCTATCTATGCTGCTTCTAAGAGCCGCAAGAGGGCACTTGAGGCAGGTGCTTCACAGTCTCGAGCTCCAGCTGCCCTGAGGGCTCCTCCTCGCCCTCCTGCCACAAGTGCTAAGTTCCGTCCTTCGCAAAAGAAGGCGCCAGTGAAGACTGGGTTTCGCAAGGCATATACAGTGGCTCTGCCAAAGGGTAATTCGGGCCAAGGCAGCTCCAGTGTTCCTTCTAGCAACATGCCTTGCTAGAACTGCAACAAGCCAGGCCATTGGTCCAGGAACTGTCCTTACCCTAAGAAGAATGTCCACCAAGGTGGCCGTCAAGGGCACGCTCATTATAACAGTATTGAGGAAATCCCATCTGGTGAGGTTGTCACTGCTGGTAAGTTCCTAGTTGACCAACACCCTGCAGTGGTACTTTTTGATTCAGGTGCTTCACATTCCTTTATCAGTCCTAAGTTTGCATCAGAGTTTGCACACAAATTGCATACTGTTGAAGGTGGGGTTATTGTATTAGCGCAGCAAGTGGGAATATTTCCACAAATAAAGTAGTGGAGAATCTTGAGCTTGAGATAGAAGGGCGAAAGTACTCGCTTGCCTTAGTGGTTTTGCCGGGCTTAGGCATAGATGTTATTTTGGGCATGAATTGGATGAGTCAGAATGGGGTACTCATTGATACATCCACTCGGGTAGTTATGCTCAGAGATCCTACAGATCAAAAGGGTTTTCTGGTACAACTTCCCAAAAAAGTTGATTTGTCTGGGGAAGTTCATGCTGTGCAAGCAAAGGCGTTGGCCGAAATTCCAGTAGTAAATGAGTTTCCGGACGTTTTTCCCGATGATTTGTCGGGGCTCCCTCCGGATCGGGATGTGGAATTTAAAATTGAGTTGTTGCCTGGCACGGCTCCCATCTCTAGGAGACCTTATAGGATGCCTCCGAATGAGTTAGCTGAACTTAAGGTGCAATTGAACGGACTTTTGAAGAAGGGGTTGATTTGTCCCAGTTCATCTCCGTGGGGATGTCCTGCTATCTTTGTAAAGAAGAAGGATCAGTCATTGCGAATGTGCGTAGATTATAGACCTCTCAATGCAGTCACTGTCAAAAATAAGTATCCTCTACCCCGCATCGACATCTTGTTCGATCAGTTGGCTAAAGCTAAAGTTTTCTCCAAGATTGATCTAAGATCTGGCTACCATCAAATTAAAATCCGCCCGGAAGATGTTCCCAAGACAGCTTTCTCTACCCGATACGGTCTTTATGAGTATCTTGTTATGTCCTTCGGCTTGACCAACGCCCCCGCACACTTTATGTACTTGATGAATTCGGTGTTTATGCCCGAATTGGACAAGTTTGTGGTTGTATTTATTGATGACATCCTGATATATTCTGTAAATGAGGAAGATCACGCTGAACATCTGCGTATAGTCCACACAAGACTGCGTGAACATCAACTATATGCAAAGTTCAGTAAGTGCGAATTCTAGCTTCGAGAAGTACTGTAACACTTCAAGTGTTTAGTCCTTAATTGCATTGCATTTGCATGGCATAAACATAAGCATGCATCATTCATGTTTGTTATTTTATGTGATGCAACACATGTAATTATTCTAGGGTTTGTTTGATTTATTTCATGAAGTATTTGTTAGTTGGTGTAACAAAAAGGTAAGGTAGCCAATCATGACCTACAACACCTTAGTTATACTTAGGGTAACATTTGGAACAAGGTTCATGTTGACCAAAATTACAAAATTGCCCTCTAAGAGAAGTTTGACCACCATTTGACCCTAGAAGGCTCTAGTTTGACCAATTAAAAAGTCTAATTTAGAGACCTTGCATGGAAGAGCACCCTTAAGTAAAGTTGTAGAGAATTTCATGAGGAACAAAAGTTCTAATATGGCCATCTCATGAAAATGAACAGAGCATGCTCAAAAATGGCCCACAAGTCAGCTTGAGTGGGAATCAACACTTAGAAAAATTCTAAGTCTGGAAATTGGACTTTTCAGTTTCACTGTACCTCACTTTAGCAGCTTGTAACTCACAAACTAGGCCAAACCAGTCTTAGAGCCAATTGACAAAGTTGATGTCCACACATAGCTCTACAACATTGTCAATATCACCATCACCTGGTTCTCAATAGTTTAGGAGAAATAGTGTCAAGAAGTTAGGGTTTCAGTCGGCATTGATCTCTGAAACTGCATTTCAGTTTCCAAGTACACTAGTTTGGAGCCCTGTAGTTTCAAATCCAAACCGAACTAGCTCATGGTGCCTTTTACAAACTTGTAGTGCTCACATAGGTCTACAACTTTGCTAATTGGAGGTTTCACTAATACGAGCTGGTTTGAGAGTAAATCGTCGACGAAACTACCCTGTCAGTCGGTCTTTGGAGGCGCGGTTTCAGTCACGAGCTCGAACTCCGGCCTGTCGTGGCGCCCGGGCAGAAGAGCGTCGCCGCGTGGCGTCCGAGCTCTGTCGTCGCCTCCACGTCGCGAGCCCAGGCGCGGAGATGAAGACCGAGCCGACACCTCCACCCCCACACTCGCGCTCACTCTTCTCTCCTTCACTCTCGCTCTGGCCGGGTTCACCGAGGCGGAAAACGGAGGCGCCATTGCCGCCGTAGCCCGCCCCGTGCTTGTGCAAGCTCACCGTCGCACCACCGTCCTCCAAATCCTGTCCACCGCTCCACCAGCATCCCCTCCACCTCCTCCAACCGTTGCTTGACCGGATTGTGTAGAGATGAGGGCGAATTTCGGTTTTCGCCACCGTGAGTCCTCGCCGGCGCACTGTCTGCGCGGCGGCTCACCGTGGCCAGCTCCCTACGGTCATCCTCCCTTCTCACTAGTACATGTTTTGGGTTCCGGGTCGGGTAGAGAAGCCTAGGTGATGACGTTACCGGATGGGATGGCCGGTACACGTCGGAACACCGTCGTGCGCCGCCACGCCATGGCCGCCGGTGCGGTGCTCACGTGGCCAGCGGCACTTGCTCCACCTCCGTCCTTTTCCGTGGCATGGAGAGGTCCGCCATGTCCTTAGGAAGCCGCAGCACACCTCACTTAGGTCCCTGATCCCCGGAGCTCGCCGGACCACCACCGGGTGCCGCCTCCGAGCCGCGGTCGCCATGGCCGTTGTAGCTAGGGTGGGATAGGTTCAGCAAATCTAGGTTTGGTCGATGCGGGAAGTCGCGGGGAAGCCGTTGGTGCTCCTTTCGTCGCCGGAGGCGCCGTCGTCGGCGAGCTTGAGCTCGCCGGAGTCGCGGCCGTCTTCCCCCTTTCGCTCTCTCTCTCTGGCCTGCGGGCCCGCACTGTCAGCGTCGCGCGCGCGGGCGGGGCGCCAAGGCAGGCCGCGCGCTGGCTGGGCCGCGCTAGCAAGCCGGGCCGGCCCAGTTTCATGTGGGATTTATTTCATTTCTTGATTTCTGTCACATTTTTAAGTAAGGTTTGGAAAAAATGAAGATCTAGGGTTTTACTTGCCCAAAAATTATGAGATAAATTTTGTTAGGATCTACATGATGTGGAGTATTTTAGAAAAATATAAATCTGGTATGTGATGTTTAGTTTTCTGAAGAATTTAATAGATCTTCCAAATGTGTTTTGAATGCATGCAAATTTGTTAAATTTATAACTTGAGCTGTAGTGTTCCATAAATCATGAAATTTGGTGGGTAGGTTACTCTATGCTAGCCCTAGCTCTGGTAAAAATTTGGGCGTCAGTGCTTAAGTACTTTTCAAGTTATAATGCTATCTTGTTATTTTAAGAAATACTTAAATGAATTTTTGTATTTTTCTACATGTGCAATGTTCATATAAATTTTTGGAGAATGTCTTGGTACCCTAGAGTGTCCAAGAAAATTAAGAAATCTGTTGTTTGACACTTTTGACTATGCTTGTTATTTATACAAAATCAGCCTTTTTGGCTTGGGAATTTGTGTAGGAAGTTCCTGTGAATAAATTGAGTTCAAAATTTACAGTAGTCTCTTTGTTGGTCAGAGAGTCCCCTGTAATTTTGTAGAATTTTGGAGTAGTTTACATATATGTTTAAAATTTCACCTAATAATTAAGTAAAATAAGAAATGGGTTAAATAAATATTCTAGGTGGGCACACCTTACTTCTGGTGTTTTGTGACATTGGTGAACTTGTAGTAGTATTAGTTTGGTCTTAGAGAATGTTTGCCACATCAATAATGTTTAACCTTGTAATTTATTTTCTGGACAGCTAGTAGTATTCTAATTTGGCTTTGATAAAATTGGTTGCTAGAAAACTTGAAATACCAAAGTTGGAATAAACTGATGAACTAGCTTGTGTCAAAATTTGGAAGCATTTGGCTTAGTAGTTGAGAGTTACTGTTGTTTAAGTGGCAGTTCAAAATCTGCTACTCTCTGTTTTGAGAGGACAGATTCTGGAACTTGTGAAGTTTGACATGGAAAACTTAGGAGTTTGGAGTTGAGGCTGAAAATGAATTGTAGTGCATTTCTTAGGCTTTCCAGATTGTCTTAGATCATATCTTTGGAATTGTAAATCTCCAGTTGTGATAAAAACAAGTAGTTGCTGCCAGAATGCTTACTGTGGTGTTTTGCTGATTGATATGGTGTGAATATCCTAAGACATGCTACTTTTGTAATTGTTAGGTGTTAGGCCTTAACTGAGGATGAGCAGCTTATCTTAGGTTAAGTAGCTTAGGTAAGTACTTCTCACCGGAGAGAATTTGCACGTACTAATAAAGTAACTGATTAGATTATTGTTTTATCGTTGAAATGCATTTCATTCCGAGCATGTTGCACCCATTTATGCATCCATGGTATTATTGTGCATTCATGCAATAGGTGTACCGAGGGGGTGACACTCTCGAATTCGAGCCTGTAATTCCGAGGAGAACCAGGAGCAGCAGGAGCCCGAGGATCCAGCAGGCGCAAGGAGACGCCGCTGAAGACTTGCCAGAGTGCCCTGACCACGGCCTTCAACTTTTCTGAAAGGCAAGCCCCGGTGCATGCTGAACCTACTATTTTATAAATTAATCTTGAGTACTTTTAATTGTTTACTGCATTAAGTTGTAGGAGTTATATGAAAACACTTGTTGCATTATACCTGTCCTTGTCCGATATCGTACTTAATCCTATATTAGGTTAGGCACGTGTCAATGCTTAGCCCTGCTTAGTTCGGTAGAAGTCGGGTGATTTCCGGTCATCCGCGAGATGTAGGAAGAGTCACGAGTGGCTTTATGGCTATCGTGGATGGAACCATGCCTTAAAATGAAATTGAGACCGGCGGAGTTCGATAGTACAGCCGCAAGACACTTCACGTCTTGGGTGTGGAGCTATGCCGTCTGAGTCGTTTAAGGACCGATTCGCTGTACGTCCTTGAGTCATGTTGAACGCAGTCTAACACTTAGTTGCCGGATAAGTCGTTCGACCGCGAAGTCGAGTAGTATGGTTCAGGCCGGGAATCGAATGGTAGGTTGCATCTTGGAGGAGAGAAAGGATGTGCTTGGGGACATTGGCGTGAGACCAAGGGGTTAGAGTCCCTATCACCTGCAGAGTGTCGCCCTTGGGGACGCGACATTATTCGAACCCGCGATTCCTGAACTGTACAAAAGATGACCTGAGCAGCCCTCGCCAGGCGTGACTCGGTGAGTGTTAGAAATACCCCTCCAGCTGGATAGGAATTCGATTCGAATCGCCGTCGCTCCGGTTAGTGAGCACTTGACTTGAGCAGCGACAACGTAGATCTCATTAAATGAACTGTGGTTAAGGGAATGATACAATGTTGCCACAATTCATACCTGCTCTGGATATAATGATGATAATTGTTTGATTACAACCAAGTGCATGTTTAGTACAGGTGCTAAGATAGATGACAGGTAATGCTAAAATAACTGCTAGTACAGGCTACAAGAGTTTAAATTACTTATGCCTTTATACAAAATGTTATGTCAGCTAGCCTCTTGTGTAAGCCTTGCAATCCTTGGTGTCATCTTATTTCTGGTTTTCGACGGGTAAGTCTAGCTGAGTACATTCCAGTACTCAGGTTTATTCCCTCCTGTTGCAGATGACATGCTTTATCAGGATTCGGCAAGACGTGTCTCCACCTGCGGGTGATGATGACTAGAATCAGAAGGCATGATCGTCTTTATGTACTTTCCTCATGCTTTTGTGGGTTGTTGATCATTCCAGACTGGCAGTATTTAAGTAACTAGTTGTGTGTTATGCTTCCGCTACTTTCAAACTTGGTTTGTAATAATTGCTACTCCGTGGTGTAAACTTATTTCAGAACTACTTGCGAAATGTATGTATGATGTTGTATGTGAAGTGATGCGATCCTGGTTGTAAGCAGTTTGGTTTGAAAATCCTTCGTGATTTCGATTGACTACCGGGATTATATGGGCTCAAATTTGAAAATTTGAGCGCTTCGGTGTTGTTTCGTACTTGTGCTCTTATAATTGGTCGGTTCTGTTACAGCTGGTACCGGAGCATAATTCAACATTTAACACATCGTACGAGATTTTAAAAACAAAAGTATTTGATTATGAAAAGGTTAAAACCTAAAAATTATTTTAGGTATGCAGTGATCACATCCCTTAGCCCAAATAAGGACTCTTAGGTGGCTTATTATAAGACTAA
>CM036206.1:28160425-28206951 GCA_020631735.1 Saccharum officinarum | reverse complement strand
CATTTGGAGACAGTGTTAATCTTGACGCAAGATGGGTACACGCGTTTGCGCAGAACGTGAATAGGCTCAAAAATTGTTTTGGGCACAGCCGATGGAACTCCTACGTCAAATGGGTTTAAGTGAAATCTTTTTTTGGTCCATATGAAGATGGTGTTAATGTCGGTGCAAGATAGGTGCACGGTTTGCACCGAATGTACCATAGGCTCAGAAATCATTTTGGACCCACCTGATGGTACTCCTGCGTGAGTGGTCAAGTGAAGCTCGTATCGGTCCATTGGAAATAATGTTAATCTCGACGCAAGAATGGTGCACAGATTGCATCGAATGTTCCATAGGCTCGGAAATCATTTTGGACGCACCGGATGATACACCTACGCGTGAAGCTGATTTTGGTCCATTTGGAGATGGTGTTTAATGTCGACACAAGATAGGTGCACAGTTTGCGCCGAACGTGTTAACAGGCTCGGAAATGATTTTGGGTGCACCCATGGAACTCCGGTACGTGGGTCAAGTGGAAGCTCGTTTGAGTCTGTTTAGAGATAGTGTTCATCTGGGCGCAAGATAGGAGCATGGTTTGTGTCAAATATACCACAGACTTGGAAATCTTTTTGGGCGCACGCGACGGTAGTCCTAGTTGACGTCGGCCAAGTGGAAGCTCGTTTTGGTCAGTTTGGTGATAGTGTTAAACTCGACACAAGATAGGTGCATAGTTTGTGCCGAAGGTATCATAAGCTCAGAAATCATTTTGGACACGCCCGATGATACTCCCATGTGACGTGGGTCAAGTGGGAAGCTCCTTTGGGTCCGTTTGGACAAAGTGTTAAATCTCGGTGAAAGATAGGTGCACAGTTTGTGTCGAATGTACCACGTGCATGGAACCCTTTTTAGGTGCACCCAATGGAACTCCTAGGTGATGTGTGTCAAATGGATGCTCGCTTTGATCTGTTTGGAGGTTGTGTTAATCTCGGTGCGAGATCGGTGCACGATTTGCGCCGAATGTACATGGGCATGGGAGTCGTTTTGAGAGCGCCCGATGGAACTCCTAGGTGACGTGGGTCAAGTATAAGCTCGTTTCAGTCCGTATGGAGATAATTTTAATTCTCGGCGCTAGATCGGTGCATGATTTGCGGCTTGGAGATCGTTTTGGGCACACCGATCGAACTCCTTTGTGATGTGGGTCAAGTGAAAGCTCATTTGGGTTTGTTTTGAGAAAGTGTTAACCTCAGCAAAAGATAGGTGCACGTTTTGTGTCGAATGTACCACATGCAGGGAATCTTCATGGCCGCACCTGATGGAACTCCTAGGTGATGTGGGTACATTTGGAGATGGTGTTAATCTCGACACAAGATAGGTGCATGGGTTTCCGCCAAATGTACCATAGGCTTGGTTATCACTTTGGACGCACCCGGTGGTACTCGTATGTGACATGGGTCAAGTGGAAGCTCTTTTGATCCATTTGGAGAAAATATTAATCTTGACACAAGATAGGTTCTGCGCCGAACGTGCAATCGGCATGGAAATCAATTTGGGTGCACCTGATGGAACTCCTAGGTAACATGGGTCAAGTGGAAGCTCATTTTGATCCGTTTTGAAGATTGTGTTAATCTTGGCGCAAGATACGTGCATGTTTTGCACCGAACGTACCATAGGCTAGGCAATCAGTTTGGACACACCCGATGGCACTCCTACGTGACGTGGGTCAAGTGCAAGCTCATTTCTGTCCTTTTGGAGACTGTTAATCTTAATGCAAGATAGGTGCACGGTTTGTGCCGATGTTCCTTAGGCTAGCAAATCTTTTCGGGGTCACCCGATCAAACTCACAGGTGATGTAGGTCTAGTGGAAGCTCGTTTTGGTCTATTTGGAGATAGGGTTAATCTCAGGGCAAGACAGGGGCATGGTTGGCGCTGAACGTACCATAGGCTGGAAAGTCATTTTGGACGCACCCGATGGTACTCCTACGTGACGTGGATCAAGTGGTAGCTCATTTCGGTTCATTTGGAGACAGTGTTAATCTTGACGCAAGATGGGTACACGGTTTGCGCAGAACGTGCAATAGGCTCAAAAATTGTTTTGGGCACAGCCGATGGAACTCCTACGTCAAATGGGTTAAGTGAAATCTTTTTTTGGTCCATATGAAGATGGTGTTAATGTCGGTGCAAGATAGGTGCACGGTTTGCACCGAATGTACCATAGGCTCAGAAATCATTTTGGACCCACCTGATGGTACTCCTGCGTGACGTGGGTCAAGTGAAGCTCGTATCGGTCCATTTGGAAATAATGTTAATCTCGACGCAAGAATGGTGCACAGATTGCATCGAATGTTCCATAGGCTCGGAAATCATTTTGGACGCACCCGATGATACACCTATGCGATCAAGCTGATTTTGGTCCATTTGGAGATGGTGTTAATGTCGACACAAGATAGGTGCACAGTTTGCGCCGAACGTGTAACAGGCTCGGAAATGATTTTGTATGCACCCATGGAACTACGGTACGTGGGACAAGTGGAAGCTCGTTTGAGTCTGTTTAGAGATAGTGTTCATCTGGGCGCAAGATAGGAGCATGGTTTGTGCAGAATATACCACAGACTTGGAAATCTTTTTGGGCGCACGCGATGGTAGTCCTAGTTGACATCGGCCAAGTGGAAGCTCGTTTCGGTCAGTTTGGTGATAGTGTTAAACTCGACACAAGATAGGTGCATAGTTTGTGCCGAAGGTATCATAAGCTCAGAAATCATTTTGGACACGCCCGATGATACTCCCATGTGACGTGGGTCAAGTGGAAGCTCCTTTGGGTCCGTTTGGATAAAGTGTTAACCTCGGTGGAAGATAGGTGCACAGTTTGTGTCGAAGGTGTGCATGGAACCCTTTTTGGGTGCACCCAATGGAACTCCTAGGTGATGTGTGTCAAATGGATGCTCACTTTGATTTGTTTGGAGGTTGTGTTAATCTCAGTGTGAGATCGGTGCACGATTTGCGCCGAATGTACATGGGCATGGGAGTCATTTTGAGAGCGCCGATGGAACTCCTAGGTGACGTGGGTCAAGTATAAGCTCGTTTCAGTCCGTATGGAGATAATTTTAATCTCGGCGCTAGATCGATGCATGATTTGCGGCTTGGAGATCGTTTTGGGCACACCCGATCGAACTCCTTGGTGATGTGGGTCAAGTGAAAGCTCATTTGGGTTTGTTTTGAGAAAGTGTTAACCTCAGCAAAAGATAGGTGCACGGTTTGTGTCGAATGTACCACATGCAGGGAAATCTTCATGGCCGCACCTGATGGAACTCCTAGGTGATGTGGGTACATTTGGAGATGGTGTTAATCTCGACACAAGATAGGTGCATGGTTTCCGCCAAATGTACCATAGGCTTGGTTATCACTTTGGACGCACCCGGTGGTACTCGTATGTGACATGGGTCAAGTGGAAGCTCTTTTGATCCATTTGGAGAAAATATTAATCTTGACACAAGATAGGTTCTGCGCCGAACGTGCAATCGGCATGGAAATCAATTTGGGTGCACCTGATGGAACTCCTAGGTAACATGGGTCAAGTGGAAGCTCATTTCGATCCGTTTGAAGATTGTGTTAATCTTGGCGCAAGATACGTGCATGTTTTGCACCGAACGTACCATAGGCTAGGCAATCAGTTTGGACACACCCGATGGCACTCCTACGTGACGTGGGTCAAGTGCAAGCTCATTTCTGTCCTTTTTGGAGACTGTTAATCTCAATGCAAGATAGGTGCACGGTTTGTGCCGATGTTCCTTAGGCTAGCAAATCTTTTCGGGGTCACCCGATCAAACTCACAGGTGATGTAGGTCTAGTGGAAGCTCGTTTTGGTCTATTTGGAGATAGCGTTAATCTCAGGGCAAGACAGGGGCATGGTTGGCGCTGAACGTACCATAGGCTGGAAAGTCATTTTGGACGCACCCGATGGTACTCCTACGTGACGTGGATCAAGTGGTAGCTCATTTCGGTTCATTTGGAGACAGTGTTAATCTTGACGCAAGATGGGTACACGGTTTGCGCAGAACGTGCAATAGGCTCAAAATTTGTTTTGGGCACAGCCGATGGAACTCCTACGTCAAATGGGTTAAGTGAAATCTTTTTTTGGTCCATATGAAGATGGTGTTAATGTCGGTGCAAGATAGGTGCACGGTTTGCACCGAATGTACCATAGGCTCAGAAATCATTTTGGACCCACCTGATGGTACTCCTGCGTGACGTGGGTCAAGTGAAGCTCGTATCGGTCCATTTGGAAATAATGTTAATCTCGACGCAAGAATGGTGCACAGATTGCATCGAATGTTCCATAGGCTCGGAAATCATTTTGGACGCACCCGATGATACACCTACGCGATGAAGCTGATTTTGGTCCATTTGGAGATGGTGTTAATGTCGACACAAGATAGGTGCACAGTTTGCGCCGAACGTGTAACAGGCTCGGAAATGATTTTGTATGCACCCATGGAACTACGGTACGTGGGTCAAGTGGAAGCTTGTTTGAGTCTGTTTAGAGATAGTGTTCATCTGGGCGCAAGATAGGAGCATGGTTTGTGCAGAATATACCACAGACTTGGAAATCTTTTTGGGCGCACGCGATGGTAGTCCTAGTTGACATCGGCCAAGTGGAAGCTCGTTTCGGTCAGTTTGGTGATAGTGTTAAACTCGACACAAGATAGGTGCATAGTTTGTGCCGAAGGTATCATAAGCTCAGAAATCATTTTGTACACGCCCGATGATACTCCCATGTGATGTGGGTCAAGTGGAAGCTCCTTTGGGTCCGTTTGGACAAAGTGTTAATCTCGGTGAAAGATAGGTGCACAGTTTGTGTCGAATGTACCACGTGCATGGAACCGTTTTTGCGTGCACCCAAAGGAACTCCTAGGTGATGTGTGTCAAACGGATGCTCGCTTTGATCTGTTTGGAGGTTGTGTTAATCTCGAGGCGAGATCGGTGCACGATTTGCGCCGAATGTACATGGGCATGGGAGTCGTTTTGAGAGCGCCCGATGGAACTCATAGGTGACGTGGGTCAAGTATAAGCTCGTTTCAGTCTGTATGGAGATAATTTTAATCACGGCGCTAGATCGGTGCATGATTTGCGGCTTGGAGATCGTTTTGGGCACACCCGATCGAACTTCTTGGTGATGTGGGTCAAGTGAAAGCTCATTTGGGTTTGTTTTGAGAAAGTGTTAACCTCAGCAAAAGATAGGTGCACGGTTTGTGTCGAATGTACCACATGCTGGGAAATCTTCATGGCCGCACCTGATGGAACTCCTAGGTGATGTGGGTACATTTGGAGATGGTGTTAATCTCGACACAAGATAGGTGCATGGTTTCCGCCAAATGTACCATAGGCTTGGTTATCACTTTGGACGCACCCGGTGGTACTCGTATGTGACATGGGTCAAGTGGAAGCTCTTTTGATCCATTTGGAGAAAATATTAATCTTGACACAAGATAGGTTTTGCGCCGAACGTGCAATCGGCATGGAAATCAATTTGGGTGCACCTGATGGAACTCCTAGGTAACATGGGTCAAGTGGAAGCTCATTTTGATCCGTTTGAAGATTGTGTTAATCTTGGCGCAAGATACGTGCATATTTTGCACCGAACGTACCATAGGCTAGGCAATCAGTTTGGACACACCCGATGGCACTCCTACGTGACGTGGGTCAAGTGCAAGCTCATTTCTGTCCTTTTGGAGACTGTTAATCTTAATGCAAGATAGGTGCACGGTTTGTGCCGATGTTCCTTAGGCTAGCAAATCTTTTCGGGGTCACCCGATCAAACTCACAGGTGATGTAGGTCTAGTGGAAGCTCGTTTTGGTCTATTTGGAGATAGGGTTAATCTCAGGGCAAGACAGGGGCATGGTTGGCGCTGAACGTACCATAGGCTGGAAAGTCATTTTGGACGCACCCGATGGTACTCCTACGTGACGTGGATCAAGTGGTAGCTCATTTCGGTTCATTTGAAGACAGTGTTAATCTTGACGCAAGATGGGTACACGGTTTGCGCAGAACGTGCAATAGGCTCAAAATTGTTTTGGGCACAGCCGATGGAACTCCTACGTCAAATGGGTTAAGTGAAATCTTTTTTTGGTCCATATGAAGATGGTGTTAATGTCGGTGCAAGATAGGTGCACAGTTTGCACCGAATGTACCATAGGCTCAGAAATCATTTTGGACCCACCTGATGGTACTCCTGCGTGACGTGGGTCAAGTGAAGCTCGTATCGGTCCATTTGGAAATAATGTTAATCTCGACGCAAGAATGGTGCACAGATTGCATCGAATGTTCCATAGGCTCGGAAATCATTTTGGACGCACCCGATGATACACCTACGGGATGAAGCTGATTTTGGTCCATTTGGAGATGGTGTTAATGTCGACACAAGATAGGTGCACAGTTTGCGCCGAACGTGTAACAGGCTCGGAAATGATTTTGTATGCACCCATGGAACTACGGTACGTGGGTCAAGTGGAAGCTCGTTTGAGTCTGTTTAGAGATAGTGTTCATCTGGGCGCAAGATAGGAGCATGGTTTGTGCAGAATATACCACAGACTTGGAAATCTTTTTGGGCGCACGCGATGGTAGTCCTAGTTGACATCGGCCAAGTGGAAGCTCGTTTCGGTCAGTTTGGTGATAGTGTTAAACTCGACACAAGATAGGTGCATAGTTTGTGCCGAAGGTATCATAAGCTCAGAAATCATTTTGGACACGCCCGATGATACTCCCATGTGACGTGGGTCAAGTGGAAGCTCCTTTGGGTCCGTTTGGACAAAGTGTTAATCTCGGTGGAAGATAGGTGCACAGTTTGTGTCGAATGTACCACGTGCATGGAACCCTTTTTGGGTGCACCCAATGGAACTCCTAGGTGATGTGTGTCAAATGGATGCTCGCTTTGATCTGTTTGGAGGTTGTGTTAATCTCGGGGCGAGATCGGTGCACGATTTGTGCCGAATGTACATGGGCATGGGAGTCGTTTTGAGAGCGCCCGATGGAACTCCTAGGTGACATGGGTCAAGTATAAGCTCATTTCAGTCCGTATGGAGATAATTTTAATCTCGGCACTAGATCGGTGCATGATTTGCGGCTTGGAGATCATTTTGGGCACACCCGATTAGAGATGGCAACGGGTACCCGAAACCCGAGTACCCGACGGGTATTACCCGATAAAGAGGCGGGTATAGAATGAATTTTCTACCCGTGGGTATGTTATTGGGCTAAATCCTATACCCATCGGGTATGCGGGTACGGGTGCGGGTGTATACTACCCATACCCGCATACCCGCGGGTAAGACATACCCGCAAAAATAAATAGCAAACCTCAGTTATTTTAGCGTATATAAGTCATGAATTTGGCTCATTGAGACATCCACTATATTTCTAGTAGATTGTCTTTGTTGTAATGATGCTAATAATATTTGTTAGCATGTTTGTAACTTGTTAGAAGCTTAGAATGATTTATTTTTGCATGTGACTATTTGATATTTTTAGGTAATTTTCGGGTATGCTATCGGGTACGGGTTACCCGTCGGGTGAGAATTACCCGGCGGGTACGGGTATGGAACTATTTTTTTACCCGCATGCGGGTACGGGTAACCCGACGGGTAAAATTTTGCGGGTGCGGGTACGGGTACGGGTGAGCACTACCCGTCGGGTACGTACCCGTTGCCATCTTGACACCCGATCGAACTCCTTGGTGATGTGGGTCAAGTAAAAGCTCATTTGGGTTTGTTTTGAGAAAGTGTTAACCTCAGCAAAAGATAGGTGCACGGTTTGTATCGAATGTACCACATGCAGGGAAATCTTCATGGCCGCACCTGATGGAACTCCTAGGTGATGTGGGTACATTTGGAGAGGGTGTTAATCTTGACACAAGATAGGTGCATGGTTTCCGCCAAATGTACCATAGGCTTGGTTATCACTTTGTACGCACCTGGTGGTACTCGTATGTAACATGGGTCAAGTGGAAGCTCTTTTGATCCATTTGGAGAAAATATTAATCTTGACACAAGATAGGTTCTGCGCCGAACGTGCAATCAGCATGGAAATCAATTTGGGTGCACCTGATGGAACTCCTAGGTAACATGGGTCAAGTGGAAGCT
Source organism: Saccharum officinarum (assembly GCA_020631735.1). Taxonomy (NCBI): domain Eukaryota; kingdom Viridiplantae; phylum Streptophyta; class Magnoliopsida; order Poales; family Poaceae; genus Saccharum; species Saccharum officinarum. The sequence goes on along the minus strand of CM036206.1, from coordinate 28,198,839 downwards.
CACTTCAATCCGTTTGAAGATTGTGTTAATCTTGGCGCAAGATACGTGCATGTTTTGCGCCGAACGTACCATAGGCTAGGCAATCAGTTTGGACACACCCGATGGCACTCCTACATGACGTGGGTCAAGTGCAAGCTCATTTCTATCCTTTTGGAGACTGTTAATCTCAATGCAAGATAGGTGCACGGTTTGTGCCGATGTTCCTTAGGCTAGCAAATCTTTTTGGGGTTACCCAATCAAACTCACAGGTGATGTAGGTCTAGTGGAAGCTCGTTTTGGTCTATATGAAGATAGTGTTAATCTCAGGGCAAGACAGGGGCATGGTTGGCGCTGAACGTACCATAGGCTGTAAAGTCATTTTGGACGCACCCGATGGTACTCCTACGTGACGTGGATCAAGTGGTAGCTCATTTCGGTTCATTTCGAGACGGTGTTAATCTTGACGCAAGATGGGTACACAGTTTGCGCAGAACGTGCAATAGGCTCAAAAATTATTTTGGGCATAGCCGATGGAACTCCTACGTCAAATGGGTTAAGTGAAATCTTTTTTTGGTCCATATGAAGATGGTGTTAATGTCGGTGCAAGATAGGTGCATGGTTTGCACCGAATGTACCATAGGCTCAGAAATCATTTTGGACCCACCTGATGGTACTCCTGCGTGACGTGGGTCAAGTGAAGCTCGTATCGGTCCATTTGGAAATAATGTTAATCTCGACGCAAGAATGGTGCACAGATTGCATCGAATGTTCCATAGGCTCGGAAATCATTTTGGATGCACCCGATGATACACCTACGCGATGTGGATCAAGTTGAAGCTGATTTTGGTCCATTTTGGAGATGGTGTTAATGTCGACACAAGATAGGTGCACAGTTTGCGCCGAACATGTAACAGGCTCGGAAATGATTTTGTGTGCACCCATGGAACTACGGTACGTGAGTCAAGTGGAAGCTCGTTTGAGTCTGTTTAGAGATAGTGTTCATTTGGCAACTATATATCAAGATGTCATCAAAGTATACCACTACAAATCTACCAATAAAAGAGCGTAAAACCTCGTTCATTAATCTCATGAAAGTGCTAGGTGCATTAGTCAATCCAAAGGTCATGACAAGCCATTCATATAAACCAAACTTAGTTTTAAACGCTGTTTTCCATTCATCTCCTAGCTTCATACGAATCTGGTGGTAACCACTACGAAAATCAATTTTAGAGAACACAATTGAGCCACTCAATTCATCAAGCATGTCATCTAACCTTGGAATAGGATGACGATATCTGATTGTGATGTTATTTATTGCTCTACAATCAACACACATGCGCCATGATCCATCCTTCTTAGGAACTAAAAGACAGGAACGGCATAAGGGCTAAGAGACTCACGTACATAACCTTTGTTGAGCAATTCTTGTACTTGTCTCTGAATCTCTTTTGTCTCGTCCGGGTTGGTCCTATACGGCGCACGATTAGGCAAGGAAGCCCCAGGGATGAGGTCAATCTGGTGTTCAATCCGTCGAATTGGTGGCAGCCCCGGTGGTACCTCCTTTGGAAAAACATCGGCATACTCCTGCAAAAGATTAGTGATAGCAGGAGGCAAAGAAATAGATGTATCTTCGAGTGAAAATAAGGTTTCTTTGCAAACCAAAGCATAGCAAACAGTAGTACTAGCATCAATCTCATCCAAATCAGATTTGGTGGCAAAGTAACAAGAGCCTTTCAGCTTGATCTCATTTTTATTATGATGAACAGATTTGCTAGACTTCTTCTTATGTTTCTCAAGTTCATTAGCGATAATCTGATTTTTACTAGCAACAGCCTGATTCTTAAGTTTGCTAGATCTAGCAAGTTCATCTCTTAGAATAGACTTAGGGGACATGGGGTGCAACACAATCTTCTTGTCATTATGCACGAAAGAGTATTGATTTGTTTTACCAGAGTGCAAGGAATCTTTATCAAACTGCCATGGTCTACCTAACAACATAGAGCATGCTTGCATAGGCACAACATCGCAGTCAATGGAATCATGATAAGAACCAATGGCAAACTCTACCCTTACCAATCGGGTTACCTTCACCTTGCCGCTGCTGTTAAGCCCCTGAATGTAGTAAGGCTGCGGGTGTGGTTTTGTGCTCAATGAAAGCTTCTCCACCATTTCAGCACTTGCCAAGTTGTTGCAGCTTCCTCCATCTATGATCACACGGCAAGAGCGTTCCTTGATCACACACTTGGTTTGAAACAAAGTGTGGCGCTGATTTTGTTCAGCCCTCTCCATTTGGGCACTTAGCACCCGCTGCACCATGAGGCTCTCATAGTGCTCAGCAGCTTCAGCCCCTAATGTGCTCTTCGTCTTGTTGGAAATAATCTCCTTCTGCTACATTGTTAGCAGCAAGCAAAGCATATGTTTCTTCATCAAAATCACTAGCAGAGGAATACCCACCATCAGCTCGCACAATCATCACACGTGTGTGCTTGGGCAGTCCTTGCGTATGTGGCCATAGCCTTTGTAGCGTAGGCACTGAATATCCCTTGTTCTCCCCGTGGATACCACCGAGGGTGAACTCTTGGCAGATGTAGCCGTTGCTCCTCTAGTTGGTTCACTTGGGCATGGTACAGAACTTGTTGTAGAGGAGTGTGGCTTGATGGTCGAGGAAGATTGTGGGGGTGCACGCGTTGACGGTGCAGCAGCATTAGAGGGTGTCCACAGGCTAGCACGACCTGCAGGAATGTTAGCCCTCATGCTAGCTCGTCGTCCCTGCACTTCTCGTTAAGCTTTACAAGCAAGGTGAAATAAACGATTGACAAAATTATATTCCTTATAAGCTAGAATGTCCTGAATCTCCTGGTTCAGCCCACCCATAAATCTAGCTATGACACCATCCTCATTTTCCTCTAGCCCGCAACGAAGCATACCCATTTGTAGCTCTTGATAGTACTCTTCTACAGATTTGGATCCTTGCCTCAATTGTTGCAACTTATTTAAAAGATCACGGGCATAATAAGAAGGAACAAATCTGGCCCGCATGACCCGTTTCAAAGCATCCCAAGTTGGTGTGTTATTTGGGTTCTTACGATGGTATTCAGACCACCAAACAGAGGCAAAGTCAGTAAACTCACTAGTTGCAGCCCTAACACGTTTGTCCTCAGGGAAATCATGGCAAGTAAATTTCTGATCAACAACTAATTCCCAACTAAGGTACATATCAGGATTATACCTCCCATCAAAAGCAGGTATGGTGAATTTAATCTTGCCAAATGAGTCATCGGCACGTACCTCTTGCCGTGGTCGGCGAGGACCTGTCTCATGGCGGCGGCGATGTTGTTCGATGCGTCGATGACCATTCAGCTCCTCATCAAGCTCAGTGTCCGCTGCATATTCTTCTTCATCATGACCAGCAACACTGCCCATGGTGTTGTTGTTGTGATTGCGTCGTTCGAAACCAACACAGCGATTTTGTTCCATCCTCTCCAATCGCTCCAAGACACCTACAAGAGATGTATTAACAGAACCAAGAGTGCCTTCCAAGGAAGCCAACTTGGTGTTGGTCTCAATCTGAGCCGTCTCCAATTGACCAAGGCGCTCATTGGTGACACGAACATCCTCATCAAGGTGTTCAGCATGGAGCCTCACTTTGCGTTCAAAGTGTTGCAGCAAGGCTTTTGATCGAGGTGATTGTGGAGGGGTCCTTTCACCTTCTCCTACCATGGTTAGTATGTAGCAAGGGAATCACAAGAAAATATGTCCTACCAACTAACTGAATTAGGTGGCAACAATTTTCATTCTCTCAGCATGTGCAACCGAGTTCTTACATGTCCTTACCTTGCTATGCAGATGGTGTTGGCGACGACAAGAACAACACAAGTAGTAGCAAGTAGAACCCTGTGACGTTGTAGATAATTTGTGGAGCTGTAGGTGGCTTAAAAAAATCAAGGTACAAATAGAACCACGTTAGTCAATGCAAGTTGAATAAGTGTTCAAAGATAGTATCGTGCTGGTCCTAGGCTAAGCCGTGCTAGAGACGCGAGCCTAGACACAAATGTTGTCACCGGATAGTAGCAAACAATGGAAATGATGAGAGTAAATAGCATCAACTTAACCCTTTTTTTTCTTTCTTTCTTTCTTTCTTTCTTTCTTTCTTTCTTTCCTCCTTTTCCTTTCATTTTCTTTTCTATTTTCTTTTCTTTTCTTTTCTTTTCTTTTCTTTTCGACAAGTAGCTCACAAACTGAACTTTTGCAATATGATTATAACAAGAATGCAGCAAGTAGCATAGACTTTCTTTTACTAAGGATAAGGATTGCAACAAGTAGTACAAATATGCAATTTGAACTCTCTTATTTTCAGAACTGAGTGTACTTAGATTTGCACCAAAAGGACAGGTGCATAAGGTAGTGTTTGTGTAGGCGCGGCTAAAGGTGATGGTGGTGAGGGTTTCAGCGAAAAGGTGGAGAGAGCAGCGGTGCTTTTGGTGGTGGTGGTGGTATTGGTGGAGATTGCAGCGGCTGAAGTGGGGGGGGAAGGCAACAGCGGATTGTGTGGTGACTAAAACGTGACAAGAACTCGAAACTCTAAAGGATTAGAACCTAAGAACCAGCACTTGACACCACGATGTAAAGCACAAACTCAACAAGCAAAGAACTAAGCAGATCAACAAGGCTCAAACTTGTGTTTGGAATTTCAGTTCTATCCTATTTTATATTTCTGGAACATAGGTAAAGTAATGAACAGTAAATCACTCACCAAAGAACCTTGCTCTAATTACCACAAGATGAGACTAGAAGTTGTTCCTGATCTTTTGGTGAGTGTGGGTAAACTCGATTTGTGGTGGATTCGACGTTGGCTGTCCGACTACAACGACCACAAGGTTGCTGCGCCTTAGCAACAGGTACACCGGCTCTGATTGTGATGTTCTTGCTGTGCCAAGAACACTAAGAACCTGCAAGCAACCGAGAACAAGCAAGAACAAGATGAACAAGAAAATAACTCACGGATTTAAGCCAAAGGCTGAATCTGAATCACAAGTTGGGGTCTTGAAACAAGCAAATCGGGTGGTCTAGCCGACACACGCGTTTACAAGGAAGAAGCAGCAGCTATCTTGCATCTAAACAAAACCCACCCTCATTCTGATGGCTACTGGCTCTATTTATAAGGAGGAGAGCACAAGGGGGAGTGGGAAACCCTAATCTGGGCGTCCCTCAAAGGGTTGTAGTTAGTACAAGGCCCAGGCCCAAGCTGTAGGTCTCTGCGTCCTTTGGCTTGCTGCACACAGCTTTGGTATATTCTGATAGTGGGGTTGGACCCATGTGAAAGAGGATGACGCGCTCTTTCCAACAAGTCAAAAACTAGCTTCATTGGATCTCGTATCAAGATGTTATGGTATTTTTGATGGAGTGTCCCCTGCTGTCTCGAGATGAGCTGTGCGCCCCATTAATGATGATTCCCACTTGTTCGGCTGCTCCATCCTCATCATGGGGTCTAAACATGAGGCAATGGAGTCTTGACCAACATTCCTAAGAATAAGACAATCATCACCATGATTTAGTAGCATCCAATTATGAGACGAGTTTGTATGAACAGCGAGGAACTACTTTACCTGATAATTAAGTTGTCGTGCTCGAGCTCTTGTCATCGGACCTTGTTGTGCAGCAGGTGTGGTTGTGTCAATGGAAGGGATGTCCTCATCAGTACATTTGGCACAAACCGTGTAATGATCTCGTGCCGTGATTAACACTATCTCCAAACGGGCCAAAACAAGCTTCCATTTGACACACGTCACCTAGGAGTTCCATTGGGTGCGTCCAAAAAGATTTCCATGCCCATGGAACATTCTGCGCAAACCATGCACCTATCTTTCATTGAGATTAACAGTCTCCAAATAGACCGAAATGAGCTTCCACTTGACCCATGTAACAGAACCGACCAAATTATAAGAGCACAAGTACAAAAACAAGCGCCAAAACGCTCAAATTTTTGAACTTGAGCCCATATAATCCTGGTAGTCAATCGAAATCACGAAGGATTTCAAACCAACTCGTTTACAACCAAGATCGCATCATTCAACATACACATCACACGTTACATTTCACAAGTAGTTCGGAAGTTCACTTACAACACACGGAGTCGCAAATTGTTACAAACCGGGTTCATAAAGTAGCGGAAGCATAACACATGCACACTGTTCAAATACTACTGCCAGTCTTATAGATCAACATCCCACAAAAGCATTTAGGAAAGTAAACTAACAGACGATCACGCCCGAGTGATCTAGTCCTCATCACCCGCTGGGTGGAGGCAGTTCTTGTAGAAGCCCTGATAAAGCATGTTATCTGCAACAGGAGGGAATAAACCCTGAGTACTGGAATGTACTCAGCTAGACTTACCCGTCGAAACGGAAAATAAGAGACACCAAGGATCATGCAAGGCTTTCTTAAGTGGAGCTGGCTGACATCACCTTTACGGAAAAGCATAAGTAATTTAAACTCTTTTAACCTGTACTAGCAGTTATTTTAGCATTAACCTATCATCTATCTTAGCATCTGTACTAAACATTCACTTGATTAAATCAAACAATAATATTATTATATCCATAGCAGGTCGGCAACATTATATCATTCGCTTAACCATCTATTCAATTTAATGAGATCTATGTTGACGCTGCTCAAGTCAAATGCTCAATAACCGGAAGCGACGGCGATTCGAATCAAATTCCTATCCAGCTGGAGGGGTATTTCTAACACTCACCGCGTAGGCCCCTGCCAGGGTCACACAAGCCACCTTTCATACAATTCAGGAGTCACGGGTTCGAATGATGCCGCATCCCCAAGGGCAACACTCTGCCAGGTGATAGGGACTCTAACCCCCCTTGGTCTCACGCCAATGTTCCCAAGCACATCCTTACTACCTCCAAGATGCGACCTACAATTCGATTCCCGGTCTGAAGCGTATTAATCAACTTCATGGTCAGAACAACTTATCCGGGCCAACTAAGTGTTAGACTACGTTCAACATGACTCAAGGACGTATAGCGAATCGGTCCTTAAACGACTCAGACGGGCATAGCTCTGCACCCAAGACATGAAGTGTCTTGCAGCTGCACTATCGAACTCCCGCCCAGTCTCAAATTCATTTTAAGGCATGGTTCCATCCACGATAGCCAACATAGCCACTCGTGACCCATTCCTACATCTCGCGGATGACCGGAAATCACCCGACTTCTACCAGACTAAGCAGGGCTAAGCATTGACACGTGCCTAAACCTAATTTAGGGTTTAAGTACGATATCTGGACAAGGACAGGTATAATGCAACAAGTGTTTTCACACAACTCCTATAACTTAATGCAGTAAACAAGTAAAAGTACTCAAGATTGATATATAAAACAAATGGGTCAGCATGCACTAGGGCTTGCCTTTCAGGAACGAGGACGGGCGATGATCCGGACAGTCAGGTAGATCGTCTACGGGAACTCCTTCGCCGGCTGGGTCCTCAGGCTCCCTCGGCTGCTCCTGATCCTCCTCTGAAATCGCTCCCTCGAACTCGAGGAGTGTCACCCCCTCCGGTACACCTATTGCATGAATGCACAATAAATCTCATGGATGCATAAGAAGGAATGCAGCATGCTCGGAATGGAATGCACTTCAGCAATTCTAGTGCTCTATTCAAATCACTTCAATAATAAGTGCAAATCTCTTCTCCGGTAGAGAAGTACTTACCTAGTCTACACAACCTAATGTATAATTGTTCCTCCTCAGTTAAGGTCCTAACACCTAACAATCAATAAAGAACAACATTACTCAAGGTTACCACAACCCAATCACAAAATATCGCAACAACACATTCTGGACAGCAGCTAAGTATTTCCATCACAACCCATTTCTTAATTTACTTAATTAATTAAGTGGGAAATTAAACTCATATGCAAACTACTTAGAAAATTCTATAAAAATTACAGGAGGCTCTCTGGCCTACTAGGAGGCTACTGTAAAAAATTGAAATAAAGTTATTCACATAAACTCCCTACACACAATTCACAAGCCAAAAAGGCTGATTTTTGCATAAATAATAAATCACATTGAAAAGTATCAAACAATAGAAAACATATTTTTCTTAGCAAGCTTAGGGTACCAGGACACTCTCCAAAAAATTTCATGAGCATTGCACATACATAAAAATTATTAAAATTCATTCAAATAACTTCTAATAGAACATGACAACATCATAACTTCAAAATTACTTAGGCATTAATACCCAAAATTTTACCAGAGCTAGCATATCCCGAAAATAACCTACCCACAAAATTTCATAATTTTTGGAACACTACAACTCAAGTTATCCATTTAACAAGTTTGCATCCAATTTAAAACACATTTCAAATGGCTAATTAAATCTTCTAGAAAATAAACATCACATATATATTTGATATTTTTCCTAAATACTACACTTCATCCAGAGTCCAACAAAATTTGAATCATCTCAAATGGATCTATAAAATGGGAGATATAAAATTTACAATATAGCATATAGATCTGGGAATTGAATAAAAGAAAAACACGAAAAATGAACCCTAAACCGCTACTGGGCCGGCTACACCACGCGTGGCCCGCTATGTCGAGCGCGGCTTCGCGTGGTTGACGCGGCCCAACCGCGTGCGTGGCCCGCTATGGCCATCCCGCCCGCGCGTGACTGCCAGGCGGGGTCGGCCCGTCAGAGAGGGAAAGGCAGGGAAGTGGCGAGCTCTCACAGAAAACCAAGCCCACCCTCATGATCTCCATCAAGCCATGCATCAATTCATGTAGGTGGGTGGCTTGGGTTGGAGCGGAAGGGACTCGCTACCGATGATGGCGGCTCGACGGGGCGGTGGTGGCGCACCTCACCATCGGTGACCTCAATACCCCACCCTAAACCCTTGGTGAGCACCCCCGTGCTACCTTGGCCCCAATGCGTCATCAAACACTCGAAGAGGATGGCCTAGAGGCCTTGGCCATGGCGAGCCGTCACACGGACGAACGCCGGCGAGGTCTTGCGGTGGCGGGATTGGCAATGTGGCCTTACCGTGGTGCGTCTGAGGGCAGGGATGGGACGAGGGTGTAGAGGGGCTCAAGGCAGAGCTGGTGGCCAGTTTGGAGACACGGTGGCGCAGTGGCGAGCACGTGCAGGCGGCGGCAATGGCGGCTCCGTTTTCTCTGCCAGGAGGAAGAGCGAAGAAGGAATGGGAGCAGCAGTCACGCCCGTGGCGTCTTTGAGAGCGTCGCGGACTGACTAGTGGGGCCACGGCCAGTGTATGGCCACCATTGCGCGTCCACGCGCAGCACTGGCCTGCGGTCGGTTGGCCACCGAGGGGACTGACGAACTGAATCGACTGAATCAACGCTCCTGGTGACCGACTGACAGCCAATTTTCAACGCCCTAGATCTCCCTAACCGGACCGAATTAGTGCAAAATATGAACAGCAAAGTTGGAGATGGATATGTGATCTACAACTTTGTCAATACCGGCTCGACCTGGTTTGGCATGGTTTGAGAGTTATAGGTTTCCAAAGTAGGGTACGGTGAAACGGTTTTCAGTTTAAGACTTAGTCAAATATGCTAAGTCACAAAACAGCCTCTAGAGACTGACTTGTGGGCCATTTTTGAGCATGTTATGGTCATTTTCATGAGATGGCCATATTAGAACTTTTGTTCCTTATGAAATTCTCTACAACTTTGATTAAAGTTGCTTCCCCATGCAAGATTCCTTTGCTGGACTTTTTAAACGGTCAAACGAAAGCACTCTAGGGGTCAAAACCTAGTCAACAACACTTAGAAGGGCAATTTGGTCATTTTGGTCAACATGAACATTGCTCCACTAATTACCCTAAAGGTAATTAAGGTGTTATAGGACATAATTAGTCACTCTACACCTTGGTTACACACAATTCCAAGTGTCACATAAGTTGAAACAAGCAAAACAATATTTCCACCAAAATGTTGCATTATCATGTTGCACATGTTTCAAGACCTTGTTGCATCAATTGAGCCTATCATGGTATACTAACAACATTGTCATGTTTCGAAGTATGAGATCCCATATTGTATCTACAAGTTGCACCACTCACATTTCATAAGCAAGTAAATTGTGAAACAAGCACATTAGGGTATCTTGCATACTCATGTTGCAAGCAAAATAAAGACATGAATGAGATGATTGATGCTCATGCTTATGAAATGCAATGCCATTATGGAAGCCAAACACCTAAGGTGTTACAACCCATGTCATGTAGGAGTTACCATCGAGTGCGTCCAAAATGATATCCGAGCCTATGGTATGTTTGCGCAAACCATGCACCTATCTTGTGTCGAGATTAACATTACCTCCAAACCGACCCACATCATCCATCAAGTGCGCCGAAGATGATTTCCTTGCATGTGGTTTATTCGGTGCAAACCGTGCACATATCTTTCACCGAGATTAACACTTTCTCAAAATAGACCCAAATAAGCTTTCACTTGACCCACATCACCGAGGAGTTTGATTGGGTGCACCCAAAACGATCTCCATGGCTATTGCACGTTCGGCGCAAATCGTTCACTAATCTTGCATTGAGATTAACACTATCTTCAAAATGATTTCCAAGCCTATGATACATTCAGCACGAACCGTGCACCAATCTTACGTTGAGAGTAACACCATCTCTAAACTGACTGAAATGAGCTTTCACTTGACCGACCTCAACTAGGAGTACCTTCGAGTGTGACCAAAACAACTTCCATGCCCGCGGTACGTAAGATTAACACTATCTTGCGTGGAGATTAACACTATCTCCAAACTGACCAAAATGAGCTTCTATTTGACCCACATCACCTAGGGGGTCCATCGGGTGCGGCCAAAAAGATTTTCGTGCCCATGGTACATTCGGTGCAAACCATGCACCTATCTGATGTCAAGATTAACACCATCTCCAAGCAGACAGAAGTGAGCTTTCACTTGACCTAGGTCACCTAGGAGTTCCATCAAGTGGCCACAAAATGATTTCTGAGCCTACAACATGTTGAGCGCAACCGTGCACCTATCTTGCGTCGAGTTTAACACTATTTCCAAACGGACCAAAATGAGTTTCAATTAGACCCACGTCCCCTAGGAGGTCCATCGGGTGCGGCCATAAAGATTTCCATGCCCGTGGTACATTCGGCGTAAACCATGCACCAGAGTTCTATCGGGTGTGCCCAAAACGATTTCCAAACCTCTTGCACGTTCAGTGAAAATCGTGCACCTATCTTGTGTCAAGATTAGCACTATCTCCAAAGAGATCGAAACAAGCTTCCATTTGACCCACATCATTTAAGGAGTTCCATCGGGTGTACCCAAAATGATTTTCAAGGCTATTGCACGTTCAGTGCAAACTGTGCACCTATCTTGCGTGGAGATTAACACTATCTCCAAATAGACCAAAACGAGCTTCCATTTGACCCACATCACCTAGGAGGTCCATCGGGTGCGGCTAAAAAGATTTTCGTGCCCATGGTATATTCGGCGCAAACCGTGCACCTACTGACGCCGAGATTAACACCGTCTCCAAGTAGACCGAAGTGAGCCACTTGACCCAATCCTTTCACCTATCTTGTGCTAAGATTAAAACTATCTCCAAATGGACTGAAATGAGCTTCCACTTGACCCACGTCACCTAGGAGTTCTATCGGGTGCGCCCAAAATGATTTCTGAGCCTATTACATGTTCAGCACAAACCATGCACCCATCTTGCATCTGGATTAGCATTATCTCTAAAGAGAACAAAATGAGCTTCCATTTAACCCACGTCACCAAGGAATTCCATCATTTGCTAAGAACGATTTTCGAGCCTATGGTATATTCGTCCCAATCCCTATCTCGGACCGAGATTAACACTATCTATAAAATGGACCAAAACAACATTCCACTTGACCCACATCACCTAGGAATTCCATCGGGTGTACCCAAAGCGATTTATGAGCCTATTGTACATTCGGTGCAAACCGTGCACCAATCTTGCATGCAAATTAACACTATCTCCAAACGACCAAAACGAGCTTCCATTTGACTCACGTCACCTAGGAGTTCCATCAGGTATGCCCAAAAGGACTTCAGAGCCTATTGCATGTTGGGCGCAAAACGTGCACCTATCTTGTGTGTTGATTAACACTATCTCCAAATGGACCAAAACGAGCTTCCATTTGACCCATGTCACCTAGGAGGTCCATCGGGTGTGGCCATAAAGATTTCCTTGTCTGTGGTACATTCGACATAAGCCGTGCACCTATTTGGCACCGAGATTAACACCTTCTCCAAGTAGACCAAAGCGAGCTTCCACTTGACCTACATCACCTAGGAGATCCATTAGGTGCGACCAAAATGATTTTTCAACCAAAGAGATTGAAACGAGCTTCCTTTTGACCCACGTCACCTAGGAGTTCCATCGGGTGTACCCAAAATGATTTCTGAGCCTATGGTGTGTTCATCCCAAACCGTGCACATATGTTGTGTCGAGATTAACACTATCTCCAAGCAGACTAAAATGACCTTCCACTTGACCAACGTCACCTAGGAGTTCCATCGGCTGTGGCCAAAATGATTTCCAAGCCTATTGCATGTTCGGCGCAAACTATGTACCTATCATGCGTGGAGATTAACACTATCTCCATGCAAACCAAAATGACCTTCCATTTGAAACACATCACCTAGGAGGTTCATCGAGTGCGACCAAAAACATTTTCGTGCCCATGGTACATTAGGCGCAAACCATGCACCTTTCTAACACCAATATTAACACCATCTTCAAGCAGACCGAAGTGAGCTTCCACTTGACTTAGGTCACTTAGGAGTTCCATCACGTGGCCACAAAACAATTTCTGAGCCTATTATACATTTGGTGCAAACCATGCACCAATCTTGCGTGCAAATTAACACTATCTCCAAACGACCAAAACGAGCTTCCATTTGACCCACGTCACCTAGGATTCAGGTGTGCCCAAAAGGACTTCAGAGCCTATTGCATGTTTGGCGCAAAACGTGCACCTATCTTGTGTGTTGATTAACTCCATCTCCAAATGGACCAAAATAAGCTTCCATTTGACCCATGTCACCTAGGAGGTCCATCGGGTGTGGCCATAAAGATTTCCACGCCCGTGGTAAATTCAACGCAAACCGTGCACCGAAGTTCCATGGGTGCGCCCAAAACGATTTTCCGAGCCTCTTGCATGTTCAGTATAAACCAAGCACCTATCTTGTGTTAAGATTAGCACTATCTCCAAAGAGACCAAAACGAGCTTCCATTTGACCCCACCACCTAGGAGTTCCATCGTTTGCACCCAAATTGATTACCGAGCCAATGGTATGTTCATCCCAATCTGTGCACCTATCTTGCACTTAGATTAAAACTATCTCCAAATAGACTAAAATGAGCTTCCACTTGACCCACGTCACCTAAGAGTTCCATCGGGTGCGCCCAAAATGATTGTCGAGCCTATTATATGTTCGGTGCAAACTGTGCACCTATCATGTGTCTACATTAACATTATCTCTAATGAGACCGAAACGAGCTTCTATTTGACCCACGTCATCTAGGAGTTCCATCGGGTGCGCCTAAATTGATTTTCAAGCCTATAGCACAAACCGTGCAGCCATCTTATGTGGAGATTAACACTATCTTCAAATAAACCAAAATGAGCTTCCATTTGACCCACATCACTTAGGAGGTCCATCGGCTGCAGCCAAAAAGATTTTTGTTCCCATGGTACATTCGGTGCAAACCATGCACGTACTGACGCTGAGATTAACACCATCTCAAAGTAGACCAAAGTGAGCCACTTGACCTACATCACCTAAGAGTTTCATCAGGTGTGCCCAAATTGATTTTCGAGCCTACTGTATATTCGGCACAAACTATGTACCTATCTTGCATGAGATTAACACTATCTCCAAATAGACTAAAATGAGGTTCCATTTGACCCACGTCACCTCGGAGTTCCATAGGGTGTGCCTAAAATGATTTCCGAGCCTATGGTATGTTCATCCGAATCGGTGCACCTATCTTGCGCTGAGATTAACACTATCTCCAAATAGACCAAATGAGCTTCCACTTGACCCACGTCACCTAGGAGTTCATATGGTGTGCCCAAAATGATTTTCGAGCCTACTGCATGTTCAGTGCAAATCGTGCACCTATCTTGTGTCAAGATTAGCACTATCTCCAAAGAGACTGAAACGAGCTTCTAGTTGACCCAAATCACCTAGGAGTTCCATCGTTTGTGCCCAAAATGGTTTCCGAGCTTATGATATGTTCGTCTCAATCCATGCACCTCTCTTGCGCCAAGATTAACACTATCTCCAAACAGACCAAAATGAGTTTCCACTTGACCCATGCAACCTAGTAGTTCCATCGGGTGCGCCCAATACGATTTTCAAGCCTATTGGACATTCGGTGCAAACCATGCACCTATCTTACGTCGAGATTAACACTATCTCCAAATGCACCAAAATAAGCTTCTAGTTGACCCACATCACCAAGTACGTCCATCCGGTGTGGCTAAAAATATTTCCATGCCGGTTGTACATTCTGCGCAAACCGTGCACCCATCTTGCGTCGAGATTGACACCATCTCCAAGAGGACCGAAGCAAGCTTCCACTTTACCCACGTCACCTAGGAGTTCCATTAGGTGCGCTCAAAATGATTTTCGAGCCTATTACACATTCGGCACAAACTAGACACCTATCTTGCATCAAGATTAGCACTATCTCCAAAGAAACCGAAATAAGCTTCCATTTGACCCCATGTCACCAGGAGTTCCATCGGGTGTGCCCAAAAGGATTTTGGAACCTATTGCACGTTTGGCACAAACCGTGCACCTATCTTGCGTGTTGATTAACACTATTTCTAGACAGACCAAAACAAGTTTTCATTTGACCCACGTCATCTTGGAGGTCCATCGGGAGTGCCTAATATGATTTCTGAGCCTATTGCATGTTCAGTGCAAATTGTGCACCTATCTTGTGTCGAGATTAGCACTATCTCCAAAGAGACTAAAACAAGCTTCGAGTTGAACCACGTCACCTAGGAGTTCGATCATTTGTGAGCAAAATGCTTTCTGAGTCTATGGTATGTTCTTCTCAATCCGTACACCTATCTTACGCCAAGATCAACACTATCTCTAAACGGACTGAATGAGCTTCCACTTACCCATGCCACCTAGGTCCATTAGGTGTGCCCAAAAGGACTTCCAAGCTTATTACACGTTCAGTGCAAACTGTGCATCTATCTTGCGTGTTGATTAACACTATCTCGAAACGGACCATAATGAGCTTCCATTTGACCCACATCACCTAGGAGTTCCATCGGGTGTACCCAAAATGATTTTCTGAGCCGATGGTACGTTCATCCCAAACCGTGCAACTATGTTGCATCGAGATTAGCACTACCTCCAAACGAACCGAAACGAGCTTTCACTTGACCCACGTCACCTAGGAGTTCTATCGGGTGTGCCCAAAATGATTTTTGAGCCTACTGCATGTTCAGCCCAAACCGTGCACATACCTTACGTCACGATTAACACTATCTCCAAATAGACTGAAACGAGGTTCCATTTGACCCACGTCACCTCATAGTTCCATTGGGAGTTCCAAAATAATTTCTGAGCCTATGGAACGTTTGTCCACAACCGTGCAATTACATTGCACCGAGATTAACACTATCTCCAAATGGACTGAAAGGATCTTCCACTTGACCAACACCACCTAGGAGTTCCACCAGGTGTGCTCAAAATGATTTTCGAGCCTATTGCACATTCAGCATAAACAGGACACTATCTTGTCTTGAGACTAGCACTACATCCAAAGAAACCGAAACGAGCTTCCATTTGACCCACATCACCTAGGAGTTCCACCGGGTGTGCCCAAAATGATTTCTGAGCCTATTACACTTTCGGCGCAAACCGTGCACCTATCTTGCATGGAGATTAACACTATCTCTAAATAGACCAAAATGAGCTTCCATTTGATGCACATCACCAAGGAGGTCCCTCGGGTCTGACCAAAAAGATTTTTGTGCCCATGGTACATTCAGTGTAAACCATGCACCTATCTAATGCTAAGATTAACATCATCACCAAGCAGACCGAAGTGAGCTTCCACTTGACTCTCGTCACCTAGGAGTTCCATCGAGTGTGCAAAAAAGGATTTATGTGCCCATGGTACATTCGGCGCAAACCATGCACCTATCTTGCATCGAGATTAACACTATCTCTAAATAGAGCGAAACGAGGTTCCATTTGAGCCTCATCACCTTGGAGTTACGTCGGGTGTGACCTATCTAACCAAAGTGAACTTCCACTTGACCCACGTCACCTGTGAGTTCAATTTGGTGCGCGCAAAATGATTTCCGAGCCTATTACACGTTCAGCACAAATGGGGCACCTATTTTGCATTATGATTAGCACTATCCCCAAAGAAACCAAAACGAGGTTCCATTTCACCCACGTCACCTAGGAGTTCATCGGGTCTACCCAAAAGGATTTACGAGCCTATTGTACGTTTGGCGCAAACTGTGCATCTATCTAGTGTGTTGATTAACACTATCCCCAAACGGACCAAAACGAGTTTCCATTTGACCCACGTCACCTAGGAGGTCCATCAGGTGCAGCCAAAAAGATTTCCTTGCTCGTGTTACATTCGTCACAAACCTAGCACCTATTGGGCACCGAGATTAACACCATCTCTAAGCAGACCGAAGCGAGCTTCCACTTGACCTACGAGGAGTTCCATCAGGTGTGACCAAAACGATTTCCGAGCCAATTGCACGTTTGACACAAACCGTGCACCCATCTTACATCGATATTAGCTTTATCTCCATTGAGACCGAAAAGAGCTTCCATTGGACCATGTCACTTAGGAGTACCATCGGGTGTACCCAAAATCATTTTTGAGCCTATGGTACATTCGTCCCAAACGGTGCACCTATGTTGCGCCGACATTAACACTATCTCCCAATGGACCGAAATGAGCATTCCACTTGACCAACGTCACCTAGGAGTTCCATCGGGCGTGCCCGAAATGATTTTCGAGCCTATTGCGCATTTGGCACAAACCATGCACCTATCCTGCTTGGAGATTAACACTATCTCCAAATGGACCAAAATGAGCTTCTGGTTGACCCACATCACCTAGGAGTCCATCGAGTGTAGCCAAAAAGATTTCCATGCCCATGGTACATTCTGCGTAAATCGTGTACCTACCTGACATCAAGATTAACACCATCTCCAAGCAGACTGAAGTAAGCTTTCACTTGACCCACGTCAACTAGGAGTTTCATCGAGTGCACCCAAAATGATTTCTGAGCCTACTGCACGTTCAGCGTGAACCGTGCACCGATCTTATGTCGAGATTAACACTATCTCCAAATAGACCGAAAATGAGGTTCCACTTCACCCACATCACCTCGGAGTTCCATTGGGTGTGCCTAAAATGATTTCCAAGCCTATGGTATGTTCATCCCAATTGGTGCACCTATCTTGCGCTGAGGTTAAGACTATCTCCAAATAGACCAAAATGAGCTTCCACTTGACCCACATCACCTAGGAGTTCCATCGGGTGTGCACAAAACGATTTCCATGCCTACTGCACGTTCAGCACAAAACGTGCACTAATCTTATGTGCAGATCAACACTATCTCCAAACGGAACAAAATGAGCTAACATTTGACCCATGTCACCGAGGAGGTCCATCGGGTGTGACCAAAAAAATTTCCATGCCCATGGTGCATTCAGCGCAAATCGTGCTCCAATCTTGAGCCGAGGTTAACACCGTCACCAAGTAGACCAAAGCAAACTTCCACTTGACCCACGTCACCTAGGAGTTCAATTAGGTGCACCCAAAATGATTTCCGAGCCTATTGCACGTTCGGCACAAACGGGGCACTTATCTTGCATTAAGATTAGCATTATTTCCAAAGAAACCAAAACGAGCTTCCATTTGACCCACGTCACCTAGGAGTTCATCAGGTCTACCCAAAAGGATTTCTGAGCCTATTGCACGTTCGGCACAGACCACACATCTATCTTGCATGTTGACTAACACTATCCCCAAGTAGACAATGAGCTTCCATTTGACCCACGTCACCTAGGAGGTCCATCTAGTGCGGCTAAAAAGATTTCTTTGCTTGTGGTACATTTGGCACAAACCATGCACCTATCTTGACCAAAACGAAGCGAGCTTCCTTTGTGAGCAAAACGATTTCTGAGCCAATTGCACGTTCGGCGCAAATCGTGCACCTTTCGTGCGTCAAGATTAACACTATGTCCAAAGAGACTGAAATGAGGTTCTATTGGACCCACGTCACCTAGGAGTTCCATAGGGTGTACCCAAAATTATTTTTGAGCCTATGGCACATTCGTCCCAAACCGTGCACCTATGTTGCGCCAATATTAACACTACTCCAAATAGACCAAAATGAGCTTCCACTTGACAAACATCACCTAGGAGTTCCATCGGGTGTGCCCCAAATGATTTCCAATCATATTTCACGTTCGGTGCAAACCGTGCACCTTTATTGCGTGTTTATTAACACTATCTTCAAATGGACCAAAACAAGCTTTCATTTGACCCACGCCACCTAGGAGGTCCATCGGGTGCGGCCAAAAAGATTTCCTTGCCTATGGTACATTCGGCACAAACATGCACCTATATTGCATCGAGATTAACACTATCTCCAAACTAGTTGAAATGAGCTTCCATTTGACCCATGTCATCTAGGACTTCCACCGGTTACACCCAAAATGATTTCCATGCCCGTGGTACATTCGGCGCAAACCATGCACCTATCTTCTACCGAGATTAACACTATCTCAAAACGGACCATAACAAGCTTCCACTTGACCCACGTCACCTAGGAGTACCATCAAGTGCGTCCAAAATGATTTCTGAGCCTATGGTACATTCGTCCCAAAGCATGCACCTATGTTGCACCGAGATTAACACTATCTCCAAATGGACCGAAACAAGCTTCCACTTGACAAATGTCACCTAGGAGTTCCATCGGGTGTGCCTACAATGATTTCCAAGCCTATTGCACGTTCGGCGCAAACCCTGCACCTATCTTGCATGGAGATTAACACTATATCCAAATGGACAAAAACGAGCTTCCTTTTGAACCACATGACCTAGGAGGTCCATCGGGTGTGGCCAACGAGATTTCTGTGCCCATGCTACATTTGGAGCAAACCGTGCGCCTATCTGACGCCGAGACTAACACTGTCTCTAAGCAGACCGAAGTGAGCTTCCACTTGACCCACGTCAACTAGGAGTTCCATCGGGTGCGCACAAAATGATTTCTGAGCCTCCTGCAAGTTTGGCGTAAACCGTGCACCAATCTTGCGTCGAGATTAGCACTATCTCCAAAGAAACCGAAACGAGCTTCCATTTGACCCACGTCACCTAGGAGTTCCGTCAGGTCTGCCAAAAAGGATTTCTGAGCCTATTGCATGTTCGGCGCAACCATGCACCTATCTTGCATGTTGATTAACAATATCTCTAAATGGACAAAAACGAGCTTCCATTTGACCCACGTCACCGAGGTCCATCAGGTGCAGCCAAAAAGATTTCCTTGCTCGTGGTACATTTGTCACAATCCGCGCACCTATTTGGCGCTGAGATTAACACCTCCTCCATGCAGACCAAAGAGAGCTTCCACTTGACCTAAGTCACCTATGAATTCCATTAGGTGCAACCCAAACTATTTCTGTGCCAATTGCTCGTTTGGAGCAAACCGTGCACCAATCTTGCTTTAAGATTAGCACTATCTCCATTGAGACCGAAACAAGCTTCCATTTGACCCACGTCACCAAGGAGTTCCATCGGGTGTACCTGAAATGATTTCTGAGCCTATGGTACGTTCGTCCCAAACCGTGCACCAAGGTTGCGCCAAGATTAACACTATGTCCAAATGGACCGAAACAAGGTTTCACTTGACCAGTATCACCTAGGAGTCCCATTAGGTCTGCCCAAAATGATTTTTGAGTCTATTGCATGTTTTCGGCACAAACCGTACACCTATCTTGCATGGAGATTAACACTATCTCCAAATAGAGCAAAACGAGCTTTCGGTTGACTCACATCACCAAGTCCATTAGGTGCGGCCAAAAATATTTCTGTGACCATGGTACATTCGGCGCAAACCTTGCACCTACCTGACGCCGAGATTAACACCATCTCCAAGCAAACCGAAGTGAGCTTCCACTTGTCCCACGACAACTAGGAGTTCCATCGGGTGCACCCAAAATGATTTCTAAGCCTACTACACGAGCGCAAACCGTGCACGTATCTTACATCGAGATTAACACTGTCTCCAAATAGACTGAAATGAGGTTCTATTTGACCCACGTCACCTCGGAGTTCCATCGGGTGTGCTCAAAATGATTTCCGAGCATATGGAATTTTGTCCCATTTGGTGCACCTATCTTGCACCAAGATTAACACTATCTCCAAACAGATAGAAACGAGCTTCCACTTGACCCAGATCACCTATGAGTTCTATCGGGTGTGACCAAAATGATTTCTGAGCCTATTGCACGTTCGGTGCAAACTGTGCACCAATCCTATGTGGAGACTACCACAGCCTTCAAATGGACCAAAACGAGCTTTCATTTCACTCACATCTCCAAGGGGGTCCATTGCGTGCGGCCAAAAAATTTCCATGCCCGTGGTACATTCGGCGCAAACCGTGCTCCTATTTTTCACCAAGATTAACACCGTCTCCAAGCGGACCAAAGCGAACTTCCACTTGACCCACGTCACCTAGGAGTTCCATTGGATGTGCCCAAAATGATTTCTGAGCCTATTGCACGTTCGGCACAAATGGGGCACCTATCTTGTGTCGAGATTAGCACTATCTCCAAAGAAACCGAAATGAGCTTTCATTTGTCCCACGTCACCTAAGAGTTCCATCAGGTCTGCCCAAAAGGATTTCCGAGCTTATTCCACGTCCAGCGCAACCGTGCACCTATCTTGCGTGTTGATTAACACTATCTCCAAACGGACCAAAACGAGCTTCCATTTGACCCACATCACCTAGGAGGTCCATCGAGTGTGGCCAAAAAGATTTCCTTGGTCATGGTATATTTGGCACAAATCGTGCACCTATTTGGCGTCAAGATTAACATCTTCTCCATGCAGACCGAAGAGAGCTTCCACTTGACCTAAGTCACCTACGAGATCCATCGGGTGCGACCAAAATGATTTTCGAGCCAATTGCACGTTCGGAGCAAACTGTGGTATCTTGCATCGAGATTAGCACTATCTCCATTGAGGCCGAAATAAGCTTCCATTTGACCCACATCATCTAGGAGTACCATCAAGTGCGTCCAAAATGATTTCTATGCCTATGGTACATTCATCCCAAAGCGTGCACCTATGTTGCACCAAGATTAACACTATCTCCAAATGGACCGAAACGAGCTTCCACTTGACAAATGTCACCTAGGAGTTCCATCGGATGTGCCCAAAATGATTTCCGAGCCTATTGCACGTTCGGCGCAAACCCTGCACCTATCTTGCATGGAGATTAACACTATATCCAAATGGACCAAAACGAGCTTTCATTTCACCCACATCACCGGGGAGGTCCATTGGGTGCAGCCAAAAAATTTCCATGCCTGTGGTACATTCGGCGCAAACTGTGCTCCTATCTTGCACCGAGATTCACACCGTCTCCGTGCGGACCAAAATGAACTTCCACTTGACCCACGTCACCTAGGAGTTCCATTGGGTGCGCCCAAAATGATTTATGAGCCTATTGCACACAAATGGGGTACCTATCTTGTGTCGAGATTAGCACTATCTCCAAAGAAACCAAAACGAGCTTCCATTTGTCCCATGTCACCTAGGAGTTCCATCGGGTCTGCCCAAAAGGATTTCTGAGCTTATTCCACGTTCAGTGCAACGGTGCACTATCTTGCATGTTGATTAACACTATCTCCAAACCGTGCACCTATTCCATTTGACCCACATCACCTAGGAGGTCCATCGGGTGTGGCCAAAAAGGTTTCCTTGCTCGTGGTACATTTTGCACAAACCATGCACCTATTGGTGCTAAGATTAACACCTTCTCCATGTAGACCAAAAAAAGCTTGCACTTGACCTAAGTTACCTACGAGTTCCATCGGGTGCGACCAAAACGATTTTTGAGCCAATTGCACGTTTGGAGCAAACCGTGCACCTATCTTGCATCAAGATTAGCACTATCTCTATTGAGACTAAAACAAGCTTCCATTTGACCCACGTACCCAAAATGATTTCCTAGCCTATGGTACGTTCGTACCAATCCATGCACTTAGGTTGTGCCAAGTTTAACACTATCTCCAAGTGGACCGAAACAACCTTTCACTTGACCAATGTCACCTAGGAGTTTCATTGGGTCTGCCCAAAACGATTTTCAAGTCTATTGCACGTTTTCAGCGCAAACCGTGCACCTATCTTGTGTGGAGATTAACACTATCTCCAAATGGAGCAAAACGAGCTTCCGGTTGATCCACATCACCTAGGAAGTCCATTGGGTGCAGCCAAAAATATTTCTGTGACCATGGTACATTCGGTGCAAACCATGCACCTACCTAACGTCGAGATTAACACCTCTCCAAGCAGACCGAAGTGAGCTTCCACTTGTCCCATGGCAACTAGGAGTACCATCGAGTGCGCCCAAAACGATTTCCAAGCCTACTGCATGAGCGCAAACCGTGCACCTATCTTGCGTCAAGATTAACACTATCTCCAAATAGACCGAAATGAGGTTCCAATTGACCCATGTCTCCTCAAAGTTCCATCAGGTGTGCTCAAAATGAGTTCCGAGCCTATGGTATGTTCGTCCCATTCGGTGCACCTACCTTGTACCAAGATTAACACTATCTCCAAACAGACTGAAAATGAGCTTCCACTTGACCCACATCACATAGGAGTTCCATAGGGTGCGACCAAAACAATTTTCAATCCTATTGCATGTTCGGTGCAAACCGTGCACCAATCTTGTGTCGAGATTAACAGTACCTTCGAATAGACCAAAACAAGCTTTCATTTGACCCAGTCACCGAGGAGATCCATCAGGAGCGGCCAATAAAATTTCCATGCCCGTGGTACATTCGGTGCAAACTGCCCTCCTATCTTGCGCCGGGATTAACACCATCCCCAAGCGGACCAAGTGAACTTCCACTTGACCCACCTCACCTAGAAGTTCCATTGGGTGTGCCCAAAATAATCTCCAAGCCTATTGCATGTTCAGCACAAATGGGGCACCTATCTTGCATCGAGATTAGCACTATCTCCAAAGAAACCATAACGAGCTTCCATTTGACCCACATCACCTAGGAGTTCCATCGAGTTAGCCCAAAAGGATTTCTGAGCCTATTGGACGTTCGGCGCAACCATGCACCTATCTTGAGTGTTGATTAACACTATCTCCAAACAGACCAAAACGAGCTTCTATTTGACCCACGTCACCTAGGAGGTCCATCGGGTGCCGCCAATAAGATTTCCTTGCTCGTGGTACATTTGGCACAAACCGTGCACCTATTTGGCACCGAGATTAACACCTTCTCCAAGCAGACCGAAGAGAGCTTCCACTTGACGTAATTCACCTACAAGTTCCATCAGGTGCGACCAAAATGATTTTCGAGCCAATTACACGTTCGGAGCAAACCGTGCACCTATCTTGCATCGAGATTTGCACTATCTCCATTGAGACCGAAATGAGCTTCCCTTTGATCCACGTCACCTAGGAGTTCCAATGGGTGTACCCAAAATGATTTCTGAGCCTATGGTACGTTCGTCCCAAATCGTGCACCTAGGTTGTGGCAAGATTAACACTATCTCCAAATGGACCGAAACAAGTTTGCACTTGACCAATGTCACCTACAAGTTCCATTGGATCTGCTCAAACGATTTTCAAGCCTATTGCATGTTTTCAGCGCAAACCGTGCACCTATCTTGCGTGGAGATTGACACTATCTCCAAACAGACCAAAACGAGCTTTCGGTTGACCCACATCACCTAGGAACTCCATTGGTTGTGGCTGAAAACATTTCTATGCCCATGGTACATTCGGCGCAAACCATGCACCTAACTAACGCCAAGATTAACACCATCTCCAAGCAGACAAAGTGAGCTTCCACTAGTCCCACATCAACTAGGAGTTCCATCGGGTACTCCCAAAACGATTTCTGAGCCAGTTGCACGTTCAACGCAAACCGTGCACCCATCTTGTGTTGAGATTAGAACTATCTCCATTGAGACCAAAACAAGCTTCCATTTGACCGACGTCATATAGGAGTTCCATTGGTTGTACCCAAAATGGCTTCCGAGCCTATGGTACGTTAGTCCCAAACCATGCACCTATGTTGCACCGAGATTAACACTACCTCCAAATGGACCGAAACAACCTTTCACTTGACAAATGTCACCTAGGAGTTTCATTGGGTCTGCCCAAAATGATTTTCGAGTCTATTGCACGTTTTCGGTGCAAACCGTGCACCTATCTCGTATGGAGATTAACACTATCTCAAAACAGAGCAAAATGAGCCTCCAGCTGACCCACATCACCTAGGAAGTCCATTGGGTGTGGCCAAAAATATTTCTGTGAGCATACTACATTCGACGCAAACCATGCACCCACGTGACGCAGAGATTAACACCATCTCCAAGCAGACCGAAGTGAGCTTCCACTTGTCCCACGTCAACTAGGAGTTCCATCGGGTGCGCCCAAAATGATTTCCGAGCCAACTACATGAGCGCAAACTATAACAGAACCGACCAAATTATAAGAGCACAAGTACAAAAACGAGCACCGAAGCGCTCAAATTTTCGAACTTGAGCCCATATAATCCCGGTAGTCAATCGAAACCACGAAGGATTTCAAACCAACTTGCTTACAACCAAGATCGCATCATTCAACATACAACATCATACGTTACATTTCGCAAGTAGTTCCGAAATAAGTTTACACACACGGAGTCGCAATTATTACAAACCAAGTTTATAAAGTAGCGGAAGCAAACACACACCAGTTGTTTAACTACTGCCAGTCTTGTTGATCAACAACCCACAAAAGCATCAGGCAAGTACATAAAAGATGATCACGCCCTAGTGATCTAGTCTTCGTCACCCGTAGGGTGGAGACAATTTTTGCAGAAGCCTTGGTAGAGCATATCATCTGCAACAGGAGGGAATGAACCCTGAGTACTAGAATGTACTCAGCTAGACTTACCCGTCGAAAACCAGAAATAAGATGACACCAAGGATTATGCAAGGCTTACACAAGAGGCTAGCTGACATCACATTTTGCATAAAGGCATAAGTAATTGGAAACTCTTATAACTTGTACTAGCAGTTCTTTTTAGCATTTACCTGTCATCTATCTTAGCACCTGTACTAAACATTCACTGGAGTATAATCAAACAACATTATTATTATATCCATAGCAGGTATATCATTGTGGCAACATTGTATCATTCCCTTAACCACCTGTTCATTTAATGAGATCTACGTTGCCGCTGCTCAAGTCAAGTGCTCACTAACCGGGAGCGACGGCGATTCGAATCAAATTCCTATCTAGCTGGAGGGATATTTCTAACACTCACCGTGCAGACCCCTGCCAGGGTCGCACAGGCCACCGTTTCATATGATTCAGGAATCGCGGGTCTGAATAATGTCGCGACCCCAAGGGCGACACTCTGCCAGGTGATAGGGACTCTAACCCCCCTTGGTCTCACGCCAATGTCCCCAAGCACATCCTTTCTCTCCTCCAAGAAGCAACCTACCATTCGATTCCCGGCCTGAATCACATTACTCTGCTTCGCGGTCGGAACGACTTATCCGGCCAACTAAGTGTTAGACTGCGTTCAACATGACTCAAGGACGTACAGCGAATCGGTCCTTAAACGACTCAGACGGGCATAGCTCCACACCCAAGACGTGAAGTGTCTTGCGGCTGTACTATCGTACTCCCGCCCGGTGTCAATTTCATTTTAAAGCATGGTTCCATCCACGATAGCCATAAAGCCACTCGTGACTCCTTCCTACATCTCGCGGATGACCAGAAATCACCCGACTTCTACCGCACTAAGCAGGGCTAAGCATTGATACGTGCCTAAACCTAAATTAGGGTTTAAGTACGATATCTGGGCAAGGACAGGTATAATGCAACAATTGTTTTCATACAACTCCTACAACTTAATGCATGAAACAATTAAAAGTACTCAAGATAGATTTATAAAATGATGGGTTCAGCATGCACCGGGGCTTGCCTTTCAGAAAGGTCGAGGGCCGGTGGTCAGGACACTCGGGTAGATCTTCGGCAGGAGCTTCGTCGCCGGTTGGTTCCTCTAGCTGCTCCGGCTGGTCCTAGACTTCCTCCGGAATCACTGGCTCGAATTCGAGGAGAGTTACCCCCTCCGGTACACCTATTGCATGCATGCACAATAAATATCATGGATGCATAAAGGTGCAACATGCTCGGAATGAAATGCATTTTAGAAATAAAAACACTAATCTAATCAAGTTACTTTATTAGTACGTGCAAATCTCTTCTCCGGTGGAGAAGTACTTACCTAAGCTACTCAACCTAAGATACAGCTGTTCTTCTTCGGTTAAGGCCCTAACACCTAACAACACAAGAGTAATGTTACTTAGGTTACCACAGTAAGACATTTTGGACAGCAGCTCAAAGATTCTAACATAACTGAAGATTCGTAACTCCAAAAGTTATGGTCTAAGACAATCTGGAAAGCTTAAGAAATGCACTACAAATCATTCTCAGACCTCAACCCAAAATTCCTAAGTTTTCCATGTCGAATTTCCCAAGTTCCAGAATCTGTCCTCTCTAAACAGAGAGTAGCCAATTCTGGACTGGCACTTTAAACAGCAATAACTCCCAAACTATTAAGCCAAAGGCTCCCAAATTTTGACACAAGCTAGTTTATCAAGTTTACTACAACTTTGGTACTTACAAGTATTCCAGCAACCACCTTTATCAAAGGTCAAACCTAGAAATACTACCAGCTGCCCAGAAAACCTAGAATTGCAAAGGTTAAATATTTATTTATGTGGCAAACATCCCTTAAGACCAAACTAATGTTACCACAAGTTCACATAGGTCACAAAAACACCAGAAAGTAAGGTGTGCCTACCTAAAATATTTATTTAAATTCATTTCTTAATTTACTTAAGTAATTAAGTGGAATTTTAAACATATATGTAAACTGCTCCTAAAAATTCTACAAAAATTACAGGAGATTCTATGAACCAAAAAGAGACCACTGTAAAATTTTGAACTAAAATTATTTACAGAAACTCCCTAAACAAAATTCACAAGCCAAAAAGGCTGATTTTTGCATAATTAACAAATCATATTAAAAAGTGTCAAACAACAGATTTCCTAATTTTTTTGGACACTATAGGGTACCAAGACATTCTCCAAAAATTTATAAGAACATTGCACATGTATAAAAATTACTAAAATTCATTTAATTATTTCCTAAAATAACAAGATAGCATTATAACTTGAAAAGTACTTAAGCACTACTACCTAAATTTTTACCAAAGCTAGAGCAAGTATAAATTAGCCTACCCACCAAATTTCAAAATTTTTGGAACACAGAAACTCAAGATATGATTTAAACAAGTTTGCATGCAATCTAAAACACATTTCAAAAACCTATTTAAATCTCCCAAAAACTAAACATCACATAACCAATTCATTTTTTTTCTAAAATACTACACATCATGTAGATCCTAACAAAATTTATCTCATAATTTTTGGGCAAGTAAAACCCTAGATCTATATTTTCCAAACATCACTAAAATCTATGACAAAATGCAAAGAAAAACAAAAACCGAACCCAACTCGCTACTGGGCCGGCCTCTACGCGGACGCGGCCCAACTTCGCGCGCGGCCTGCTCAGGCCGTCCCGCCCGCGCACGCGTGGGGCTGACAGCGCGGGCCCGCAGGCCATAGAGAGAAGAGCAGAGGGGGGAGACGGCCGCGACTCCGGCGAGCTCTAGCTCGCCGACGACTGCGCCTCCGGCGACGGGAAGAGCACCAACGGATTCCCCGTGATTTTCCGCATCGACCAAACCTAGCTTGGCTGATCCTATCCCAACCTAGCTACGATGGCCATGGCGACGGCAGCCCGGTGATGGCGCACGGTGGTGCGGTGGTGAGCTCCGAGCACCAAGTGGTCACCGGAGGTGCGCATTCGCTTCCCAGAGCCAAGGCGGACCTAACGAGATTTCTATTGAGGACCGAGGCAAGGTGGAGGAGCATGGCCGAGTACAAGCACCGCAGGCGCCGGTGTGCCGGTGAGCTCCGAGCGGGGGAAAAGCCGGCAATGCGCCCTTACCCTGCTCGATTGCTCCAAAGGAGGGTTCGACGAGGTTCGAGAGGTGGTGGTGGAGCTGTGGGCGTGGTGTATTGGCCGGTGGTGCGACGGTGAGCGCACACGGCGGCGGCGGAGCGTGCGGCACCGCAGGCGGCTCGGTTCTTTCCGCTCGGCGAGCTCAGGGCGAGAGAGAGAGAGACAAAGGCGGGAGTGAGGCGGAGGCCGCGTCGTGGCGTTCAAGAAGCCCGCTCGGACCTGACCGGTGGGGCCACGGCCGGCGTACGGTCGCCACCACGCACCCACGCGGCGGTCGCGGTCTGAGGCTGGTCGGCCACTTCCCCCCCTGCCCGATCTGAACTGCAACATAGGCAACACCACGTTGCAACATTTGCAACATTGACCACCCCCGAACAGCAGCAGCTTTCAAGCCCTATAGCTCTAAAACCAGCCTGAATCACGAGATGAGCTAATTAACAAAGTTGTAGCTCATGAAATTCTCTACAACTTTGTCAATATGAGCTAAACCTGAATCGACATGTTTTGGGATTTACAGAGCCAGGAACAAAATCTGTTTTTGTGAAACAACAGAAAATCAGCAGCACAGAAAAGTGAAAATTTGGCCAGCTTAGGGACTGAATCATGAATTGAGCTAATTGACAAAGTTGAAGCTTACAATTTTTACTACAACTTTGTTAATATGGACTTGAACTGGTTTTGCTTCTAAGCTGGTGATTCTGAGGGTTCTGTTTACATGACTTCACTAATTAGCATGGAAACAACACTTAGGAGGGCAATTTGGTCACTTTGGTCAACATGAACATTGTTCCACTAATGATCCTAAGTGTAATTAAGGTGTTGTAAGGTATAATTAGCTACTCTACCCTTTAGTTACACCAACTACCTAGTGTCACATGATGTGAGCCAAACAAAATTCTAAAACCAAGCACATTTGTTGCAACCACATAAAATGAATGATGCATGCTTAGGCTCATGCAAATGCAATGCAATTATGGAGCTAAACACCTGAGGTGTTACAGCCCTCCCCCCTTATAAAAATCTCGTCCCGAGATTTGGAAAGCGTACCATTTTTCATAGAATTCCTTATAGCCATCCCACAAATAGTCTTCCCGTTCCCATGTAGCGTCACTTTCACTACCCTGATTACTCCACATTACTTTATACCACTTAACCACTTTGCTTCTAGTCACTCGTTCCTGAGTATCGATCACTCGGACTGGCTTTTCTTCGTAAGTTAAATCAGACTCAAGCCTGATATCTCCTAACGGGACTCTTTCCTCAGGAACTCGAAGACATTTTTTGAGCTGAGATACATGGAAGACGTTGAATATGGCACTCATTTCTGGAGGTAACTGAATTTTGTACGCAACAGCTCCACTCTTGCCTATGATTTGGAAAGGACCCACGTATCTTGGTGCAAGTTTCTGCTTAACACCAAAACGTTGGACACTCTTCATTGGAGAAACTTTCAGATAAACGAAGTCTCCAACTTCAAACTCGAGCGGTTTTCTATGACGATCAGCATAACTTTTCTGTCTAGCTTGGGCTGCAGCCATATGTTTTTGGATGGTACGAACTTGTTCCTCAGCTTCATGAACAAAATCAATACCACAATACCTCCTTTCACCAGCTTCTACCCAGTTTAGTGGAGTTCTACACTTACGACCGTACAAAGCTTCGAATGGGCCATCTTAATACTCTCTTGGTAACTATTATTGTACGAGAATTCGGCTAGAGGTAACCATTTTTCCCAAGAACCCTTGGATGATATTACACATGCCCGCAACAGATCTTCCAAGATTTGGTTAACCCGTTCCGTCTGTCCTGATGTCTGGGGGTGATAAGCAGAGCTTCTCACTAACTTGGTTCCCAGAAGGTGATGCAAGTGCTCCCAAAAGCGAGCAGTGAACTGGGGACCACGGTCAGATATGATAGTACGAGGTATCCCATGGAACCAGACTATCTGATTGAAATACAACTCAGCATAGTCAGTAGGACGATAGTCTATTCGAACAGGAATGAAGTGAGCCGACTTGGTTAGGCGGTCTACAATTACCCAGATGGAGTTATGATTTTTGACAGTAGGAGGAAGTCTAACAATGAAATCCATACTTATCTCTTCCCATTTCCAACCTGGGATAGAAAGTGGTTGAAGTAACCCAGCTTTCATATGCACAGCTTTAACTCTACAGCAGGTGTCACACCTAGCCACATATGCAGCTATCTCTTTCTGCATCTTAGTCCACCAATAGTATGGCTTCAAATCATAATACATCTTATTGATACTACGATGGATGGACAACTTAGAGGAGTGTGCTTCAGACATAATATCATTTCTAAGCTCTCGGTCCTTAGGCACAACTAACCTATCCTTGAACCATAGTACCCCCTCTTCATCTACCCTGAACTGTGTAGTTTCTTGCTCTTTCATCTTACGCTTGATGTGGAATATCCCAGTGTCAGTCTTTTGGAGCTCAATAATTCTGCTTTTGAGAGTACAACTGACAGTGATGTTGTACAAGACTGCTGGATGTAGAAGGCGAGATCGATGAAAATCAGTTTCAACTAAGGAATGACAATGAGACTTACGGCTTAAAGCATCTGCAACCACATTTGCCTTGCCAGGATGATAGTGCACTTGAAGGTTATAATCCTTAATCAACTCGAGCCATCTTCTTTGACGCATATTTAACTCGGGTTGGGTGAAGATGTATTTGAGGCTTTTGTGGTCTGTGTAGATATTGCAAACATTGCCCAACAGGTAGTGCCGCCAGGCTTTCAAAGCATGAACAACTGCGGCGAGTTCTAAGTCATGCGTTGGATAATTCACCTCATGTTTCCGAAGTTGTCGAGAGGTATATGCAATTACTTGGCCTTCCTGCATCAGGACACCTCCCAAACCTATGCCTGAGGCATCACAATAAACATCAAATGGTTTCTCGATATCCGGTTGTGCCAAAACCGGAGCTGAGGTCAGGAGAGTTCGCAGTTTGTGAAAAGCCGCATCACACTCAGGAGTCCAGACAAACCTAGTGTCTTTTTGTAGCAACCGAGTCATTGGCTTGGCTATTTTGGAGAAATCCGGGATGAAGTGACGATAATAGCCAGCCAAACCAAGAAAACTCCGGACCTCATGAACCGAGATAGGAGCCTTCCAGTTCAGTACTTCTTGTACCTTGGCGGGGTCCACCATAATTCCTCCATCGGACAACACATGCCCAAGGAAAGGTACTTGTAACAGAACCGACCAAATTATAAGAGCACAAGTACGAAAACAAGCACCGAAGCGCTCAAATTTTCAAACTTGAGCCCATATAATCCCGGTAGTCAATCGAAATCACGAAGGATTTCAAACCAAACTGCTTACAACCAGGATCGCATCATTCAACATACAACATCATACGATACATTTCGCAAGTAGTTCTGAAATAAGTTTACACCACGGAGTAGCAATTATTACAAACCAAGTTTGAAAGTAGCGGAAGCATAACACACACACTAGTTACTTAAATACTGCCAGTCTGGATGATCAACAACCCACAAAAGCATGAGAAAAGTACATAAAGACGATCATGCCCTTCTGATCTAGTCATCATCACCCGCAGGGTGGAGACACGTCTTGCAGAATCCCTGATAAAGCATGTCATCTGCAACAGGAGGGAATAAACCCTGAGTACTGGAATGTACTCAGCTAGACTTACCCGTCGAAAACCAGAAATAAGATGACACCAAGGATTATGCAAGGCTTACACAAGAGGCTAGCTGACATAACATTTTGCATAAAGGCATAAGTAATTTAAACTCTTGTAGCCTGTACTAGCAGTTATTTTTAGCAATTACCTGTCATCTATCTTAGCACCTGTACTAAACATGCACTTGGTTGTAATCAAACAATTATCATCATTATATCCAGAGCAGGTATGAATTGTGGCAACATTGTATCATTCCCTTAACCACCAGTTCATTTAATGAGATCTACGTTGCCGCTGCTCAAGTCAAGTGCTCACTAACCGGGAGCGACGGCGATTCGAATCGAATTCCTATCCAGCTGGAGGGGTATTTCTAACACTCACCGAGTCACGCCTGGCGAGGGCTGCTCAGGTCATCTTTTGTACAGTTCAGGAATCGCGGGTCCGAATAATGTCGCGTCCCCAAGGGCGACACTCTGCCAGGTGATAGGGACTCTAACCCCCCTTGGTTTCACGCCAATGTCCCCAAGCACATCCTTTCTCTCCTCCAAGATGCAACCTACCATTCGATTCCCGGCCTGAACCATACTACTCGACTTCGCGGTCGGAACGACTTATCCGACCAACTAAGTGTTAGACTGCGTTCAACATGACTCAAGGACGTACAGCGAATCGGTCCTTAAACGACTCAGACGGGCATAGCTCCACACCCAAGACGTGAAGTGTCTTGCGGCTGTACTATCGAACTCCCGCCCGGTCTCAATTTCATTTTAAGGCATGGTTCCATCCACGATAGCCATAAAGCCACTCGTGACTCCTTCCTACATCTCGCGGATGACCGGAAATCACCCGACTTCTACCGAACTAAGCAGGGCTAAGCATTGACACGTGCCTAACCTAATATAGGATTAAGTACGATATCTGGACAAGGACAGGTATAATGCAACAAGTGTTTTCATATAACTCCTACAACTTAATGCAGTAAACAATTAAAAGTACTCAAGATTAATTTATAAAATAGTAGGTTCAGCATGCACCGGGGCTTGCCTTTCAGAAAAGTTGAAGGCCGGTGGTCAGGGCACTCTGGCAAGTCTTCAGCGGCGTCTCCTTCGCCTGCTGGATCCTCGGGCTCCTGCTGCTCCTGGTTCTCCTCCGGAATTACAGGCTCGAATTCGAGGAGTGTCACCCCCTCCGGTACACCTATTGCATGAATGCACAATAAATACCATGGATGCATAAATGGGTGCAACATGCTCGGAATGAAATGCATTTCAACGATAAAAACAATAATCTAATCAAGTTACTTTATTAGTACGTGCAAATCTCTTCTCCGGTGGAGAAGTACTTACCTAAGCTACTTAACCTAAGATAAAGCTGCTCATCCTCAGTTAAGGCCCTAACACCTAACAATTACAAAAGTAGCATGTCTTAGGATATCACACCATATCAATCAGCAAAACACCACAGTAAGCATTCTGGACAGCAACTACTTGTTTTTATCACAACTGGAGATTTACAATTCCAAAGGATATGATCTAAGACAATCTGGAAAGCCTAAGAAATTCACTACAATTCATTTTCAGACCTCAACTCCAAACTCCTAAGTTTTCCATGTCAAACTTCACAAGTTCCAGAATCTGTCCTCTCAAAACAGAGAGTAGCAGATTTTGAACTGCCACTTTAAACAACAGTAACTCTCAAACTACTAAGCCAAATGCTTCCAAATTTTGACACAAGCTAGTTCATCAAGTTTATTCCAACTTTGGTATTTACAAGTTTTCTAGCAACCAATTTTATCAAAGCCAAATTTAGAATTACTACTAGCTGTCCAGAAAACCTAAAATTACAAAGGTTAAACATTTATTGATGTGGCAAACATTCTCTAAGACCAAAACTAATACTACTACAAGTTCACCAATGTCACAAAAACACCAGAAAGTAAGGTGTGCCCACCTAGAATATTTATTTAAACCCATTTCTTATTTTACTTAATTAATTAGGTGAAATTTTAAACATATATGTAAACTACTCCAAAAATTCTTCAAAATTTACAGGGGACTCTCTGACCCACAAAGAGACTACTGTAAAATTTTGAACTCAATTTATTCACAGGAACTTCCTACACAAAATTCCCAAGCCAAAAAGGCTAATTTTTGTATAAATAACAAAGCATAGTCAAAAGTGTCAAACAACAGATTTCTTAATTTTCTTGGACACTCTAGGGTACCAAGACATTCTCCAAAAATTTATATGAACATTGCACATGTAGAAAAATTACAAAAATTCATTTAAGTATTTCTTAAAATAACAAGATAGCATTATAACTTGAAAAGTACTTAAGCACTGACGCCCAAATTTTTACCAGAGCTAGGGCTAGCATAGAGTAACCTACCCACCAAATTTCATGATTTATGGAACACTACAGCTCAAGTTATAAATTTAACAAATTTGCATGCATTCCAAAACACATTTGGAAGATCTATTAAATTCTTCAGAAAACTAAACATCACATACCAGATTTATATTTTTCTAAAATACTCCACATCATGTAGATCCTAACAAAATTTATCTCATTTTTGGGCAAGTAAAACCCTAGATCTTCATTTTTTCCAAACCTTACTTAAAAATGTGACAGAAATCAAGAAATGAAATAAATCCCACATGAAACTGGGCCGGCCCGGCTTGCTAGCGCGGCCCAGCCAGCGCGCGGCCTGCCTTGGCGCCCCGCCCGCGCGCGCGATGCTGACAGTGCGGGCCCGCAGGCCAGAGAGAGAGAGCGAAAGGGGGAAGACGGCCGCGACTCCGGCGAGCTCAAGCTCGCCGACGACGGCGCCTCCGGCGATGAAAGGAGCACCAACGGCTTCCCCGCGACTTCCCGCATCGACCAAACCTAGATTTGTTGAACCTATCCCACCCTAGCTACGACGGCCATGGCGACCGCGGCTCGGAGGCGGCACCCGGTGGTGGTCCGGCAAGCTCCGGGGATCAGGGACCTAAGTGAGGTGTGCTGCGGCTTCCTGAGGACATGGCGGACCTCTCCATGCCACAGAAAAGGACGGAGGTGGAGCAAGTGTCGCTGGCCACGTGAGCACCGCACCGGCGGCCATGGCGCGGCGGCGCACGACGGTGTTCCGACGTGTACCGGCCATCCCATCCGGTAACGTCATCACCTAGGCTTCTCTACCCGACCCGGAACCCAAAACATGTACTAGTGAGAAGGGAGGATGACCGTAGGGAGCTGGCCACGGTGAGCCGCCGCGCGGACAGTGCGCCGGCGAGGACTCACGGTGGCGGAAACCAAAATTCGCCCTCACCTCTACACAATCCGGTCAAGCAACGGTTGGAGGAGGTGGAGGGGATGCTGGTGGAGCGGTGGACGGGATTTGGAGGACGGTGGTGCGACGGTGAGCTTGCACAAGCACGGGGCGGGCTGCGGCGGCAATGGCGCCTCCGTTTTCCGCCTCGGTGAACCCGGCCAGAGCGAGAGTGAAGGAGAGAAGAGTGAGCGCGAGTGTGGGGGTGGAGGTGTCGGCTCGGTCTTCATCTCCGCGCCTGGGCTCGCGACGTGGAGGCGACGACAGAGCTCGGACGCCACGCGGCGACGCTCTTCTGCCCGGGCGCCACGACAGGCCGGAGTTCGAGCTCGTGACTGAAACCGCGCCTCCAAAGACCGACTGACAGGGCAGTTTCATCGACGATTTACTCTCAAACCAGCTCGTATTAGTGAAACCTCCAATTAGCAAAGTTGTAGACCTATGTGAGCACTACAAGTTTGTAAAAGGCACCATGAGCTAGTTCGGTTTGGATTTGAAACTACAGGGCTCCAAACTAGTGTACTTGGAAACTGAAATGCAGTTTCAGAGATCAATGCCGACTGAAACCCTAACTTCTTGACACTATTTCTCCTAAACTATTGAGAACCAGGTGATGGTGATATTGACAATGTTGTAGAGCTATGTGTGGACAACAACTTTGTCAATTGGCTCTAAGACTGGTTTGGCCTAGTTTGTGAGTTACAAGCTGCTAAAGTGAGGTATAGTGAAACTGAAAAGTCCAATTTCCAGACTTAGAATTTTTCTAAGTGTTGATTCCCACTCAAGCTGACTTGTGGGCCATTTTTGAGCATGCTCTGGTCATTTTGATGAGATGGCCATATTAGAACTTTTGTTCCTCATGAAATTCTCTACAACTTTACTTAAGGGTGCTCTTCCATGCAAGGTCTCTAAATTAGACTTTTTAATTGGTCAAACTAGAGCCTTCTAGGGTCAAATGGTGGTCAAACTTCTCTTGGAGGGCAATTTTGTAATTTTGGTCAACATGAACCTTGTTCCAAATGTTACCCTAAGTATAACTAAGGTGTTGTAGGTCATGATTGGCTACCTTACCTTTTTGTTACACCAACTAACAAATACTTCATGAAATAAATCAAACAAACCCTAGAATAATTACATGTGTTGCATCACATAAAATAACAAACATGAATGATGCATGCTTATGTTTATGCCATGCAAATGCAATGCAATTAAGGACTAAACACTTGAAGTGTTACAGCCCTCCCCCCTTATAAAAATCTCGTCCCGAGATTTGGAAAGCGTACCATTTTTCATAGAATTCTTTATAACCATCCGCAAATAATCCTCCCGTTCCCACGTAGCATCACTCTCACTTCCCTGATTACTCCACATCACTTTGTACCACTTAACCACTTTACTTCTGGTTACTCGTTCCTGAGTATCGATCACTCGGACTGGCTTTTCTTCATAGGTTAAGTCGGATTCCAGCCTGATATCACCTAAAGGAACTTGTTCCTCAGGAACTCGAAGACACTTTTTAAGCTGAGATACATGGAAAACGTTGAATATGGCTCTCCATCTCAGGAGGCAACTGGATTTTGTACGCAACAGCTCCACTCTTGCCTATGATCTGGAAAGGAACCACGTATCTCGCGCAGTTTCCGCTTAACACCAACGTTGGACACTCTTCATTGGAGAAACTTTCAGATACACGAAGTCTCCAACTTCAAATTCGAGTGGTTTTCTACGACGATCCGCATAGCTTTTCTGTCTCGCTTGTGCTGCGCCATATGTTTTTGGATGGTACGGACTTGTTCCTCGGCTTCCTGGACAAAATCAATGCCATAATACCTTCTTTCCCCAGCTTCTACCCAGTTTAGTGGAGTTTGAACACTTTCGACCGTACAAGCTTCGTATGGGGCCATCTTAATACTCTCTTGTAACTGTTATTGTACGAGAATTCGGCTAAAGGTAACCATGTTTTCAAAGAACCCTTGGATGAAATGACACATGCCCGCAATAGATCTTCCAAGATTTGGTTAACCCGTTCCGTCTTGTCCTGATGTCTGGGGGTGATAAGCAGAGCTTCTCACTAACTTGGTTCCCAGAAGGTGATGCAAATGCTCCCAAAAGCGAGCAGTGAACTGGGGACCACGGTCAGATATGATAGTACGAGGTATCCCATGGAGCCGGACTAATCTGATTGAAGTACAATCAGCATAGTCAGTGGGACGATAGTCCACTCTAACTGGTGGAATAGAGTGAGCTGATTTGGTCAAACGATCACAATTACCAGATGGAGTAGTTTATATATTTTGCAGTAGAGGAGAAGACGACAATGAATCCATACTTATCTCTTCCCATTTCCAACCTGGGATAGACAGTGGTTGAAGAACCCAGCTTTCATATGCACAGCTTTAACCCTACAGCAGGTGTCACATCTAGCACATATGCAGCTATCTCTTTCCGCATCTTGGTCCACAATAGTATGGCTTCAAATTCATTATACATCTTATTGCTGGCCAGGTGGATGGACAACTTAGAGGAGTGTGTGCTTCAGACATAATATCATTTCGAAGCTCCCGGTCCTTAGGCACAACTAACCTATCCTTGAACCATAGTACACCCTCTTCGTCTATCCTGACTGTGTAGTTTCTTGTTCATTCATCTTACGCTTGATGTGGAATATACCAGTGTCAGTCTTTTGGAGTTCAATAATTTCTGTTTTTGAGAGTACAACTGACAGTGATGTTGTACAGACTGCTGGATGTAGAAGGCGAGAACCGATGAAAATCAGTTTCAACTAAGGAATGACAATGAGACTTACGGCTTAAAGCATCTGCAACCACATTTGCCTTGCCAGGATGATAGTGCACTTGAAGGTTATTAATCTTTAATCAACTCGAGCCATCTTCTTTGACGCATATTTAGCTCGGGTTGGGTGAAGATGTATTTGAGGCTTTTTGGTCGGTATAGATATTGCAGACATTGCCCAGCAGATAGTGTCGCCAGGCTTTCAAAGCATGAATAACTGCGGCGAGTTCTAATCATGTGTTGGATA